>MDYQ01000002.1:0-366690 GCA_003024175.1 Planoprotostelium fungivorum | reverse complement strand
AACCTCACATCATCTCTCAATCTTGCTGGCCTTCTTCTGGTGGTGGCCACGCTTACAGAGGAGGCGACGTTGACAACATGGACAACTTCATCTTCTATTGGAAGCTGTTCACCGACAACTGCCAATACTGGAAGGACAACCGTGTAGGATGGTTCATGCATGCATGGTCCGATAATGGAGAGGGACCGCTGGGACTTTTAGATGGAAACAACAACCCAAAGTTTGACTTTAATCCTCAGAAGTGCTGATGACGATAAATTGCATGCTTGTTACTCATCGCGCACGATGATTAGAGTCATCCTTGATTCGTCACAAATAAATATACAAGTTTGACGATTGAATCGATTTATTGTTCGCTTTCAAAGAGAGAACAGCCAGAAGCTCAAGATGCAGAACGCTAGACTACTGCTCAAATCTACCGAACGTAAGTAATTCGACAATATACAACCGTCTCACAGCTGGCGGTAGAAGTGGTTGAGGAGGTCGTTCGTGGTGTAGTCGTACGAACGTTTGTTGTATTCGCATGAGTGGAAATTTGGCCGGACGTGGTGTTGGACGATGAAACAGTTGCAGTGCTGGCCACATCGATGTATTGATTTCTCAGAATGAGATCGATGAACGAGGAACATCTATCACGCCCGTGAGACACGGTGATGATGTAGAAGGTGACCACCTCGGATAGGAGGGGAAGGGACTGATAGTGGATGTCACATTGACGATCAAGGTGCTGTTGGTCGACGTGTTGTATAGCGGCCAGTACAGACCGTTCTGTCCAACATTAGACCAAGCGCGCGGTATATCACGGCTCACCACGGGATTTGGATCGGAATTCAGCTGATACTGCTCAAAATAATTCACGAAAGTGGCTGATATTTTCTGTTGATCGGCATTTCCATTCCTGTCAATTCATCAAAACTCGATTGATATTTCGATTTTCACCCAGTAAGATTGTACTTGTATTCCACTTCTGAAGAGTGGTAGGCGCCGTACAATCGGGAATAAGGATCATCGTTCACATAATCAAAGTAGTAAGCGTGAACGGGGGTGCCTTGAGAGGCCAGGGATTTGATGGCAGCTATGCTTCCACAATCGATGATTAATTCTCCGACAAAATCGATCCAAGAGCGAAATTCAGCCGAGCTGTTCATCATGTCAGTCGAATTAAAGCTCATAGAATCGATGTCACCTGACGTTAAAAACGGCTGTAGTATAAGTTTGCGGGAAGTTATAAGCGGACACGACGTTCGGAACAAGGGAGGCGTTGTAATTCAGAATGACAGCGAGCTCCTGCAGGATGACTGACGTCGTGAGCGTGGGAAGAAGAGCTGTGATGCCATCGTAGAAGCCTTCGCTTAGGTTCGTTCCTTCGTCTTTGTTGATTCCGATGATGAATGAAGTGTTGGGCTGTCTCGATTCAGTGGTATACCATCACAGTTCTCACTTTGTATCTTCCGGCATCGAAAAGTAAGAGAGGCTGATCCAATAGATTGACTCCATCGATGACGGGAAGACCATAAACAATAGCTGGAACCTGTAACATTTCAATACGTTGTTAACCGACGAGATGATGATGTTTTCGCGACAATGGTAATCATGATGATGTCAAGGTGAAGCTACCTGCGACAAGGTAGAAACGTTCAGATTCTGTAAGCAGACAATATCACTGCAGTTGATGTTCAGAGACCGTAGATGTTTGTCCGTCAAGGCCACTTTATCCTACCGATTTCAACTGATGCATCGGAGAGTAATGTTTCACCTCGAGCGTGCTGTACCTCCAGTAACCTGCAGAAGAGACGATGACTCTGTTGTAGTAAGGCCACGATTTGGGCATGAGCGTGTGCCAATACACGCTGGCACTTCCGGCCGAGCCCCCATCGATCGTGATGTCATCGGGGTTACCTGTGAGATGCATCACGATGTGATTCGATGAATCCGTGATTTCACTTCACCTCCAAAATTGCGGATGTTCTGATGGACCCATTTGAGGCTCAGCTGTTGATCTAGGATTCCATAATTACCTGTCGAATTTCCATCGACAATGCCGGACGATACCATGAAGCCGAACAGTCCCAGACGATAGTTTCCTTCTACAACAATGGTGTTCGTCTGTGCGGCGAGAGCTGCACCCGATATACTGTCATACGAGGCGCTGATGAAGGCTCCACCCTAGTATGATTCAGAAGATGAGACGACATGATGCTTACGTGGATGAAGATGCGAACAGGAAGGTTAGAGGAGGCATTGGCCGTTGCAGGTACGAATACGGCGAGGTACAGACAGTCCTCTTGGCCGCTACCGTCTGGCTGTACGCAGGCAGGTTGAGTGTTGTTGCACACTGTCAACGTGTTTGTGACGTTGAGAGGCACTGGCGGCTTATATACTGGTCAGTTGTGATGGTGGCGGTGTGATGATGTGGTGATGGTGAATGATCTCACGCGAAACCGAAGCGGTCCCAGAGGTGGCCGAGCGAATGGAATGTTGAGGTACTGAATGACATCGGGCAGAGTGACATTCTTCTGACCTACGAACGTGTTATTGCCATTGATGGTTACGTTGAATAATTGAGCGGCTGACAGAGTCAAACACGTGAAGAGGATTGTGGTTATCTTCATCTGATTTGTTGTTGAATGGCTGCCTCTCCCTCCGTGCTACGTGCGATTTGAATGAAAACACAATCCCAGTATTCATTGAATATAGCAGCGTCGGAGGTTATACCAGTGTCATTTGTCAAAATACAGCGAGGGGGAACTGTTTTTTTCCTCGTGACGTTTGAAATCGGAAAGTCTTTTCAGCTAACTTCATCAAGCACAGACAATCATTCTCGGAATTTTAAGAAGTGTGACACCCGAACTACTCCCGGGAAATGACGATGAAGAGAGAAACATCGACGCGAATTCTTCCGACGTCAGGTTTCTGCCGAGATATGACTCAAAAAAAATATGATCAGATCCTATATATAGCCATCATCCATCAAGCGTGCCCATCTCATGATGTGCTTCTTCCACAATAAAACGAGAGGAATCCATCGTTGTTTATCTATTCTTGCAATCAATGTCCCTTCAGATGGTGTATCATCTTTCTCAGAGCGTCTGCTCCCCCTCGTATCTGTCTACATATACAATCTCCCCTCTTCATCGTGATCTCCCCTCACAACTCTCTGCACTCGGCAGACCGAGCGACAGAGCGATATCAGGATAAGCCGAGAGGATGGGTCCACAAGTGGGCTAGTCAAGAGTAGCCTTACAATCGATAGGTTCCCCCTCTCAGCCGCTGCTCTCAGAGCCTCATTGTTGTCGACAGAAGGATCCACACGTGGATCCTCCAGGAGAATCTTGATGTGATTGAAGCGCTTTTGGCTGTTGCACGCTCTCAAGATGGCCTCGTTGTTTCTAGCCGATGGATCCACGCGAGGGTTTTGTCAGACTTTGCAAATTCTAAGATGGCTTTGACCTGACTGTTCATTTCGGGCCCAACGTGGGACAAGCTACGACAGGCTCGTCGAAAGATTGAGTTGTCATTTGCTAATAGATCGACCTTAGGGTGGCACAGTAACATCTCCACGATTTCGGGATGTACGTTAGAGATGGCTCTTGTGATGGCCCTCACGTTGAAGTGGTGCTGCTCACCGATCTCTTTCCATAACTTGAAACGTGCGACGCAAACCGAGTCCTTCTGGTTCTTCTTGCTGCCGTTTTGGGCTGTCCCCTGTATCCACCAGCATCATCTTAAGATCTCCCTTGTGACATCGTAGCCAGAGATGAGCCCGTTCGTAGTCATGTTGAAAACTCTGACAGATGATCCTTCGAACGAGACTTACTAAACATCTACAATGGCTTACTTGCAGTGTATTTTAGACGGCACTGGGGAGAAGGAGTAGATAGACAACGAATGTGAAGAGGGAGGCCACAACGTGAGATGGATGACACGTACACCTTCAACGCCATTTTTTTCTTGTTGCTCCAGCTAGCGAAGCGACACTTGGTAAAATGAGAGAGCAATGGGACGCCGAATATAGCAACGAGCCTCAAAGATGGACCGCAACGTTGAGTGTGAGTGAAGATGTCGAATAAACCATGTGACAAAGAGAGGAGGGAGGCTGTGAATCACTATACCATTTATCTTCCTTCACATATTATGTATATATATGCGCCGATGCCACGTCTCTAATGCAAAGGTAAAGAAGTTGGGTTACTTCGATGACTACTGGCCCAATTGTTCAGAATGCCGCTCACATACGACAACACGTGCGTAGACTCTTCTATCTCCTGGTAGGGCACCTCCCCTCTCAACGCTCCCATATCAAATTCCTTATCCTGCTCTCTCATCAACCTCTTCCTTCTCTCTTCTTCTCACAATCTCTTCCATAGCGTTCCGTAGCTTGTAATCCTCTCTGTGTGTCACGTGAGGTGATGAAGGGCCACGATCTCATCATCTCCGGTCCGATCAGGTGACCCGTCACGACTTCTCCATTATAATCGAGGTGTCTGTATTCTATGATTTGAAATTGTGGTAACGATTCGATCACATGATAGGACGCCTCATTCTACGCCCTTCCGTCTTGTGATAGAATTACCTCTTCTGTAGGTGACCTGCTCTCGATCAGTTCAAGCGTGTAAGCGATTGCTCGGTACCTTGAGAAGGCGCACAGAAGCTGGACTTCCACTGAAAACCATCGGCCGAGCGAGAGGGGAGGAAGGAGCCGTGGTGGATGTAACAGAAGATAATAGGCGAATTTGCGAAGAACTCATCTGTGTGGCGTCAGTCACGTTGGTGATGGTGCGATCGTTGACCTGGAATCTGAAGTTTCGTCGTCGATGCATATTGGACGTTCTCGCTGACGAACAGTAAGATGTCTTCCAGCAGTGTCTCCCACCGATGTTTCTTATAACTCTGTGCTACGACTCCTCTCTTATCCGTGACAGGCTGTGGTCTCTTGTTGGTCTGACCCCTTCGCACGATCGTGATGTTTAGAAAGAGCTCTGGTGTGATCTGCATGCACGTCACGATCTGGGCCAGAGACATCTAGACATACCCGTTTCGTCTCCACGAATAGTGTTGCATCACTTCCTGTGTCCATGCTGAAACTGGATCGCTGCGTGGTGGGATCTAATGTCTCGTCTGACAGGGTCGCGGCACGGATGAGTTCAGTTCTCGATCGGTTTAATTCGGCTGTGAGATCTTCAGGTAAAGGGGCATCATCATCTTGTGCACCTGACGTATTTCCTCTCGCCAAAGGTGGGGCGACGCCACACGTCCTGGCTGTATTTGGATTAACGGCATAACAGGTGACGACGCCTGGCCCCCACATCTGAGGAGTGTGAGCGATAGGTGAGATTAACAAGATCACGTTCGAAGCAAGTTGCAAGTAGAGACAGTCTATGCCGAGGGTCAGACCGATGATATCGTTCTCGATGGCGTCACAGAGGTAGGGTCACGAGATGTTCATCCATTGGGCCTTTTGTTTTCAGTGGGTATACCAATGGACAATCACCATGATTCAGGAGTGGAACAATTTGGTTTTCCTCCTTTGTTTGCTTCAAGATGACGACGACGTACGTTTGGTCGAGAACTACGATTCTTTGAAACCTGAGTTTGTCAACAATGTCGGACATGAAAAAGCATTGCCCACTTTGCGGTGATGGTGCTCTCTGAATTAATGTTTGTTTTTGTCGAGACACCTGTGACCGCCACTGAACGGACCGTCCTCCAAAAGCGCGTAGCATCATCTGAAGATGAGTCTTGCTAACGTATGTCTGCGATAAAATGGGGTATAATCCCTCTCGCTCTATCACTGGTGAAGACTACGCTGTATGTCCCTTCAGTAGATCGTCGGATCACAATGGCAGCGTCCATCGCTTTCAATACCTCCAGGGCTAATCTCTCTGGAGTTACTGTGTAGCATGCCCGGAAAATATTTTGGTTCCCCTTTTGGGCATAGGAGGTCCCAATGCATTTTACTATGGGCCATGCCCTTATGTCAGCGACTGGAGCTGACGAGAGACGGATAATTGCAATATTTGATTATTCCGTCCATGGGTTTATGCCCTTTGTCCCACTAGATTCTTGAATGGCGTCTATGAAGACTTCGCACGCTCGAGAGCAGTAGTGATTGCTGCTCTTTCCTAGATGCCACCAGAATTTCTACTTTACTCCAATAAGGATGGAGCCTCTCCTGACCTCCATAGACACACGTAATGAAAACAAGACGAATCCGATCGTTGTTCATCTATTGTTGCATGGGATGTTCCTTCAGATAGTCTTCCATCGTTCTCAGTGCCTCTCCACCCTTCTCGTGTCTGTCTAAATCCAAAACGTGCGTGTGAAACTGAACCAGAGTCTTTCGGTGACCGACGCTGATGATGGAGGTCTCTCCATCACGGAGTGATCCGATGATCTCGTAGACGTTCTTCTCGTTGGCGATGTCCATGGCGCTCGTGGCTTCGTCCATGACTACGACGGAAGGTTTAATAACCAAGACCCTGTATCATCGCGATCAGATCATCATGATGATGAACGCATACTAACCTGCCGATGGCGAGTCTCTGTTGTTCCCCCACCGATAAGATCTTTGAAAAGTCCAAATCTTGCGTGCGTAAACCGTGACGTGTGACCAATTGACTGAGCCCGACTCTTTCTAACACCTTCTCCAACACTTGATCATCGTAATGCTCCTCTGAGAGAAGATTAAAATCGAACAAAAATGATTGAAACGGATTCAAACTTCACCGTTCTTGTCTTCTCTTGGATAGAGTAACTGTTGTCGTAAAGAACCGATGGGCATGTAAGGCTTCTGGGGTAAGAACAACATGTCTCCCAGTTCGGGCCTCTCTACGGTTCCTCTGCCGTGATTCCACAATCCACAGAGGACTCTCAACAGCGAACTCTTACCTGGGACATCTTTCAGCTCGATGACATCACATCATGACATCTAATCACAGCACATTACATCCAATCACAGCACATTACATCCAATCACAGCACATTACATCTAATCACATCACATCACATCACATCTTATTACATCACATCACATCATATCACATCATATCGCATCAATGCATCATCGTATCACTCACCGATACCACTGCGACCCACGATGAGCAACCTCTGCTTCCCCTGCAGTTCCAGATTCACATCCGACAGAATGATCGTCCTCTTCAGAGAGGAAGGTGCCATCACTGTCACCCCAATCAGTTTCACCCTCTCAGACGTAACGAAACGTATACGGTCCGTCTGGGTCTGCCCTCCGTCTTTTTTCTGCGATCGATCGGCCGCGAATCTGCGCGAGTCGGTGAAATTTCACGGAATTTCCGTCACCTCCTGTGCAGCGTCCCCTCTTGCGTCGTTTCTTCGGTCACGTGATCTTGATTTGGACCATCATTGAACCGATAATCATTTTCGATGCGTTGTAGTTCGCGATCGAATTGGTAGATGCGATTGCCTGCTCCCAAGAGAAAGGAGATGCTGTCGAATTGAGAGATGACGAGGGACAAGCTGGACAGGATGGTGTTGAATGCGATCTGTCTTTCGTTCAACTCTTTGATTCATTTATAGACAAAAAAGGTGAAGACATTCATAGATGGATGGTCGGATGTCTTGAAATCACGTGATGAATTGAGATTCATCCATATTTATAATGGAAACGTTTACTCTGACATATGTATGTCGACATACGTTGAGAATGACACATTGATGGTGACTCACTTGGGCTTGAAAGATGGCACCGTATTCCATCTTACCTTGGAAGAAACGAGGATAAAGAACCAAGACAGGTATCAACCAAGTGAGATAAGAGTAACTGTTTTGGAACAAGTTCAAGATCGATTTGCTTCCCCTCTTTGTGCGTTGCAGTTCCATCGTCTGCTGCAGGCGACGGAGGATCTGAAGACATCATGAGCGTGATGCATGATGTGTCTCGTCTACCTCTTTCTCCTCTAAATCTTCGCCAGAGTAGAAGGCGATTGCTTCTGCATTTTCTCTCACTGCACGATTCAGTTTCCCGCCCGATTCGACGATTCAAATTTCGAACGTCACCTCGAACCATGGAGAAACGCGTATCGGCTTCTTTTCTCCTCAAATTGTCTTGCAGCGGAATCATTTTCCCGCCAAAAATGTGTCCCACGACTGATGAGCCGGCGAGACTGTACAGACCCAAAAAGACAACCAGCCAGGGCTCGATCGTCCATAAGATAGCCACGAAGGATACCATCTTAACGAAGGAGTTGAAGAACAACATGAAGAGGTCTATGAATGATCTACAGAAGGTGGCGACATCGACACAGATTCTCTGATCTGGGTTGTCTATCTATCGTTCGAGTCATCATATGTCGGGAGATGAAAAAGAAATAAAAGGAAATGAAATCCAGTGACGGACCTCATCGGTGTCTAATTTGCCGGATTCCTGTGATCGCAGGTACATCTTGTAATAGTTTCGATTACGAAGGTAGAGAGATATCATCTCCTTCGATACAAAATCTCTGGATGATGTTGAACAGTGCAAGATGAACATTACGTAAGATGAATCGTGAAGATGAGCACCTCCAACTGACGTAAGCCCCTGATGAAATGAAATCGTTCAATCCAAAGACGGGAATAGCAAAAATTAAGAGGTACTACGAGAGTGAGATCGTGATAGGACATGGATCGTTACCAAAAAGTTGTTGATTGCGGCTTGAAATGCACCGCCTTCATCTTTCGACTGTAAGGTATCTGTCAACATCCTCTGAGCGTAACTGAAAGAGGTGAACCATTATATCGTACGAGATTACCTTAGATAGACAACCACACTCGACTGCGTAGTCCCTAGGATCAATAGACATGTCAAATGAAAGTAGGCCTGTTTTGGCTGTTCTCGCTCAGCTGACATCATCATCCATCGATGTCACTCTTACTCGTTCTCTGAAAAAGGGTTTGACTAAACTGAAGAGTTTCTTGGCATTCTCGAAACCACTCTTCACCTGTTGCATCTTGTCGATACGATGATGTGATGTGATGTCGATTTTTTTGATGTGATGTGACACCAAACAACAATCACGAAATGGCAGCCGCATTCACCAGTCGTCTAACTCACCATGCGGTCCTAAACCGTTCAATTCAGCTGAGTAAACCCGCCCTGATGGGTCGAAATGGTAGGCTCTGTCCTTCCATCCAATTCAATCGATCTGTGGTCCGACATCCTCTTTCTCGAGCTCTGTCCACTTTTTCACCGACAAAGAAGAGTCTGGGTTCGATGGCGAAGGTCGATTTGCTTCAATCGTTACCAGCCGATGAGGTAGACGATCATCTGATGTCATTCTCAATCTGTTCGACAGGTGAAGAAGGTGTGGATCACTCACCTCAGAGACAAAGACGCTCTCGGTGCTGTAGTTCCATCAGAGACGTTCCAAAAGATCTCTTCTCGTTCAACAGAGAGGTGCAGACAAAAATCGCAAGTTCATCCTTGACACATCATACAGCCCCCTCTTTGTGGTTCCGATGCCATTCAACGGAGGCTTCCTCAGCATCTTACTACAGGCTGATGTGAAATACAATGACAACACAATCGCCATCCATTTCACTCGTCTGGAGATGTATCAGAAGGAAGGATCAGCCGCACAACCCATCTTGAACCTCTTCTTCTTCACTGATTTTCAAGGTGCAATTGAAACCAAAGTTTCCAAGATGAAGAGATGGAGTCGACTGACGGAATTATAGCTGCTAAAGACATCGTCCTCATGAAGGGAGAATACGGTTTCACTTCGAGCGATCTCACACCGACGCAATGTCAACAGGTGATCCATCTCATTGGACCATCACTCTTTCTCTAACACTTGCATCAGTTGATACAGTTATGGCAAATGTTCGTTCTCAGCGATAAGAATTACGAGCTGATGAGAAAATTTAACCATGAACCCAGCACCTTCAAGTTTGATGATGTCTTAGACGTCGTCCGAAACTTCTCATCAGAAGGAGATGGGGGACTGCCGAACATCACTCTCGACCAGCGAGACATAAAGTCATAGAATCATATCTTACGTCTCACATCTCAACCATCAATCATCGCATGCCAATCACTTGAAGATGACTGATGGTCATTCTGCCAATCACTCAAAGAAGATGAACCATGTGTTGCCAAGAGACTGCACGACTTGACCTCTTACGTTGTCTACTCTATAACAGACGTTCATCTGAAAGCGTCAGACTTGTCGTAACAGAAGTAGACATCCTAAGAGGTAGCGAGTGAGAATAGTACCACTCTTTATGTGCTAAATAGATAGTAGAATATTGATCTAACGAACGTTTCGTTTATTCAAGAGCGAGCGACCCTCCTCTTCTCAACGTCTAAGGTGTAGTTCCACCTCTCTTCACTCAGCTGTGATTCTCCGAAGCTCTTACACTGTAATCTGTTCTTCATCAGCTACCATCGTCTTGATCAGCATGATGATGATGCTGCTGATGATGGTGATCTGCTTGATGATATAGATGATGATGATCGTGTGGACACCTTGCTAGCGTTAACCAGAGGTGAAGTGTGTCTTGTCGTACTTCGCTGTCCGTCTTCCTCGCGTGAACGAACGTGTTCTGCATCACCTGTTCCCATCAGTTCCCACACATTCTCCACGGATGCTCCACGAATTCTCCCCTCACCGCGCTCGTGGCTTCATCGATGTCCATGTTTAGATAACGACAGTGTGCGATGTATCTGTCAGTGAGTGAGAATTAGAAGAGAATGTGATGACACCTTCTCATCATGTGCAGCTGATCGGGGGTGGGGGAGACAGTTGGGGTTTCTTCTTCTCGAACGGAAACGCTGATCATGGCCTGGTGATCATTTGAGGAGGTGATTGAAGATATCGCTGATGAAGGAGGTTGATTGGAAGATGATCATGATGGATGGGATGATGATGGATGATGTGATGATGACACATGATGAGTGATGTGATGTAGTGTGATGTCCATGACGATGTCCATGTGATGTCATCATCCACGATCTCACCTTGATGAGAGAATTACCGTGAGACAGAGTGATGGCCGGAACATCCACCGGAAACGGAATCCTCTGATACTGAAAGTCGTATTCCACCCTCTGCCACGTCATCATATTCCCCAGAGCCGTTACATTGGATGTTCCGTGTGCAGTCAGCTGTCCCGCCCGCAACTTGCCTTCATCGATGACCATGATCGTGCCCTCTGATACCTCCACCGTGTCACTTGATCGTTGTAGATGAGACATTTCGATCACCTGCAGGACGCCAGCGTGCAATCGATTCGTGTCGATGTCTTTCTTTGGAACGAACGTCGTCTCGTTTAAGTGTTCGACCGTTAAATTCAAGAGGACGTCGCGTGTTACGATCTGAACGGGTGAGTTGAAATGAATGGGAAGGCTTAGTGTCATTCACTTGTGAAATGACGTGGGAGAGTGGGGCTGCAGTGAATGTGGACTGTGGTGCGTACTTTACATTCAGTGAGAGACTGCCCAAAGGTAATGCCTCGGCTCGGTGGTGACTGGGATGATGTCATGACGATTTGTCGCGATATCGTGACGAGTTGTAGTGCGACTCACATCTTCGATAAGAGGTTGAGGAGGACGTATTCGGCAGCCAATTTGTCTCCGTGTAAGGTGCTGGCCAGCCAATCGATGATGAGTCGTCTGGTCTCTCTCACTTGTTCCACTTCCATCTGTGCGTTCGAGCCTGTATTCTTGAGAAATGGAATGATTCAGAGAAGTTTCCGTGAAAAATGGGAGAAATTTGAGTGTAGAATGAGAGAATATTCCGAGAAAAATGGAAGAATATTCCGAGACTTTTCACGGAAAAAAGAGATGAAGAAGGATAACAGAGGCGAGCAAAATGTGAAAGAGATTCACCTTCGACCAATCTACGATCATCCACTCTCCTGTACTGTATGCATTCTAACCTGGGCATGGCACTCTGACCCGGTATGACCGTCTCGAAATCGTCGACATCCATTTGACTGTCTACGTTAACGTTTCCATAGTCGACATTCTTTCGCTCACGCCTCTTCCTGGGGTCCAGAATAGTGGAGGATTCCAACGAACTCGAAGGTGTGATTCAACTTGAAGGAATCTGAACTCGCATCGTATACGCGAACCAAGCAGGGAGGGCTGAGGCTGGCCTTTCCCTTCTGTATGGGATAGACGCTGGGATCAGAATTTCCCGCCAAAATGTTCTCGGAATGTTCTTGGACCTTCTAGGATCAGCCCTCTCGTGTCGATGATGAAGATGATGATCACCCTCGGACGTTGGAGATCGATGGAATCTTCCATGTCGGAGGGCTCTTCGGGTGCTCTCCTCTTGTTTCCTCTGGACTCCATCACATCGGACGATGGGATGGATGACGATGAGACGGATGACGTCGTGATCGGCGTCGGGGGTGTGACGTTCTCGTCCGCCCACGAGTTGAGACCTGGAGGTGACACGCACAGACTGTAATGTGTGAATGATTGATGGGATGGAGTGGTACGCACAGGGGATATCTCTCTCCAAATTTCTGGCTTGTTTCGTCCAATTCGTAATCATCCTGTAGATGGTTGATTGAGACGATGGAATAAATGGCTCACCTGTACGTCTAATCCATCTCGATATTTCGAAGTGCATAAACACTGTTATCCATGTCAATGATTGCATTCATCATGTTCGTTTTACTTTGTGTCCTTGATCATTGGAGGCATATACACTCTCCAAGAAGAATTCAGGATCGAATGTGTCTTGAATCATCGCACGGACTCGAACTAGAGAGCCATTAGAGAGTTTACCCGAGCTCGCTTGACTTAAGAGGGGAATCTATCATCATCTTCAGGCCTCTGAGAAGACGATGATGTCGCCTCACTTGCGTCCAATTGTCTCCGAACGCTTCTTCAAATGATTTCTTCACGTTCCAAGGATCATCTGCAGACGATATCGTAGAAGACGAGTGGGACTTTTCGAACAATTTTTGTGTGATTTGTAATGGTTGGTTGATCCATTCGTTCGTCATCTCCATAACCATCGTGGATCTTTGCAATAATCACGTTCGCGCGGGATGTTCGGGCGGGAAAGGTCACGTGATTAAACCAGAAACTGCACATCAACACGATGCAAAGGATATCAGCTTTCTCGGGCATGAGCACTACTCCTGATACTCCATCATTGAGCTTGAAGACGATTATGCTGCTTCATCTGAGCTTGAAAGCGATGATCTGATCTTTCATCAACATGGCGATGATCTGGACGGAAGGCAGGTTCCTGTCGATTGTGAGTGATTCTGAGGGTGGTGGTAGCTCTCACGATGTTCCAGCAGCTTCTCATGAGAGAGGCGTACTCTCCCCAAGATGGATCGATCTCCAACCTTCTTCCACCCAGAATGTCCATACCCGCCTGGAGGGCAGACAATTCAGCGAAAGAAGGCTCCATGCACATGAGGATCTGTCCCAGTGAGTCTCCACGATCGATGGAGCTTCCCACCTCCCAGACGACCACACCGTAAGACCAGATATCCGATTTGGTCGAGTACACACGGTCACGAATGGCCTCGGGGGCCATCCACTTGAGAGGTCCCACGTTACTCCTCGTCTTCGATTCTTGTTCGTTGCTGTCTTGTTGTCTGTTGTCGTTAATTTCCTCCTCTCCTCTTCTCTCTTCACCTGCTCATACCGAAATCGGAGATCTTGGGATCCAAGTTACCCGATAATAAGATCTGGTGGAGTCAGCTTCAATCGTGTCACGTCATCTCACATTTCTGGCGGCGAGATCTCTGTGACAGATCTTCTCAGCGTGGAGATGGCGCATTCCCAGAGCTACCGAGAGTCAACTATGGAAGGGACTTCTCTGTATGGATGATCGATGGATGAGAAGGACCTATCGATACCGAGGATGAACTTCTTCTTTAAATCAAAACAGATGACAGAGTAGTTGTCACGGAGGTAGACGTCCAATGAACCTCCAGCACAGAACTCTGTGATCAGAGGGAGCGGTTGAGGTGGAATGGTCGTGCCCAAGAACATGACCACATTCTCAAGAGTGTCAAATGAACCCACCAGCAATGGACTCACGGGATGGGATTGAAGTTGTTGAATGAGTGTCACTTCAGCCAAGAACTCTTTCAGTTGTTCCGTGCTGACAGCCTGAGATAACAATTGCTTCACCTGTATCCATCGTGAGAGAGAATCAATGGAAAGATCGTACCGGTTGCTTAAATTATCTACAGAGGCTTCAGCTATAAACCGCTGAATCCAGTCACCTGCTGCTCGCACATCAGGTACACTTCTGCCAGTCAGCGGTACCGGATGAAATTGTCAGCTCATTCGGTGGTTACACAGAGTGCTCCACTTAACCAACCTAAAAACGATGGAAATCCTCTTTTATTTCCGGCGGGATCAAAATTATTCTCAAGTTAGAAGATCGTTTGTGCACGCTAAGTTACCGCATCCTAACAAAAGGTCCTGACAGTTAAATACTCCGGGGCAGACATGAACCAACAAAATGACAAAAAAAAAGGATGCCAGGCGGACATGTTCCCTAAGCAGACAAGTGAGCTGACAAGAAGCTTCTCAGACACAACAAGATAAACGCACAGCATGGATTTCCGGTGGCTACTGGTCCTCTTCTTCGTCTATTTCAGCGCAGTGCAGACAGATCCTGCTGTGCTCAGCGCTTATCAGTCCTTCTATAATTCCACAGGAGGTGAAGTTCTCCATCAGCCACACCCTGCTAGTTCTAACGTCGGATGTGCAGGATCTCATTGGTTGAATCATACTGGATGGGACAGCGACAATAATGTGTGCAACTTCTTCGGTGTAACATGCTCTCCGGCGGGAGTCGTCGCGGTGAGAGACGAGCACGCCTCTATAACCCCTGAAGACTTGTAGATATCTCTGTCAGGAAACAATTTGACGGGCTCCATAGACCCGACATGGTTCGCGGCCATCGCCAATGTGTCAGCTCTAGATCTCTCTTTGAACCAGTTGCAAGGGTCTCTACCATCGGAGATCAATCAGCTGACATCTCTCAAGTGAGCTACATGATATGCCGTCGGCTGATAAACGACACAGATCGTTGGACATCTCAGACAACCGATTTCAGAGTATCTGTAATATATCTTCTCTTCGCCTGTCATCGCTCGATGTGGCTAACAATGCCTTCTATAATGCAACCTTCGACTCCGTAGCTCCTCTGCTTCCCTCTTCCCTCTTCAGTCTCAACATCTCATTCTGTCATTTGACGGGACAGATGGACGCATTGAGCTCACTGAAGAATCTGAGGTGAGACACACATCTTCATCTTCTCGTTCCTTTGAAGACATGCCAACATTACAATCAGAAAATTGGACGCTTCGAACAATTACGCCACTGCATTCTTCTCGGATGCATCCTCACTCTCCTTTCTCGCCTTCTTAAACTTCTCTCGCAATGCAGCGCCTGGAAATCTTACCGCCCTCTCTTTCAACATGTGAACATCTTACATCACGATGTCGTATCACGTCCAAGTGATACTCATGAACGTCGCAGATATCTTCAAGTCATCGATCTGGGAGGCAACAGGATTGTCGGCAACCTCCACTATCTAGAACGTCTGGTGTCCATCCAGTTCATCCGTTGCAGCAGTAATCTCATCGACGGCATCATCCCCAACTTTGTTGGAAATCTACAGAACCTCACCGTCTTTGACATGGCTTCGAATCAACTGTCTGGTCCTCTGCCTGATAACATCGCCATCCATCAGAAGGTGAACGTCCACACCTCGATACCCTCTCGAAGCAATTTTTTCTCACGCTCGGTTACAGTTACAAGTGTTGGTCTTGCCATTCAATCTGTTGGGAGGACCTCTACCTTATTATTGGAATGCATCTTCTCTTCTGATATTGAGTCTGGGCACTTGTCAATTTAACGGGACGATTCCACCCTCCATGTTTCAACTGAAGAGCATGATTGTCTTTGTAACGGGAGCCAATCGATTGACGGGAGAGCTACCATCTGATCTCTCTTCTCTCTCTTCTCTACAGGTGAATATCTCATCTCATAGTTTATTCGAATTTAAATGGATTTATACACATCCATTGATATACATACATTTGAGACATGAAAGAAGAATTGAAACTAACGAAATCAGGAGTTTTACGTGTCAAGTAACTTCCACACTGGACCTCTACCTCAAATCTGGCCACCCCGAACGAGGATCGTAGAGATAGATTACAACTCCTTCTCCGGTGACCTTCTATCTCCTCTCTCTCCTCACACCATCACAGGTTCCATTCCTGATTCCATGTGCAACCTCTTCATCTTATCCTCTATCATCGCCACATCAAATAACTTGTCTTCCAATTTACCTCAATGTATGGGAAGACTTCAGAGATTGACTTCGCTCAAATTGGGGTTCAATTCTTTCTCTGGAAACGTTCATTCGCTGGCCAACTTGAGCAGCTTGACCACTCTGACTCTCACGAACAACAATTTCACGGGAGATCTATCCACCGTATTCAGCCTCCCCTCACTGCAGGTGACCCACCTCTTAAGGATGTCGCTGTTCATCTCACGTTCTATCGTAGGTCGTCGATCTGTCTTCGAATGGGTTCAGTGGTGTCATACCTTCCACCGTGGAGAAACTGAAAGGCCTGACGCAACTCAATTTGAACGACAACAAATTGACCGGAAGAATTCCAACGGCCCAATTGGGATCGATCCCCCTACAGAAATTGATCCTGTCCAACAATGAGCTGACGGGTGACATGTGACATGTGACTAGTGACGTCTGACGTTCACAGGCTACGTACCTTGTTTTGGATCCAGCCTGGCTTATCTCGATGTGTCACACAATGATCTGACCTCCATGGATGTTCGATGTTACGAGAGCAATTATCAGTTGACTTATCTCGATATCTCTTACAACAGGATATCTTCTACCATGCCATTTGGGTCGGCAACGAAGAAACTTCAGGTGAAAATTCTTGGAGAGGAAGATTTTGACTCGTTGTAGACGCTCAAGATCAGTAACAATCTCATCTACGGATGGCTGGTGACGGGAGCGAACTTCAGAGATTATCTATTGGGATTAGAATATCTCGATGTGAGTTGGAGTTTGTGGATGGAATTGATGGATGGAAGGTGTCGAACAACCTGTTGAGTGGAAGTGTTTCATTCGGTCTGTCTCAGTGCAAAGAACTGACTTACGTCAACCTCAGCCGGAACTCATTCTCAGGTGAGAAAGTTGGCGCGTTGTAGATTGAATAGGTCAGGATATTTTCCGTCCATCATCACGCCTCAACTGACGTCGATCGACGTGTCTTACAATCTCCTGGGTGATTTATTCTATTTTAAAGTTTTTTCTCATTCGTACAGAGGGAAGCCTACCGGAGATGTGGTCGAGCAATCTACAACAGATCAGCGTCAAGGGAAACCGTTTAGATGGCACTATACCCAGTAATTTGTGTTCTCTCACTTCTCTCAATCTACTGGACCTCTCAGACAACTCGTTCACCGACCAAGTGAGGACGATGCTGTCGATCCAAACTGAACAAATCGATGTAGATACCAGCCGACATCGCCTACGCATTCTCTCTCTCGTACTTGGACTTGTCGAACAATCGACTCAATGGTCGCATCACAGCTCTGTCTGGCCTCACTAATTTGAACCACATTGATTTGGGGTGAATTCGATCGAATCGAACACTTCTCACTCGAAACAGTTCGAACCAATTCGAAGGACAAGTTCCACCGCTACGCAGTAATCCACAGATGATCGACGTCAGTAACAATCGATTAAGTGGATCCATCACTTTCATCAACAGCCTCGATGCATTGAGAGTCTTAGACTTACACAACAATTCGTTCAGTGGCAGCGTCAGCTTGCTGTCGAAAAATGCAAAGTTGATCTCGCTGGACTTGTCACACAATTTGTTCAACGGATCGCTGGATGTAGGACTTTCGAGTCAGATCGTTCACGTCAACGTCAGTCACAACAATATGACGGGATCGATTTCCATCGGGTCGACGTCACTTCAAACGATCGATGCCAGTTATAACAGGTGAGGAACATGACTGATCATCATCACGATCATCATCACGATCATCATCACATACATCTCACACACTTAGTTTCACCATCGTCGATTCTCTCGATGTCTATCCAACCACCACCACCTGTGATCTCTCCACGAACAACCACATCGAATGTCCCTTGCCTTGGTCCGTCTTATCTCGATGCAACGTCCCCCGCTGCATCGTCAGCAACTCTACCACTGCCACCGTCGTCTTTCACATGGAAGGACAAGTGTCATCTTTCGACCGCATCAAATTCCTCGCATCAATCGCCGCCATCACGAACAGCAGCTCGAATCGATTTCGCATCGACGATGTGAAGAGCGGCAGCGTCATCGCTCAAGTGTCGATTTCACCT
Source organism: Planoprotostelium fungivorum (assembly GCA_003024175.1). Classification (NCBI taxonomy): domain Eukaryota; phylum Evosea; class Variosea; order Cavosteliida; family Cavosteliaceae; genus Planoprotostelium; species Planoprotostelium fungivorum. Next base: position 348,322 of record MDYQ01000002.1, on the reverse strand, counting down.
CCATCAAGCGATGCCATCAACGAGGGATCTCCCATGCGAGTGGCGCAGCAGCTCACGACCCTGAGTCAGACGTCACGTGACGTATTCTCCACGGAAGGTATCGATCTCATCGATGATATCACCGCCCCGGCCCCCCAATCGAGCAACAGCGATGGAAAGATATCATCAGGTGCCATCATTGGCATTGCCGTGGGCTGTACTGTCCTCCTTGTATTGGTCATCGTCATCAGTGCCATCATCATCCAGCAGAGGAACAAGACGAGATTGCATCGAAACAGTCTCATCGCGATCGATCTATCGCAGATCAATTTGGGTGCGGCAAAGAAGAGCATTGTAGATCACACGGAGCTGAAGGACTTGAACATGATTGGTTCCGGAGCTTTCGGTGTCGTGTTCAAGGCAAAGTGGAGAGATATTTCCGTGGCAGTGAAGCAGGTGAGAAGAAAAAGTGGACGGAGGGTGATGGAGACAGATCAAAGCGGAGTACATCACAGAAGAACAGTTGAAAGCTTTCTTGAGCGAAGTGGCCATACTGCAGGGCTTACGATCACACCCGGTGAGTTTCATCGATATGTCCGAAAATCATATTTTATTTCGTTTTCAAGTTTTTGACTCGCCACAGAACGTCGTCCTCTTCATGGGTGTGTAGAAATATGCGACGTGTCGTCTTAGCGTGACACGCGATTGACATGCGACAGGTGTTACCTTTCCACCTCAACCTCTGAGTATGATCACTGAATTTTGCGGCGGCGGCAGTCTCTTCGAATATCTGAGAAAGAACCAAGTCAACTGGGAAACGAAGCTTAAATTCATTCAAGGCATCGGTGAGGATTAAAATACGATAGATCCTATTTTTATTCTTTGATTTTTGTATTCGATAGACAGAAATCGATGTAAAATTGACGGAGAGCACAGCTGTAGGAATGCTCCATCTTCACATGGAGAAGGTGATCCACAGAGATCTCGCCGTCAGAAACATCCTCCTCACCGAGCATCTGGTGCCCAAGGTGGCCGATTTCGGTATGAGCAGGTGAATGATCGTACATCACAATCACATTCGATTGACCGAATGACAGGGAGCAGCAGACAGAAGATGCAGGCACCACACAGGTCAGTCTTCTTCATGATGATCTCATCAACTGACTCGAAATAGAGTTTGGTCGGACCACTCAAATGGATGTCTCCCGAAGCCATACAGAAATCAGAGTACTCCACCAAATCAGACGTCTTCAGTTTCGCCGTCACAGTGTGGGAGATCATCACAGGTGCACCTCCCCCGATCATCATCACGTCACATTTTAAAGACATCAACAGTTCAAGACCCCTGGCCTGGGATGAGTGGAGTCGATGCCGCTATCGCTGTGACGCTGGGAGATCGAATGCCCATTCCTGAAGGAGTCGAGCCAGGCATGGCCGATCTCATCGAACGTGAGCTCGTCGCATGATCCATCACGTGCGGTTGACACGTGTGGACAGAATGTTGGCAAGCAGAACCAGACAGGAGGCCCAACTTTAAGAACATCGCACAGATGCTGTCATGCAACACCGAAAAGGAGGCGGCGTCAGATGAAGTTCAAGTCTTTCAGAGAAGCACGAGCGATGAGAGCGACATATCACAAGCAGCACCAGAGTACGAGCCTCTATCTCAAAATACCAACTACACCACACCTTTGGGACAAGTGTAAACCCAGAATAAAACATGATGAACGACATTTATAGTTTTACAACTTTGGAAGGACAGAAGAAATTTTGGCCAAGATGTCATCGTGTCCCTTCAAAGTTACGATGAGACCGTCGGTGTTTGGCTTAGGAGTGTCTATGGTGTAGCGAATGCTTCTACCGTGAGCGTCGGTGAAAGAACCACCTGCACTCTTGATGATGGCCTCCGGACCACAAGTGTCCCACTTCTTCGTGCCGGGGATAGGGAAGAAATAAGCGTCGATCTCTCCTGTTGGAGATTCAGACGAACGAGGCGATGATGAGAAGTCGTGTGATCTCGAAGATGTGATGATCATGGTGATAGCTTGTGATGATGTGTGTCATAGAGCGACCATCAGATCGTATGTGGACGATGATGTGACGATCTCGATCTGATGTGGCATTCGATCGCACTGACCTCTGAGGACGAGAAGACACTTGTAACCTGCTCCTCCCACTTTCACTACGCGATCCGCCTTCACAGCCTGCGTGGCCTTCTCTAAGAACTCGGTCGCATGCGATCTTGTCGTGGCGATGACGAAATCTTTCTCGTCTCTAGCCTTAACCGGTACGTTGGTTCCCATACCTTCTCCACATTCAGTTGAATTACGATGACAAGTGAAGGATGGCTCACCCAACATGCCGTAGATGGTGGTGCCGTTGCTGTCGTCATCATTTCCGACGAAGGGCTGGAACATCACTCCGGCGATGGCCTCACCTGCGATGATGTTTTCAGACGATGTTGGATGATGTGACGTGGAACGTCACCTCGGTAAGAGATGCCGATTAGAGTCATGACGGCGGGCAGGTTACCGTCTACGAACTCTCTCGTGGCATCCAATGGATCGACAAATACACACACCTGCGATAGATCAGATGTGGTCTGCAATTGTCGATGGATGGTGTGGACGTCCGAGACATCACCTCTTTCTTATCTACATTCTTGTATTCCTCTGGTATCTGATACAGGGTGAGATGTGGTGAACGATTGATCTGGGTATCACCTTCAATTGATCCAAAAGATTGAGATTGGGGATCTCTTCAGTCTCTGGAACATCTGTGTCCTCTTCGCCAACCATCGGAAGGTCTTTCCCAAAAGCCTAGAAGTCGTATCAGTCTAATATCCACTGGTCAACATTACTTTGTAGAGGAGACCAAAGATGAGTTTCTGAGCTTGTACGTCGGCTTCGGTCATGGGATCATTGACTCCCTTCCATTCGACTCCCAGTTTACTGCGAGCTCTCAACGGTGATGCGAACGTATCCAAGTGCTTACCCTGACTTCCACACCTGGCGGATCACTGTGCCTGCCTTCTGTGAAGCATCGATGGCCACAGAGAGGATGGAGCCCAGATTGACTTTGTCGCTGTTGTTTGACATACTGAAGGGACGGGTAGAAGAGAAGGGACGGTAGAGATATGTTTTGTTTCGTGGGATGAGTGAGCGTGTGACGCGCAGAGCAATGCTCATCCGATGTGCGTGGAAAATCAATAAAACATCCGTTTATATTCAGCATCACATCGACGCCGTGGAAGATGTCCAATCCTTACAGCCCCAGTGACTATCGTGGAGATGGATATCAGTCTACGCGGGGAAGAGATGGATATCAGTCTTCACGCGGAAGAGGTGGATACCAACATTCCTCTCGTGGAAGAGGTGGAGGGAGAAGCAAACCGTCTGAGCAGCCTTGCAAATTCTTTGCTACTAATTCCTGTCGCAATGATCCGTGTCAGTTCAAACACGATGCTCCTCAACAGAGTAGAAATAATCCCAATCGTACCCCACTGCTTGAAACCAGTCGAGATCCATACACAGTGGAAGAAGCCCTGCCAGAACATTACGCCGACCGTGTCGATGACGTCTCTAGTGGTGTCTTCATCATCGGACCCAAAATCCTCATCGAGAGATGTTCCAAAACGGTCAATCAGCTAATGGATGAGAACTTTAAACGGTCTGCCCCCAAATTACAGGACAATGCCAAGAAATGTAGCCCTGATGGATACAAGACTTTCTATTTCGATAAGAAGATTCCAGGACTATCGAGGAGAAAATTAAGAGCCATGTTTTACGAGGATAAAAAGCTCGATACGCAGGTGATCCTCTTCAGCGGACGATGGTCTAATCGGTCATGACAGGTATTAGACGAGACGGAACATGTGACTACCTTTGCAATTCCCCTGACTCAGAGCATGCATCAATACTCTGCAAAAATGCCAGAAGACATCAGGGCTGATGCAGTGAAGGTGACGATTAACATCATCCTCTCTCGTCTCTTGCAATCGAATGAAGTGAAGAATTATCAACATCGATGACCGCTGAAAAAGGGACACTCCGATGGAGTCTACGAGGGAGGAGACGTTTAGGGTTGGAGATGTCTCCCTATATCATGTTCAATCACTCGTCATAATGTGAAGGATCGGGAGTGATGCTTGAACTATCGCTTTGTGAGTCAATCCATCAGTACAACGAAACATTTCATGAAAGCATTGACCTCTTTCTAGCTGTCCTCACTTTCTCGGGGAACTTGTCCGGCTTGGCTGCGGTGATGATGTTCTGGTTGACGGCTCTGCGTTCATCGTCGCTCATCTGGACCATCATGAACATGGACATCAATGGCTTGATTCTTCGACTTCATATTTGGAGTCTTGAAGAGAGAGAATCTTGGCATCTTTTCTCCTTCGATAAAAGTCCCGTCACTCTGGATCTCAACGGGCTGATCGACTGTGTGTTCCATCTCGTCTACTCTGAAGGTCATGAAGAGAGTGGCTTGTGTTTGATTGTATAACATGGTGTCCAATGGACAGAGTTGGAATGTGACGCGTTTCTCCTTAGCCGTGTTCAGAAAGCGATTGTCCCAGCATTGCTAACGTTCGAGATTGGTGAACAGCCTGACTTGCCCAAATGAGAAGTCGGCAGCGTCCACAGAGCTCAAGGGGGTCGGCTGTTCGGTGTATCCCCCAAAGAGAACATCGAACAAGTCGATGTCCAGAATGTCTTCCATGTTGTTGCCCATATATAGGAAGAAGAGGCGCTTGTTGGTTGTCGGTTCGGCCAGATTATGAAAATGCAAACAAGGTGCACTGAGGGCGGCGGCGTGGGCGGCGTGAGCTTGGCGACGACAGACAATTTTCTCCTTGAACGTGACTTGCAACAAAAACGAGAATGCTTCTATGGGAGTGTATGGAGATCAGAGGTCATTTCTATGACCTCTAACTAACCCAAGAATTTCTGTTTCGGTCTGTGTGATTGAACATCCAAATGGTCGAGCATTGATTTCATCAAATTATTCTCTATGCCTCAAAACGATATTTATGTTCTCAGTTGAGCCCTCCTGGATTGTGTTGTTTGATTTTTCCGTCTCTTGCATCCGCCGATGATCCAAGAAGGAAATCATTCTTCGTCTACCTAATGTCCACCGATTCATGTTATGGTTAATCACCTTAAAAGTCAGCGCGAAGACGATGTGTTGCTGATCTGAGAGTCTCAACCATTTGGACCACTCTAATTTTAGTACCCAGTGGAACGCAGCGGAGATCTTACGCCCATCATCACACGTTCAGAGTTACAGGCCGTCATTCGTTCCCTTCTATAATCATCACTGGCTGCCAAACAAATTCGATGATGGTAGACACACGAGGGCCGTTTTCATTTCAAACTGAACCGCGTCCACTAAGTGAGAGAAGCAGAAGGAGCCAACAGCCAGAACACAGGTCACCCGATTTAACCTCAGAAAAAGGTGATGCATCACATGACGCGCCGTGTTCAATCTCTTTCAGATCAGCAAGACAATCACACGGAATCGAACTCAAATGAGAGAGGTCGCCGAAGTGCTTCAAATGAGAGCCGAGGTGGTGGCAGGGACATCATCGTAGCGAAGAAGGTAAAACCTTTGAAGCACGTGAGACACTCAACGTCGCAGATCACAGACCACATCGTGATGGATCCAGGGTTGAGTGAAGTTCCGATGAGCGTTTTGTTGACAAAATCAATGGAGCCTCGACGCGACGGTGACGGAAATTATCTGTCGAGGTGTGTACGGTCATCCGTTCACGAGTGTGAAGAAATACCAAACAGATCCATGTTGGGTCAACCGACCGATTATCAAGACATGAAATCGTCGATCGTCGGCAAGACCGACGATGACCTCCGATACGAGGGTCAGAGCTACAGTCGAGAGCAGACACAACAAGAAGAATTCCTCAAGAAAATCGAACGGAAGAAGAAGAAGGTGGGGTGGCTCGTTCATCACGCGTGACACTCAGCAGGAAGAGCGAGAACGAGCGAAGAACCTGCAAAGTATGCAAGTGTTCATGAAGACGCAATTCTTGCGGCAGGAGAGAGCGTTGGAAAGATGGAACAAGATGTTGTCTGAGTGGGACGACATCAAAACGGATCTCATGTTGAAATCGAATAAGGTCAGGCTCGTGATCGCCTGATGATGTGACTCAAACTGAATTTCGCAGAATCGTGCGAGCGATCTGGTCATCGCACGAAGTGAAGAGTTCCGCTACGTGAAAGAATCCCGTGACATCGCAGAACAGAAGATCAGAACATCGAAGGGAAGACCACTGGATGACCTGTGGACTTCATTCGAGCCCATCGGCAACCCTTCTCGAGGTATATTCAGTTTCAAGAAACAGCCGACAGATGAGCCGTGAGACAACAAACCGTGTAATTCCTCCTCACTTCTACTCAGAGTCGAAATCATAAGAAATCCAAAGCTGGCGAGGCCGACCACAGGAGACGCGATACGTCACGAGCTGTTGGCTCACCAAATGAAACCCTCGCTGGGTACTATGGTGATTCGCATATACATTGGTCATTGTTGATGCAAGTTTAGGACGTACAAGGCTTAGAAATCGTTGGACGCGGTTTACAAGTGACACTCAGCGCTTCGTCAACTCGACAGGGTACTGTACAATCTTCTTTAGGATCGTATGGTGTCAGAGAAGACGAGTCCTTCCTTTCAGAAGGTGAAGGAGAGTTGTTCATCTCAGAAGATATGGATCAATGCTCCCCCTCGTCCAAAGGCCCAGCTGCAGCTTTCGATCGTAACGAGTGAGGATGATAATCAGATGGATCTGATGTGCCATCACAGTATCTTCATGGAAGTAGAGTTAAATCGTCTCAAGAAAGAGAGGGTGGTATTGAAAAATACGGGAACAACTGCGGTTTATTATTCTTGGAATCAAATTGAGAAGGAAAGTTTCTTCTCTATTCCAAAAGACGATATCAGAAGGTGAGGTCGAAACGATCTCACATCTGACGTGCAAAGATTTTATTTCGATCAACACAACGGGGTCATACTTCCAGGACAAGAGGTCTCGTTCATTTTCATGTTCCGCTCGCCAACTCACGGAGTGAATGACATCATCGAGAATTAACAATCTGATAACAACAGATATATAACCAATCGTGGAGACTGACAACACGGCCCACATTGACAAACATGAACGAGTTGATCATCAACGTCAAAGCTGTCGCGATCAGAAGAGACGAATTTACAGCAGAGAGGGAATCTTTAGAGCAACGTTTAGCCCAGAGAGAGTGAGACTATCGATCTCGATGTCACTGATGGGACCAGAATCGTCGCTGGCGTGCAGTCCATCATTGAAGACGTGTTCAATCGTACGCTGGATGCAAGAAGCCGAAAGGACAAAATAGTCGAAGAAGTATTGGAAATCACGGCGTTTAACAATGAAGAGAGGCAACGCGAACAATTGGCCACACAGAATACGGAAATCCAATTATTTTACAGTCCACACTTGTACTCATCCATCGTGGATCTTGCCTCCAAGATTACTTCAACACCGACAGTATCTGTCTTAACTTTGGGACAGGTATTGTATCCATTTGCAGATAACAATGCTGATCGAGTTTCAGCTAATTCAAAAGGTCGAAGATATCAACGTACAAGCTCATCTGTACGAAGAATTGAATGAAATCGTATCGAGGGGTTCTGTACCACCGCCGCCGTCGGTCGAGCCCACCTTTATGAAGAGAATCGCAAACGCTCTCCTCTTAGAGCTAGTCTTTGGCATCCCTGACTTATCTAGAAGAGAAAGGGATCGACTGAAACTACCTCCCAAGGTGAGACGAGAAGAAGACCGGGAGTTGAACGACTCCAGCGATTCCTCGTGTCACACGAAGAAGAAGGTGTAGCCACGCAGCATATGGAAGAGAAAGAACAAGAGGTGGGCACGCAAGATGGTGTGTCGGTCAAAGATCGAGACAGAAGCACTGCCTCGAACAGACGTAGACGTGCAAAGAGGGTGAGACATTTCTCCTCGATCAGATGAACACAAGTCGTCGGCTCACCGTCTGATCATCACCAGGGAAATCACGCGTCATCCACTCTACTGTTGACAACTTCCACTCCCCAATTGCAAAAGCTGGAATCTATTCGGAAGCTCGTTCCACCGACGCACGAGGAATCTGTGCAGATTGTAGAGAACTCAGCGGAAGATAAGAGGTTAGACGGAGAGTACAGGAAAAATATCTACGGCGCGGTGAGAAGGCAGGATGATGTCGACGATGACTGACAGTGATAACAGATCAGAGGTGTCGTGGCGGATATGCTGATTCGATTCGAATTCTTGACGCAACATCTACCAAAGAAAATAGTTCAGAAGGAAGAGAAGATCGTGAGGACAGATCAGACAGAGGTGACGACGAACGAGCATTGCATGACGACTGATCGGCCGCAGCCGAAAGATGAGCCCGCACAAGAGACGACGGAGGAAACGAAGGCCGATACAGATGAAGAAGTAGAAAAGAAGGAAGAAGAGAACGCCAAGAAACGAGGAAGGAGGAGAATGGCAAGAAAAGCGGGAGGACAGAGAAAGACGTGACGTGGTTGGCTGTGTACTATTGTCGTCTACGGCTCGAATTTAGGAGGAACCGTTTGATTCTGAAACAAAAGAATAAATGTTGTGATTTCGTTGTAAATTTTCGATGATCTCTCTAGTAGTCACAGTATATCATGCTATCTATAGGAGAGTTCGACCCAAGAGTGGTGGTTTAGAATAAATGAGGCACTCACTTAGGCTCCATAGCAGCATGGGCATCACCACAGACTAATACAAGAACAATCCTTAGTCGCCATCAGAGATACTCTCTCAAAACACCCTTTCGGAACAACCATCTTCTCATCCGACGATGACTCATCCTCTTCAGAGTGGGTCGCCAATGCAGATGATGCAAAAGCCAGGAGATGCCACGTGACCTTCAACGCGGATGAAAAGTGCATCATTATCATTAACGACGAATATTTCGGAGACGAGAAGGACTGGAAGGGCTTCACCAGGAACATTGGAGGCGGCGAACGCAAGGCAAAAGATCTATAAATTGTGACTGTTGGCACTGAACTAGTATACGTCTCTCACCTATCGTGAACGTGTATGTCATATAGTTAACTGAATAGGGTGTTTATGAACAGACGTCACGATGAGTGGTTTTCTGCAAATGAGCATTTATCATTTATAGAACTTCTTCTTCTGCTTATCGTGGATGTAAGTACAGTCATCTTCTCTGACACATTTTCCTTTGAGGAAGTAGGTACAATTTTTGGTTTTGTATCCCCGTACTTGTGTAACATCTTGTTGCTTGCGAGCCGCAAACTCAAACAACACGGCTGGAGCTACTGCCTTTTTCACAGGCACCTTCTGCTGAGGAACCTGAAGTATTAAGACACCTCTTCTAATTTTCCATCCACCTGTTGTCTCGGCTGTACGTTTGCGTCATTATGAAAGTTGCGTGGTGCAGTTCTGACAGTGGGAGCCGGCGCAATCTCTTCCATCTTTGCTTCCGTCTTTAAAGGCACCATATTCAGCTCTCTCATAGGTGGATCCTCCTTCGGTAACCCTGCCAGCTCTTCGTCCACTCTGAAATTGCATTTCTTAGGATCACATTGGAGTCCCTTTTTCTTCGCCACAACCTCCACTTCTTTCGCGAATTGAGAGCCGAATATTTCGACCAATGTAGAGTGTTCTACGTAAACTAACTCTCCCTTATCCTTCCTCATGATGACGTCTTTCTTCGCATCCAGGAGAGCTCTGGTGTACCTGGGGACATCAATCTGATTTTGACAATGAAGGATTGGCACCTCCCCAATGCATCCATCTTGAATTCTCTCGCGTAACCAAAGAGGTGAAGGAGATTATCGATGCTAAGTTGAGCGCATCGAGGAAACATCGCGATCTCCATTTCCTTCTGGACTGCTTGAAGCATGTATCTCCTGCTCAGCTCTAAGATGGCGCCAAACTCCTGGTGAGGGTCATCCATTATGCCGGTGTATAGGTACCTATCATCGATCAGTCAGTCCTGCGCGGTCGAATCGTCTCACTTCAAGATCTTCTCCATGGCTACAAAATGTTCCTCCGATTCAAGCATCATACGTCGGTCATTAAAAGATTCAAATTGCCTCTTGAATACAGCCGAATGATTGGCCAGGATGATCTTGTGCGCGGGTAACTCTCTGTTCTCCCAGACATAAAATGCGTCGGCCATCTCTCTCTTCATAAAGTATCTGTAGTGGTTGAGTCGTTCGTTACATTAATGTTAGTTCGCCTCACTCAGAGAAGTTGTAGACAGCCGGGTTTGGTCTGGCTGGCGGGTAGATCTTTATGCTCAGCGATGCGCTAGATCGAGATGCCCCGCATTGTTCCATCAACAATTTGTATGGTTCGAGGTATTCTGGTAGCCTCACCTACGCCATTGAGTAACGACCATGTGAGAGATGTAGTCTCACGACGAATGCGTCTTCGTCCTCTGTGTTGATGTTGAAATCGATTTGATCGGGCGTCATCCATATTCCGTGCGTGACATTGTGAACGAATCTCAACTGTAGATGTCACTACGATTCATCTGTTCGTCTCACCGATCGGAGTTTGTTCGAGTCGGCGGGTCTCCTATTCTTGACGATCCAATCCAAGCTATTGGTGATCTCTCGATAAAGAGTCTCACACATCCGATCATCAGTTCCATATTTGGAGATCACACGGATGGTCAAGTGAGTGAGATGCTGGACGACATCGTCAACCGTGATCTTCCGCAGATGACGCTCGATCTGAGGTTGTGAGGCGATGACTTCTCTCGAGATGCAAGGAACGACGGTCCACGCGAAGGTGACGGAATCAGGGTGGACTAATTGATTCAGAGAGAAAAATTGACCCAGGTTGGGTAGATATTCCTGACGCCATCTGAGCAAGTGTGAGAAGATGATAGATTCGGAAAGTGTAGGATCTCTTGGTTGGTTGGACATCACCTCGTTTCATAATGGCCACTGTGTGGCATTGCCTTGTTGAAGATCTGAAGATCTTTGATCTTTGATATGTCTTGTACGGTGTACAACCAATCCAATAACTTCAAAATCAATTTCTGGTATTTTTGATGTACATTTGAGTGATTTGATGAATTCTCACCATATGTGCTTTTTCGGGGGATATATGAGTTCTGAGGGAAGGAGAGGTATCAATTGGCTTTCCAAGTCTAACCTCTCGAGCGCATGCGCTGGTACTTCAATCCGCCACGCCAAAAGTGGCACCGACGAAACTATAGTTTCTCGTCTTCTCTCTGTCAGAAGCCTCCAAAGCCTCCTGCAGCCACGTGCAAGATGAATGCAGGCCACACACTGCCAAAGAGGAGCCCGAGCCATAAACCCAATATGCTCACTACCAATCCAATCTATGCAAGGTTATTCAGGGGAGAGGAAGAGCTAATTCACCGCTGAAAACAAGAGGACAGGCTTTCTTCCGTATCGATCAGAGACGACACCGATCAGAGGACCAGTGAGTAGAGTGGTGACATTGTTGAGACTGACCATCCATCCCAGATACAGAGATGCTCTACTGAAAAACGATGCAACGATCTGTGTCGATCAGAATAAAGAATCAGTTGTGATATGATATGATCAATCAAGATGGATAGATCGGCAGCTCACCGAAGGCATAAAGGGATTCACTCCCGCGAATGCCAAGAGATATAAGAGAAGAATCAACCCTGCATACTGCATACCCGGGTCACGCCAAGATCGAGGAGGATTCACTACCTCTCGTTACGAAGACAATACAGAATTCCCCACCGTCGTCTATATTCAGTTCTGTCATCTCTTCGATCTCCAATGCGTTCGACCCCATCTGTGTTGGTGTCGTTTTCGCGGTTTACACCGAAATTTCTCTATCATCCTCGTCTGACAAACGCGACACTATGCACCATTTTATTCTTAATGAGAGTAACCGATGGTTCTGTTCGTGATCATGGCCGTGGGGATACCCGCCCATCGCGTGTTGGCCGGCAGTTGTTCTCCCTTCATCAACAGTGACAGACTCTTCAGCGTCACGTGCTCTCCCACCACCGAATCGTACAGCACCACAGAAGAAGTTCCTTCACATGTCAACTCTTGGTCGCTTCCATCTCACTCACCCACTGTGGCACCTCTTCCCACACGGAGATCTGACATCTTCATGATTCTGTCCTCAAACAAGTGAGTCTGAAGCGTGACACCGTTGTTGATGGTGGCGTGATCAGCCACCCAGACCAAGTCGAACTCTGTGATCTCCGTAGAGTCCATGTATACCATCGTACCAAAGTGACTGTCCGCAGTGAGTTTACACTTTTCATGAGTCGATCACCTTCCCATCATCTGGAAGAAGAGTGTGGCCAGAGGAGTACCCAGGAGTGGACCCACTAGGACCGGATAGACGTAACTCTCGCAGAGAGAATTGACCAGCTCGTTCCTCCACACGAAGGAAGAGTAGAGAGGCTTCTCCATCCTCTTGAACTTTCCAATGAGGACCCACTTGGACAGAACAGTCAGGAGGGTGAATCCGAGGATGAGACCCAAACCGCCCGCCGTAGTCTGCAGGATAGATCTACTCCTGTGAGTTTGACGTAACATCCATGTCTATCACCTCCACCACGGAATGTGAAGATCGTCCAATTGGTACATGATGGCGTAGATGAGAGGCATTCCAGTACCGATGGCGAAGGTGTGGGGGAGTGTGATCTTGAAGATCTCCATCGCTCCACGTCCCCAGACCAATCTGGCGGGTGGATCGTACGTCAGAGACGAACCGAAGGAAGTGGAAATGGCTCGACTGGGAATCAAGAAGGCGGGTGAGCCCACCCAGGAGGTGTTGTCGGGAGGTGTAACGGAGGGTGAGCAAGAGAGGGCACCGACGAGATTGTTTCTTCCCAGGGTGATACCTCCCGCCATCACGGCAGAGTTACCGATGAAAGTCTTCTCTCCGATGATCGTTGGCTCCACGGTGACGAAGCCGTGTTGTACTCGGGGGGCACCGATACTCGTGGAATCTGCCAAGAAAGCTCCGGAGCGGATCTGTGGTCTGTCAGTCGTGGAGAAACTGTGGGAAATGTAGTGGAGAAGGAGATGTACGCACGGTGAGGTGATCGGCCGAGATGTGGTTGAGGGTGGAGATCTCAGCGCCCTTTCCGATGTCGGCACCCAACATTCTGATCCAAGAGGGAGTGTAGATGGTGGCGTACATGGATTTGAGAAGAGACAAACTCATGGACATGGAGGCGTCTGCCATCCACAGACGGATGTAAGCGAAGCTGTACAGTCTCACCATTCCTCCCACTTTACCCGCCAACACTCTGCTCGGGGTCAGATTGAGATGACATCATGACACGTCACCTCTTGACGAAGACGCAGGCGAAGATACTGAAGAGAACGTAGAAACAAGAAAGGGGCCAGATGAGTGACAGTGTGATCCAGAAACCTTCCATCCATCAGTAAAAATAAAGACGTACGGATGTGTGGAGATGAATGAATAAACTCACTGTCGAAGTAATCGTAAGCGACAAAGAAGAGAGCTGTCACGGCTCCATAACCGATGGCAGGGATGAAACTGACCGTCCAGAAGGCTACAAATTGCATGACGAGATATCCTGGAGTGTGAACGAACACGTGCTCCTCTTGCGATAACTGCAACCTCGTCAGTTCGACGTGGAAAGAGTTCAACGTCACGAGGATGAAAGAGTTCACTCACGTTACGAACAAATTGACTGGGAGAGCCAGTCCAAGCTTGAAGGGCGGGAATCTTTTGTCCCGCAGCGACCACGGATAAATCTCCCAACTCACTTCCGGCACCTAATTCGGAATCTCCTTCCAAGATGCTACGTAATCCGACGTAACTGTACGACATTGAGACACTCGACATCACTTTGCACTCACGCATTGGCTCCCACGGTGACGGGAGCGATGATGAGCCATCCGTTCTCAACCTACCACGATCAGATGAATATGTATAGAAGGAGAGATTCACCCTGTAACCCAACAGAGCAGACTCTCTGGCCAAACTGGCGTTGTCTCCGATGGTGATGAGATCGTAACAGGAGATACGAGTGGTACCGATGTACGTATTCTTTCCAATCTTAGCACCCATCAACCAGTAATACACGGGGAGGAAGGGTGTCGCTGACATCAAGCCCACGGGGGCAGCACCGATCATCTACAACGAGTCACGAGGTGTGTAGTCATAAAATGGAGATGAAAATGAGACGTACCTTTCCCACGAGCCAGAAGCGGAGGTAATAGAATCCCCACACTCTGTGTTTACCCGGTTTGAATCTTCCGATGAGAATCCATTTGAAGAGAACAGAGAAGAATATGGAGAGGGGAATGTAGATGATCATGAATACAACGGCAGCAGTGATGATGACACCGTAGTACCAATCTCCCAGAGCGAGACGCCAGTAGAGAGCCAGGTGGAGGTAACCCATTCCCAAGATACCAAAGACGGTGAGAAACAAGATCTGGATCAATCCCGTGATGAAACGGACAAAGACGTTGACCTGATGGAGAATCAGTGGATGTCATGGAGAATCAGTGGATATGATGGAGAATCAATGGAGAATGATGAAGAGACGCACGTGTGGGATCTCATTGGAGGGTTGGTTGCCGTTCTCTCCGTTGATGTCACCCGGTGAAGTCATGTAAGGAGATCCCATCGAATTCTCCGAGATGTACTGCGTGAGAGCTCTCGTCGTTCTCATCTTGTAGACGTCCTTCACCGACACTCCTGTACCACGTCACGTGATCGCTCTAAAGATAGAACGTGGCATCTACAACTCACCGATGAATTCTGGGTTCTGCCTGAGGTGAGAGACGACGAGCGAGGCCAAGAGAGAATTTCCTCCCGCGTTGAAAAAGTCATCGCTGGTACACAGATCGGAAGTTCCGAGATATTTCTTGAATGAATTGTAGACGATGCTCTCCAAGTGTCCCACGGGCATGACCAGTGGTCGAGTGATGTTGTCATCGTGTGAAGGATCTGGAAGTGCTTTACGGTCCACCTGTTGTCGTTCACATTCGACTCGTTGTAGATGGATGAATCACCTTTCCACTGGTCAAGATGGGGAGGGAAGACATGACGACAAAGTTGTTGGGAATCATGTAAGGTGCCAATCTCTGTCTCAAATAGCTCTTGACGCTGTCGGTGTTGAGTGTGGTACCAGTATCGAGCACCACGTAAGCCACTAGCTTCTTGATCTCGTCTTTCTGCTTTAGAGCTACGGCGCAGTTTCGAATGCCTCCACTCTGCAGCAGCAACGACTCGATCTCGGCCAATTCCACTCTGAATCCTCTGATCTTCACCTTTTCTCCTTCTCAGCAACATGTTTCAGAAAGAATCGACTTCACCTGCGTATCGATACGGCCCAGGAAATCGACGGTACCGTATTCGGTCAATCGGACGAGATCTCCCGTGCGGTACAATCTGCCGGAGAATCCGGTTGCCAAGGGTGACACGTCGTTGAATTTGCTCGCCGTTAATTCGGGACGGTTGAGGTAACCGGCTGCGACGGCAGGACCTCCAATGCACAGCTCACCTGCACATATTCGTTACATTGTTGATGTAAGAAGGATGGACGTTCGTGTGTGTAGTCTTTACCTGGGGCACCCAGGGGTACGATCTGACCCGATTGATCTAGAACCAAGATCTTGTATCCCGGTAACGGGTGTCCGATGGTCAGCTTGACGTTAGGGTTGAAATCTATCCGAGTGAGACGACATTTCATCCACATTTCAACGAATCCACCTGCAGCCGTGGAAACGACGGTCGTTTCAGTGGGGCCGTAAGAGTTGACAACGCGGCAGGATGGGCTGTACCATTTCGTCAGGAGTTCGGGAGGACATACCTCTCCTGATTCTCTTCAGTGATGATCATCACATGAAGCTCACCTCCCAAGATGAGAAGACGTAAGGTGGGGACGTGTTCGATGAGCGAGAGGAGAGTGGGGACGGTTGAGAGGACGTTGACACCGTTCTCGATGAGATAGCCTGATGTGATGAGGAATCGATTCTCTCCGTGTGATGGAATGGATGATGAGACTCACTGGGAAGGGCATCTGGTGCCTTCATGGTGTCTTCTGGCACAGGTACCAGCGTGCCTGTCATTTTGTTATGGATTTGAACCGTGATGTGATGTCAGACATGATGTGATGCAACACATGATGTGCAGTGTGATGTGATGTGATGTCAGGCATGATGTGATATCAAACATGATGTGATGAAATACCTCCTGCAGCCCAAGCCATCCACAGTTCCTCGAGGGATGCATCGAAAGCGACAGAAAATCCTTGCGCCACACGATCCGAACTCTTCGTCTCGAACAAGATCTTCTCCGACCTCACGAGATGTCTAACGTTGCCGTGGGTGATGACCACTCCCTTGGGAAGTCCAGTGGTACCACTCGTGTAGATGACGTAAGCCGGTGACCTCGAATTGATGTTGGGACCGACGAACAAGTGATCGTTAGGCGTACATTGGGTCAAAAGGGCGGGAACGTCGACGAGCTAGAGTGACGTCAGATGACGTCATGAGGTGGAAGTACCTGTCCGTCCCACTGTTGTAGGTCTTCGGAGGGTTCGGTGTTGATCAAGAGGAGTTGGGCACCGCAGTCACCGAGGATGAATTTGACTCGATCGGGAGGGAAGGACAAGTCGAGGGGAACGTAAGCTGCTCCCGTTTTCAATATAGCCAGCATGGCGATGTATAATTCCACTGATTTAGCCATGAACAGTCCGACGTAACCACCCGCGACCACTCCTGAGCGGAATTCATAAATGGTATCGTCATTGTATAATATATGTAAAAATATAAAACGATCGTGAATATCGTTTAATTCAAGAAATCCTCTGTGGATGAGTCTCTCACCCATCTTCTGGAGGTGTCCCGCCATCTGTTCTGCTTTCGAGTTGATGTTCTGGTAGCTGTGGTTCTGTCCCTTCCAGTAGAGGCAGCTGTTACCGGGTAGGTGTGTGGCATTCTCTTCGAAAAAGTGGTGGAGCAACTTGGGACCCTCAGGGTACTGTCTCTCTTAGTTCTTTTCGGTGTTAAGATGTGCATCACCTCTGGCTCTAAATACTTGGGACTGTCCATAAATTTCTTCAGCAGACTGACCTCATCGTGATTCAAGAAGAAAGTCTGTCCAACTTTGAGGGAGTGCTGTGTGATGATCTGATCGCAGACATTCTTGACGTGATGAGGCACAAACTTCCTCGTGGCAAGGTGACCTGAAGATGGATCACTCGATCGGATCGTGCAAAGGCGATGACTGTGAGTTTCGACTCACCTCCTTGACACTTGAATCGAAGACTGGGACCTTCATCTTCTGTGGCGTGTCGGAAATCCATGTGAAGAACCCAGTCCCCTCCATTTCCCTCACAAGGTGGGAAAACGATGCAACAACACCTGTTTGTTTTCATTTACATATCGGATCACATTGGACCCACCTGATGTCGGTCTGTAATGCGTCAGCCACACCAACCACGGCCAAGGGTACGGCGCGTGTGGTGGCTTCCCTGACTTCACTGAGTGTCATTTCTCTATCGATTCGGAATGATACGGTGGTAGCGGGTAATCTCATCTGCAAAAGCATCAACATCACAAATCTCTGGAGTAGAATGCTCACCGTCGCAGTGCTGGCCTGAATGGTAGCCGATAATTCGACAGGATCATGCTCAGCGAAATGTCTAAAGTAAACCACAGCGAAAGCTGCCAGATGATGACTGATGCATCCTATCTGAGGGACCTCGGGTGGCTCAGCGACATAGGAAGGAGGACGCTTGGAAACCCGATGGTCGTGCGAAGGGATCAGGAGGGGACGCCTCTCGTTGTCCTCTAAACTCTGGTACATCGTGTCCTCTGTGACTTTGTAGCAGAGATCCAACTGTTGTCGCAAGCCTTCGGGTGCGTTTCGGATTTCTGATAGTTCCGAATTGCCCTTTGAGTCTGGCGCGTTGTTTCTCGGCTTGTTCTCTGTTTCCCACCTCGACAGCTTCTTGTCCTGCTGTGATCCACAGAAGATAAAATAAGAGAGCCTCGTGTATCCTACTCTTCTTACTGGATTCGACAAAGAAGGAGAGAAGGAGAAAGAGACCACAAAGAGTTCCTGTCAATCTTCGGAAGGATATTTCGAAAACCATTTCTGAAGCAGAGTGCCAACGATCGGGTCACATCGGGGCAATGGAGGAGATCAATGACGATGGCAAGAGAGGAACACAGCAGAGACAATTCAAGAGTACCACTTTAGATCTATGTCAGGCCTTTCTCCCTCTCTTTGGCATCATCAACCTTCTTCCCGGCGTTCTACCAGACCATCTTCACTTTCCCTACCGCCACACTTGTGATCATGTAAGATACCACGAAGATGATCACGATGTGTGTCGAGCAGCCGGTTACATGTTCGCCATCCTACTCGTATGGTTTCTAATTTCACTCGGAGCTCTTGTCAAAAATCCATACATTCTATCACAGAGGTGAGACACACGTTCTATTCTTTCAATTTATACCCTAATCAGATGGGCTGCAACTCGCGTAGCTCTCCCCGCAGTCATCATCAGCATCGTCGGACTTGTGACGATGCTCTATCTCACTTTCAACTATTACACGCACGAGGAGCACGCCTATCTATTCGGATTAGGTCTCATCAATCTCGGATTGACTCTCGTCCTCTACTTGTATTCGAGGATCATCACGGAACACGGCATCTCCCACGGTTTAAGATGGGGCTACAACACTCTCTTATACACTTGGGGTCCTGGTCTGGTTGCCGTCGTGGTGATGGCCTACATCGAGAAGCAGTGGTGGCTGATGGCAACTTTTCTTCCGATGATCACTTTATTTACTGTGGGGATGATTCAAGGGAAATCGTTTGCCACTCGCCATCTGTATAAATTCAATTGAACTTCTATAACAAGTAATTCAGAACGAATAGGAGATCGTTGTACGGTGAGGATGTTATTCGAATGCAAAATGTAACAGTGGAAATTGTTCGATGAGCCCTCTTGATCACGTGCATATTTGATTATCAACTACTCATTGGCCTCTTTTATAGATGGGCTTCTGATGATGAACATCACGCTCTTCTCGTCGTCGTACTACTCCGAGGGTTATCAATACCTTAATTTGCATCGCCTGTGACTGCATTCAGTGTGCGTCGCAGCCATCCTGCGAATACAAAATGTGTTGTAGTGCGTGTTACACGAAATTCGTCACGATACGTAACCCATTTGTGAGGAGGCAATCGGTCCAAATCACATCGTCTTCTGATTTCAGGCAAACATAACATACGAACAAGAATTACGGGCCCCGGGAGTAAGAGACAGAAGATAGATCTGACGATGGTGGCACTTCCATACCATTCCAACCCCGCTAACACCCACAAGGACGAAACAATTGATGAAGAGAAGGTTCAGAGTCTCATGCATATCACAGAAGTTGCACGCGAGAGGGCGGTCAGTCTCTTGAAGACGACGCGAGGCGATCTCAATGCGGCGGTCGAACGTGTCTTTAATCCCTCTGGTGAAGAAGCGTGAGTGTCTAAAGTCTCTTTCTACCATGGCTCATCGATTGTGAAGAGCGGCTGGCACTCTTGCTACTCTCGCCACTTCAAAAGAGGATCAAGAGTTACAGAAGGCGATAGAACTCTCGAAACAACAGACTCGAGAGAAGCCAGTAGAGATGGTGGACTTGTCGAAACCAGAAGACACCAACATGGCCATCGCCGTAGAGAATTCTCTCATGGCAAACGCAGACGGCATGTCCACCATCAATCATTACGAGAATCCACAGTTTCGAAAGAGGGAAGATAATGTGTGAGTGTCTGATGATTTCATCCCAACATTAACGTTCCTGCAGACCCGTTGGCATCAAGAACATCGGACAGACTTGTTACGTCAATTCTCTGCTTCAAGCTTATTTTCACATTCCGAAGTTGAAGAGAGCCATTTTGTCTTACCCAACAAAAGTCGAGCCATCCGACATCAACCCAGTGGAAGATGAACCATCGAAGAAGGAAGATACAGACAAGATGGATTTGGAAGTCAAAGAACCACCTCTCTTATCACAACAATCCGTCCAGTGTGAGTTTCATCATCACCAGCACGTCTTCTCATCTCGATGCAGTCATGCACGAACTCCAAAAGTTGTTCGCGTGAGTGACATCATCGATAGCGTTGTAGATTGACGTCCCCAGCATGATGGAATTCTCCTCCCCTCATTCTTTTCTTCAGATTGTTTCACGGAACGGGTGTACAGTATTCCAGCGCGAAAGAGCAAGACAGCACGACGACAGAATCCACGAAAGATGCACAGATATCGACATTGGTGAGTCACGAACGCATCGATGATTCCGATCTACACATCGACGATTTCAGAATTTCATCGATGATTGACGTCATCAAGATATTACCCATCGGAGAAGAATCGAGCAATGTCTACGAGCGAATCGATGAGGCTCTGACTGATGAATCGGACTACGTGACGGACAAAGGTTATCAGAGCGTTGCCAATCGTTCTCTCTGGTTCAAAAAATTACCCGACGTCGTTTTTCTCCTGCAGAGCGTGAGTTTTGAATGCAAAATAACCGAGAATGATGATCGAACAGAGAGTGTATTATGACAAAGAGAGCAAGACGTATCTGAAGAGAGAGACACCCATTCATTTTCCCAAAGAATTATTCATGGACCGATTTTACGTGGAGAATCAAGCGATCACCACACAGAAGAGAAGAGAGAGCGTAGAGTTGAAAGCACATCTCGCACAGCAGAAGCAGAACCTCCTCAACTACACACGCTACAAGGTGTGACATCGTGACATCTCCACGATCATCTGATGAATGACAGGGTAGAGATCACGCCATCGATTCAGCCATCGAATCTACGCTAGACTACCTGAAGGACAACGAAAGCGATCCCTCTATCATCCAGCTGATGGACGGCTATCTACAACGAGAGAGGAACAACATTCAAGAGATCCGTGATAAGATCAAAGGCTTAGAGGACGAGATCGAAGGCTTGTACTCCCAACTCAACCAGAGAGAAAAGTATCAACTCTTCGCCGCCTGCATCCACCAGGGTGTGGCGGGCAGCGGTCACTACTGGACCCACATTCGAGATTTAGAGAACAACAAGTGGATAAAGTACAACGACGTCAGAGTGAACGAAGAAGAAGAAGAGAACGTCATGAAGGATGGCCTGGGACAATCGAGAAATGCAACGAGTGCCTATTTCCTGATCTACGTGAGAGACAGACAGGGTGACCCGGACTTCTCGGAGACGTTCAGAAGAGAGACGGTGGAGGGCATGCAGAAGAGTTTGAGGGAGGAAGTGGAGGAGAGCAATAAGAAATTCAGTAAGGAACTGGAGGAGTGGGAGAAGAAGGCGATGAACTCGGGAGATAAGATCCAACAGATCCAATATCGTTTCACATCCAGGGTGAGTGATTCATACCTTCAGACATGGAGGATGTTCTTGTACAAGTTTATATGTACAAATATATGTGTCATCCACAGATGAAAGGATGACTACTGAGATGAAATGTAGTTGGTTGAAGAAGAGAAGGCGGTGGAGGCCAGTGGATCACTCAACGAGCCAGATCTGAGGATGAAAGACTTATCCACCTTCCTCGCTGCCTTCGCTGGCCCAGTCAAGCACGGAGGTTACGTCGCATCCACCATCTACAAAGAGGTGAACATCTTTTCAATTCATGTGACAATACGATATCCTCTGAAGACATACAACATCTATAAAGACATACCATCCTGATGACTTCAGATCATGAATCGAAGCATTGTAGAAGACATGGGCTTCTCATCTCACGAGAGGATGCAACAAGTACTGGGTGATGACGTCACGAAATCAGCGGTGGACGTGGTACTGAACGACACGGACATCAAGAAGTACGAAGGTCTGATGAACCGATGGAGGTGGATGTATCTGTACTGGTATCAGGCCATGGAGAGCTTTACAAAGGAGGCAGTCATCGATGCGTGTAAGAATGTCCTCGGAGCGTACAAGGCCATGAGAGAGATCGAGGAGATGGATGGTAAATACGTTGAGGGTATCATCTACACGGCAGTCAAGATCGTCAAGGTGATCACCATCATCATCATCATGTCCATCATCATCATGTCCACGATCAGGATGCCATCATGAGAAGATGATGAGCTGATGATGAGAACAGAAGACGAACATCTTGACGATGTTGGGTAACGTAGACACCGACACCATCGCAGAGAGCGTGCGACATCTAGTCCTCCTCACCACCATCGTGGTACCTCGTTCCTCCCCAGATTTCGCAGAGATCTCAGAACCCCTCTTGGTCAGCGTGGGAGAGATGGAAGAATATCTAGGGAGTGAGTCAAGGACGCAATGAAGAGAGACATCTGACGTCAACAGAACAAGAGGAGATGATCGAAGCCAGACAGCTGCTGTTGCAGGATGACTCTTCACCGCTACCTCCTTCGGTGCCCCTACCGAAAGAGCCAGAAGATTGGACCAAGTTCGCTCAACTCTTCGCTTCGGCTTGGAAGACTTTCGGGCCGCAGATCAGCTTGGTGGACTCTGTCGATTAAACTTGTCGATCTTTGAACTCTCTCTTTCGTTGTGTTCGAGAATTGATTTGGTCATGCAGACAACTGTGCCGTATCCTCCATAATTACAAACAGACCTCTAAGATCAGTCAAAGAGTGTAGATCACATCATCGTCATCTTTTTCGATCGGCTGCATCCGATCGGTGAAACGTCTTCAAAGACCTCATTCGAAAAGGTTCAATTTCTAAAGAGGAAAGGCCTTATCGTCTACGAAACACTACAGCTTACCACAGGTAGAATTTCCGGCAACGGATTTGGTCACGGTGTTCGCGGATCTGGTGTATTTTACATCAGATCTAATACACTGGTGCGATTTCCAGCCGGTATACAGATCTAAGCAAGTATCAGTTGTCTTACATTCAGCGTTAAGGTGCTATTACTACCAAAGCTTCCACGAAAAGACACATTGTATCGTATGAGTGCCGGACGGTTTTTGGCGTCGAATGACACCTTCCATGTTCCAGGTGCTTCACACTCACATCATTTTCATCCGTACCACAAGATGGGAGGCACCTTCTTTCTCTTCCTATTCTGTGTCACTCTCTCTCAAGCCACCGTGAGTCACTTACCTCACATCCTCTCTCACCGTCGCCCGACTCAGCTTCTCTCAGATCTATGAAGTCAAATTAATGCCACCGGCTATTTCTCTCCCGTCTTTACAACCAGCTCACCCTATCCCTTCACATACTCCTATACACCTGGCGCATTCTTTAACGAGATATGTGACGGTGGCGCTCGAGGCCCCAAGCTCCAGCCTTGTACTTCCTATCAGATTATTCTATGGACCCCTCTCAATCAGACCGTCTTCTTTAACTCTCCAATCATGCTTAACGTACTTTGGAACGGTGAGCCTTTCTATCATACCTCTCCTCATCTCTGTCATCTCCTTCATTTACTGACGAGAGCAGATGTGGTCCAGGTCACACTCGGACAGAACTATACCTCACCAAACTCTACTCGCTACGTCTTCTCCTCGGATGTACCCTATGCATTGAAACTGAATTCTGGCACTACCTATTCGAGCACCGTGGACTTTTCAACTTCATTGACTGTAAATGAGAATGCGACTGCAAGTATAGATGGCTACGGTGAGATATGGAACCTCCATAAAATGATTCACATTGGGTCAGCTTTTCCACTGTACGCCACTTCCTTTCCTCAGACCTTCTCAGTGCAGTTGATCCCAGTTCCACCAAAGAACATCACCTACATCTTTGCCTACCAGGGAGTTGTGTATGACACTACACCATACCTCTGCACTTCACAAGCTTCCGTTCTTCTGGTGGACTCGGACACATCGCAGCATTATGTGGTGAGGAATCGGAGCGAACTCTTACAACGGATAAATAACACAAGATGTCAGCTATATAATGCCCACACATGCAAGGGCTCAGGCTTTGGTACTGTTTTGCAGAACAGTTGGACGCTCATTTCCACCCAGACACCACCCACCTTGACTGTATCTACTACGGGCACTTATTCTGCTCCCTGTCAGGCTTTTGGCAACTCCTCTGTCTATTGGGCTCTTGTAAAATTGGTCAACATCACCTACTATCCTCCAGGCGGAATTATCAATGGACGACCCGTTGACTCTCAGTTGGGAGCCTTCGATTACGTGTACAACTGTGGTAGCAGCAATACTATCAATCTCTCCATAAGGATGAATCAACCCGGTGAGAGATGATCGATCGATGAAGAGACATTCGTTGGAGTCATCATCTGATCTTCCTTGTAGCACAAGTCATCAGCATTGATCCATCTCAGCCAGCTTTCCCAACCTTCCTAAAGACCTATATCAAATCAATGTTCCTTCTGGAGTCATTGCAGATTCTGGGGGTCCCCTCTATCAAAAAGGATTGAAAAGCTGGTGAAATCGTCCCGCAATGTGATATGTTTCTGACACGAACAGTTCTACTGCAACAACCGTGAACTATTTTGGGATTATAAATGCACCTTTGGTGGACTGTGAGTGAAAACCTTCCTGATCATCCTATCTCATGGTTGTTCAGTGTGTTACACGGTCACGAATGACTCTATCTTCAACGTTCCTGCATGGAATAGTGCATTCGTCATTCAGCCACCCCAAGGTTACTGTCTGAGATGTGATGGTATCCCCAGTGATCCGGCAAAGGCCACTACAATGTCTACAGCTTCATCGTCTACCTTCTATTACCTAGATGGCACCACAAGTCTCTTCACGATCACTTGCTCTTCCGATGTCTTGTACGTCCAACTACCTACCCGATCACCCATGACAGTCAGCTTCACTCTGAGTCAGTCGACATACATCGATTCAATTCGGCTGATAGAATGACAGTGCCTATCAACGGACCGGGATCGTATGGGCAAAATTACGATGTCAACGATCTGTTGATCTTACAGTACCCGCCTATACCAGTAGGTGCCGCTCTTGTGTCCGTGAATGTCACTGGATCGATTGTCCCTTTGAACGTCATCTCTTCAAAGCAACTCATGAAGGCCTCCACCCCTCTATACAACCAGTTTAAGACAAACAGTTCTACGTCCCCACAGTTTTTTGTCATCGTGAGAGGACAAGGTCAGATGACAACCAACGTCTGTACTGGTGCGTGATGTACCATTCGACATTGTGATGACCATTATGTAGGTGACGCGATCAATCCCACCACATCCTCCCTCAGTTCCACATCTATCATTTCTACCGATTCAACCATGGATAGCACAACTTCTACAACATCTACATTGGTTGAATCTTCCACCAGCTCAACAACGTACAGCGAGACCTCTACCAGCTCTACTTTCAGCGTGCTCTCTACCACTTCTACATCCATGGAACCCACCACCAGCTCAACATCGTCTACATCCTCGGTAGATACCGCCACGAGCGAGTCTTCCACCAGCTCAACATCTGGTGAGCTCTCTACGAGCTCCACGACCTCTTCATATACATCATCCACCGGAGAGAGTACTACTACGACCTCCACCTCGTCATCGATACCCTCTACCAGCTCGACATCCACCGAGCCGTCTGCAAGTTCCACGGTGACCTCAGACACCACATCGACAAGTACTACATCCTCTACCCTCTCCACATCGTCCACATCGTCCACCAGCTCTACGTCCACCACATCATCTACTCATTCGACGTACTCTACCACGTCTTCTACCAGCTCTACATCCTCCACATCCGCCGTGAGCTCTACATCTACCACATCCTCTGTAAGCTCTACCTCCACCACATCCTCTGTGAGCTCTACCTCCACCACACCTTCTACCAGCTCTACATCCACCACCTCTGTAAGTTCTACATCTACCGCATCCTCTACGAGTTCTACACCGATCACAACCTCTACCTCCGCTACCATTTCATCCTCTACATCAAGCGAACCCTCTACAAGTTTGGGAACCAACTCGAGGTCCGACAGACTCTACACCAGCTCTTCGTCCAGCACATCCTCTACCATTTCTGAATCTACATCTTCCACCGCGTCCGTATCTACCCCCAGTATATCATCCATCGGCTCCATATCTGTCGATCCCTCCACCAGTTCTACGTCATCACCTGAGAGTGGTAGTGACACGACACCATCTTCAGACACATCTGTGATCAATATCATCAGCAGCGGGGGGTCGATGGTTGAACTATCCGTCACATCGGTGGCCGCTATCACTCTCCTTTGCCTCTTGTAATTTTTCATAAAGTCTATCGTGTTGTCAAGTCTCTCTGTGGTCAAGTCTTCTCAAGCACTGCAGTAAATATTGTATGTGGTCTCCGGTGGACAACCGAACATTTTATCCAACACAGCTATCTCTTATCATGCAGTGTGCCTCGTAATTCAATGGAACCGTCCAGGCACTGAGGCATGATAGAAATACCAAACACCCAACATGCGTCTCCCTCTAGCAATTGCATCATCCTCCATCAGTCTTTCGAAAGACCTCGTCCACTTCGTGCACAGAATCGTCGTTCTCCTCGTCCGAACCGACTCAACACGTGTCTGATGCGATCGTCACAGAGAAATCCTGATCGTCTGTTCCATCGGCCCTGTCCGTCTCGGTGTGATGAACGGACTCACTTGATGCATTTGGACTCGCCGGCCATATAGACACCAGGATGGACCAAAAGAAGAAAAAGGGTGTCCAGATGTGTTTAGCTTGAAAGTCTTCCAGATGGATGGATCAGGATTGACACTAGCCAGCTCTGATCCCTCTGATCAGCGGTGGGAACGAAAGATCGGTTTGATCTATCACTCGATCTTTTTGATGCACTCTATGACACGAATGCAGGATCTCCGTGCGATTTTAATGGGTTAGTGTGCAAACATACGATCCATCATCACTACCAGCGCCACTTGCGAGAGGAAGCATGATACTCATCTATTTGATGGGACGGTAATTTCTATCGGCGACAGAGCACCTCGATGGCTGCTGATGTTGAAAAATGGCAATAAAAGCACAATTCTTGAAGATGACAGGGGGATCTACAACAAAGAAGAAGGAGGTTTTAGGGTTTTGCGAATACAGAAGGATTGAAAACCTTTTTGGATTCATTGCCAGAGCCAGCATCCACTCTTAATAAGACAATATGGGTCACGTAAGTACCTCATCTGCTCGAGAATCATCCATATAGACATCATCCATCGTCTAAAGGACGATTTCTGTGTCGATGATGGATGCATGATTGTGATCTGGTTATGCATTCCATTGCAGATGTTGATGGAACTTGAAGGTTGAAACCGATCTGCTGCACCCCTCTGAGGATAGCGAGAGAAGGAAGCACAAGCTCAAGCGTTTAGTGCAGAGCCCAAACAGCTACTTCATGGACGTCAAGTGCCCCGGTTGCTACGACATCACAACCGTCTTCAGCCACGTGAGTCTATCGATTTCAAATCTTCTCACATCACTCCTCGATATCATTCCATACTCTTATCGAGATGTCTCTGCGAATCGATACAACAAACGTGAGACACAAAAAGACTGAAATAGAGCCTATAGGCTCAAACCGTCGTTGTCTGCGGCTCCTGCAACACTGTCCTCTGCCAGCCCACTGGTGGACGTGCTCGTCTCACTGAGGGTTGCAAGCTGAGAAGAAAGGCCGATTAAAATCCCTTTATTTCGTAACGCTCCTGGTAATAGATCTCTAAACAAAAACCTCCGCATCTTTTTTCCGTTGCATCGGCCAAATTCACAAAGTGCATCTCATCTGATCTCTAACGATCAGCCCGCTGCCGATCACCAACACGCTTCCTTCCTCTTTCTTTCGACAGAGATCATTCGTCATCGCTGCGAAAACGAGTGCATCAAGCGTTCAAGGCTCTGCCCTTTCTTTGGACACACACGAACGGACGATCGCTGCGCGTGATCAGCTGTCGAGTGCTTGCCGTGCAATGTTCGCAGAAAAATATTGTGTCTAAGGGTCTGTGCTTCACTGAATTTTCGATTCAACGGCTGGGCCACATCTCATCATCGGGAACCTATAGGCAGAGATGTCAAAGAGGAATCTGAACGAGAGCAATGCAAACACACCATCGATAGCCGTCGGGAAGTCACCTGGTCTATTCAATGGACAGGACAATCCATTGTCAAAACGTCTATCGCGTAGAAAACTCTCAGAGAGGGCCGCTTCTTTCATTGACTCCCAAGAGGAACAGAGGGAGAGAGCCAGAGCGAACGATAGAAAGAGCAGGAGCGTATTGCAACATAAGCGAAATGAGATCGGAGAGACGATATACAAGAGTACGTTGACTCTATCACCTCTTGACGCTGACGGATCGCGCAGAACATCCTGGTTGGGTGCTGATGATGGATATTCAGACAGGCCTTCGTCAATCTGTAGGTAGGAGTGGTGAGCTCAGTTTTCAAGACGAGAGAAAAGCCATTGAAGATAACCTATCCCGACACGCCAAGTTCTTCTCGACACCACCCGAGCTCACATTTCCTCCGTGAGTCTCCTCTCACTCCATCTTCTTTCGATTTCCACCAACCCGCTCACATCTTCCATTTCTAACATCGAATCACCGTCATTCACTCATCGATTCGAAAGAGAGGGCTCCACCATGACACAACCTCACAAGACCGAATTATTCAAATTCAAAAACTACTGTCCACTCGCCTTCGGTCATCTTCGACAGAAATTTGGAGTCGATCCCGGTGATTACATGGTCTCCCTGTGTAACACGGTCGATGACTCGGGTGAGCGACCACCTCTATCTCTCATGTGATTCTCATCGACGCGAAGGAACGAACGCCCTCCGCATCTTGCCCACACCAGGAAAGAGTGGGAGTATGTTCTTCTTCTCTCAAGACACAAAATACATCATCAAGACCATTCCCAAGAGCGAGGCGAAGCTGCTGCGCAACCTCCTGCCGTATTACTACCAGCACGTCATGCAGAACACGAACACGCTACTTCCTAGGTTCTACGGTCTCCATCGAGTCAAATCATCCAGAGGAGCTCCCGTTCGTCTCTTGATCATGGGAAATGTCTTTCAAACCAACAAGAAGATCCACCAGAGATACGACCTGAAGGTATTTTATTTCATTTTATTTCGTTCGAGGAAATCGTCGTGACGCTGATGAAGGGATCACTCTTCGGGCGAGCGGCCACACAAGAAGAAGTCGAAGTTCAGAAGGAGAACGTCACCTACAAGGACGTTGATTGGAGGGCACAGAAGAAGACTGTCATGCTGCCCAGGGAGCTCTCCGAACTGTTCATCAACCAACTCGATTCGGACTGTCTGGTGAGTGACGTGGCGCGACGTCATGATGACGTCATCAGTTTTTGAGTCAGAGGGACATCATGGATTACAGTATGTTGGTCGGAATCCACGACTGTACTGTAGATCCTGAGAACGATTGTGCTCCATCTTGCCGTGAGAAGAGGAAGTATGCAAAGAGAACGTACAACATACAGAGCAACCACCCTCTGGTCAACCCCAACGTGACACTATTCATCGAAATTTCGACTCACGTGAGCAGTTGGTCAACGCCGATGGAGACCCCGAGTCAACGGGTCAAATTCCGATCTCCCGAGGAGAATCGGAGAAGGTCGCGGCGACCAATGGAGCTGCAGCTTCACACACCAATGGAGCTGCAGCTCCACACACCAACGGAGCCGAAGCTCCACAGCTCCACGGAGCATCCTCCACGAACGGGCCCACCGAAGAAGCAACTGTACACACGACGACCACCGACGCAGAGGGCAACACCCTGATTCGATCTACAACGACGCATTCGAATGAAAACGGAACCAGCGCCACGATGCAAGAGACAAAGAATGTTAGGTTCTCTGATAGCGTCAAGGGAGGAAGAGATCACAGCAAC
Source organism: Planoprotostelium fungivorum (assembly GCA_003024175.1). Taxonomy (NCBI): domain Eukaryota; phylum Evosea; class Variosea; order Cavosteliida; family Cavosteliaceae; genus Planoprotostelium; species Planoprotostelium fungivorum. The sequence goes on along the minus strand of MDYQ01000002.1, from coordinate 318,425 downwards.
ACGAACGGAAGCTTCCACTCCACCACGACCATAGAGGAGGGCACCAGCGGTAGCGGAAAATTATTTCGGGTCATTTCCACGTTCTCTACTCTGAGGAGGAACACTGGGCCGGAGACGCAAGAGATTGTGACTGGTGGCTTCGTGAACGAAAAGTGAGAACAATATCTGCACGATGATCGATGATGATGATGATGATCGATGATGATGATATGATGATGATCGATGATGATGATGTTGACGATGATCAGATTGAGACGAGAGGTGAATCACTCAGAAGGCAAGACGATAGCACAGACCAATTACCCTCTACCCGAACAATATCAGTGCGTTTCATCACAACGATCGATACTGACGTCAGCAGGAACGTAGACGGAGGGTGCGTGTTCCAACTGGACGAGGGAGGCATGTGGAGTGCTGATGGTAACCTCCAATATTTCATCGGTATCATCGATATCCTCATGTTATATTCCTTCAGAAAGAAGATGGAGCATTTTTACAAGTCCACTCTCTATTCAGCAGTGAGTGAAGGAATTGAAGAATTGTCTGTTCTATATATCTATAATCTTATATTTCTATATACATCTTTATATGGATAGCATATTTAGTATTGTATGACATATATACACTGCATATATCCTCTCTAGAACTAAATATATTAATGAAAGAGTCTGAAAGAGAACAGGAGGACATCTCGGCGGTCAACCCAGTGAAATATGCCGAACGATTTCTGGGCTTCATGAGAGACATTGTACCAGAGCTATAAAGGATATTTATTTCTTCTCTCCTCTATATCACGTCAATTGAGTGAATGCAAATAAATCATGCCCTTGTGGAGGATCGACGCATGAATCAGACTATCGTCTTTGAAGGGAAGAAGACATAAGAGTTTTCAAGGTTGCAGAGCTAATACGTCTCAACAATGGTTGTGAAAACGAGAGAGAACAAATCATCCATTTACGTGGCACCAAGCAAACCCTTCCCCCATTCTTCAGAAAGCCGGCGTCGATCTTTCAAGTTGAAAGTGGCGGCGAGAAGTGGGGCGAGAGAAATTATCACGCCGTCAATATCGCCGCCCACACACCAAGATGGTTCTTCGGTCATAATCCAATCGACCGAACACACAACAGACACTTCTTTCTTAAACAAAGCGACACCTATGACTGAACACTCGAACCCCGAGGAACAACTGGACGAGACCTTCTTGGAGTTATCAGTCTTCGAAGCACTATACGGCGATTACACTGATGAGTCGAGGGAACAAGATGAGGCCGGAGCTCCTTCTCAGGTGGAGAGAGCTTTCCCAGCATTTCAACAAGATGGATTCCACAACGACTCAACGGACGATGCCAATCTTGACACCGAGGAAGTCAAATTGTCGACGGATATGGAGGGATGGCAGTGTTGGGACAAATGCATCTTGAACACCGAAGGAGAGACACGCACCACCTTCCAACTCGGTCGGTTAATCGATCACGTGGTCTACGGCGACACCCAAGCCACACTTGGCATCACATTCAAGGTGGCCAAGGACAACATCGAGCACACCTCCTGGTATCCCGTTCACATCCAATGCAACGGGTCTTTTCAAATCAAAGGAAACAAGATGCCCAAGTTCCAGCTCTTCAAGACACCCAACATGAAGTCGAACAACCGAGCCACCGAAGTGGATGCCTACATGACGGTCCAGCTGTGCGATGGACAGAGACAGAGCGCTCACAAGACCATCTTCACCGCCGCTAAACCAAACCGTTTTCCCGAACAAGTCAAGGAAGCCAGAAAGAGGTAAGTTCTATGGCATTTGGTCGAATCGAGAACTCATGCTTCCACAGAAACTACGATCGTAAATCCACCTCTTCGAAGAGAAGCCGTGGCGATAGTTTTGAACCGATCAAGAGAGCCAGGCTGGAGTAAACCCTAAATCCGTTGTACAATAAATTCAAATTGTAACTTTTTGATCTATGTTGTATTGCACATACACATCCTGTTGGAGTCAAGGCAGGCAGACTCCCAAACTTCCGGGTCTCTCACTCACCTTCAACGTCTCTGACATGCAGAAGGCGATCAAAGCTTCTCTGAGGACACTGGAGACGGACTCACAAATGTCATCTTCTCATGCGGACATGGACGAAGACGAACAACTTCAGATGGCCATCGCCGCCTCCCTCTACGGATGAAATCAAAGGAAGATGAAGATATCTTTGTTAATCACGATGCGCTGGTGGGAGCTAGCACGCGTCAGCTTCATTCGGTGATGAATAGGGGGCACATCCCTCTACAGCTCTATCGATATCACCACTCCCTCTAGGTACGACGAAGACTGATGTACGACCCTTCGTCATCTCAAAGACAAAGTTGAGACGGAAAGAGAAAAGACAAAATGAAGGAAAACAGATCCGACCCAGTTCAATTTATTCAGAGTCGTCATCTTCGTCCGGAGTGTGTGTCGGTGATCGTCTCACGGCACAATGAGAAAGTGTAGGAACGCCGATGCTCTACCTGGGCTGGGTACGGCCATACTCCGTACACCACAGCCTCGTCAGACACTCGCCTGCCTTCACCGTAGAGACCCTCGAAAGGGTTGCTCCACTCCGGCCAGATTCATTCACTTTCGTGACTTCATCATCTGTGCGGTCGATGCGAGAACATACGCTCTTCTGCCCGAAGGCATACTAGCCGCACATCATCCATCGGTTGTCGGTCTGACTCCTGATAGCAGCATCGTCACCTCACATCGCCAAGTCAGGGACAACAGTCTGTGTTCATCCTCGAAAGGAGAGCTGACGCTACTTGTGATCACTGTCGTTTGACTTGGTCGTTGAAGGTGGCTGGGGACACGTTCTTGTCTTCTCTCGTGCACTTGTGAGGCTCCTCTTGTGTAGTTGTGGTGCTCAGATGGAAGTTTCCAGTGTTGATCTTGTCACAGTCGGTGGGGCAGTGAAGAGCTTGGCTCTCAGTGAGGTTCCAAAGAGGATGTAAGCCCATGTGTTGACCAGAAGAGATCTAAGCCCATGTGTTCTTGTTTGTGTCTCAGTGAAGATCCAAGTGAGGATGTTCCATGGTCGTTGTGGCTGTGAAGCTGTTGTTGGCTTGTTCCTCTGTGTGCTAAGCAGAAAATGATTTGCATAAGTCCTCCTTCTTCGGCAATTTAACGTGTTTGTGACGTTAACAACCGTAAAAATTGAGCCATTCGGCGGATTTTCGAAGTCACGTGACCGGGCGATCCGCCCTACGGGTACAGGTCTCCTTGTTCCTTTTGGTGGCAGACCGATGGTGCATTCCGATGCCGATGTCTTATCTAGTTGGGATGGGATCTCTTTCTGAGACTCTGATCCTTCTCCCTGGAATAAGACATCACTTGATCTATACATATTCTGTTTCAGGTGAGCTCGTCGCAACCGAGAAAACGAGAGCCAGGTATGGATCACTCGCCAAAGGCGTTAGATCTCACAAATCGTGTCTAACGTATCTGAAACAATGAACACACTAATTGATTGTAGTGATCCAAAAGTGTTTCACATAGTTCCGTCTCTGTTTCGTTCAACAAGTTTGATCTTATCGTCTAGATCCGTTTGTATATCACCATCTCAACATCTTCGTCACTGTCTGTGTAATCAGCAAAAACTTGACATTTTCAGCATGCGGTCGTGAATCACTGTTCTGCTATACGTTCTTACTTCTTTCATCTATTTGCAATTTGTGATGCAGCAGACACATGGAGAGGTGTTTTTCGTCGTGGTTGAAAATAACATAACGCAGTATTTTTATCGTTATGATTCCACTGATCGACGTGCATAAATCCCAGCCGACGTGAAGTCTTCCAATCGATATAGATATTGTATAGACTCGACGTCGTCGATGTGACCATGATGATGATGCCGATGACGAGGACGATGGCGGCGACGATCTTCTTCGGGGCGAGTATACCTCCCTTCTCTAACTTCAAGAACAAGAGTGGCGGGAAGACGAAAGCGATGGCAGCTGCGGCGACTCCTCTTGCCTATTCAAGTCAGGGAGAGTTGTAGATGGAGATTTGTGTAGCATGTTCGCCATGCGATTAGTTGTCATGTGGTTAACGACTTGGCTACACCCATAACGGCTTGGAATTGTAGCATCAGTATACGAACACTTGACATCATGAGTCCACTGATGAGCTCATCGTGACGACACCACTCTTTCGCACAGACAAATTTTATCTCTAAACCTTCGAGGCGGCAGAGTAGTTCTTCATGGCCTGTCTGACTCCCAGATCCAGCATGATCTCCTCTGATCCACCCGGAATAGAGTAGGCCCTCACTTCTCTGTACAGTCTCTCCACCTGCACTCGTCATCCTCTTCATCCTCATCCTCTCTTCACCTTCTCTCCCTGGCCTCCGCGAGTGTAGCCGAGTCCACCAAAGATCTGAACGGCCTCTCTGGCGCACAGCTCAAAGGTGGCGGTGCACTGTGCCTTGAGAAGGGCAGTGGTACCACCCAGGGTGGAGATAGCCTCAGAATGGGACAGAGTGTCCATCTGATAAGTCACCTGCTCGAGCCAGTTGTGAGTGGCCTCGACCTATGGAGGGTGAGACATCGATCGGGACGATCGTCATGATGATGAGGAAGCTCATCGTCATGATGATGAGAAAGCTCATCGTCATGACGGAAAGGAAGGTGAAGTGATGTAGATCGTACCAATCTGGCCATGTGAGCGAGCTTGTTGCGAACAACGGGCTGGTCGATGAGTCTCTGACCGAAAGCTCTTCTCTTGTGAGCGTACAAGAAAGATTCCTCGTAGCACACGCGAGCGAAGCGGGAAGCCTGGCAGACGATACCCCATCTACAACGAGTCACGGAAGAATGCGGAACAACTCTCTCACCTCTCGTGGTTGAAATTGTACATGACGTATTTGAATCCCTCGTTCTCCTTACCGATGAGATTTTCCACGGGCACCTTCACGTCTTCAAAGGTGATGTAGGTAGTACCAGAGGGCCACACGCCTGTACGATGAGTTTCCCGCGAGTTTTCATCGAGTTTCACCTGAACACTTCATCTGTCTGCAAGTGATACCGGGCATGTCCTTCTCCAGGAGCATCATGGAGATACCTCCCATACCCTTACCACCTGTACGAGTCAGACGTACGTACAGTACGCTCGGACGTACCGGTACGTACGGCCACGGTGAAGAAGTCGGCGAAAACTCCGTTCGTGATCCACTTCTTCTCTCCGTTGACGATGTAATGCTTTCCGTCTTCACTCTTCTTCGCCTCACACCTACCCCGTCAATCTACAACCAGCCACTCCTCTCACCTCAAACTGGCCACGTCACTTCCCGCGTAAGGTTCGGTGATGCACAAGCAGATGATCTTCTCTCCCTTCAGACAGGGAGCGACGCACTTGTCTTGAAGATATTTGCTTCCAAAGAGGAGCACGGGGGGTAGACCGATGGATAGACCAGCCTGCAGACCCCACACGACACCACCAGATCCAGCGCGGCTGAGCTCATCGAGGAGGATGAGCTCGTGGAAGTGGTTCCACTCTTCCGGTTTGACGCCACCGGCGATGGAGGTGCCGGCGTATTGGACAGGCCACTGTCCGACGGTACCGGGTAGCCAGCCGGCTGATGAAGAAGATGAAAATGTGTATGGAGATATGGATCTCACCTTCGTAACACTTTCTGAACATCTCGCGGGGGATCTGTTTGTCTTCGTCCCACTTGTGGCAGTTGGGGGCGATCTCCTTGTCTACGAATGCACGCATGGCGGCACGGAATCTGACGTGAGATTCATTGTAGTAAGCGGTGGGTGCGCCGCTGTACCAGGCGGGGTCTCCGTAAGGAACCTGTTCGTTTGAGATGGATGCAGAGATGGATGATAATGATGTGATGTACCTGAAGACCGAACTTGGGGTGACGAATGGCGACGAGCTGTCCGTGACCCGAGGAGGGAGGAGCTCTGGGGGTCTCAACCTTCTGCTTGGGGGCCTCTTGCTTGGGCTTCTGTTCCTTTTGTTGGGAAGATGAGCCGGAGACCTGACCAATCAACAGTTTGGGTCCCCATTCCTTGAGGACTTCGGGTCCGTGAAGAGAATGGAACTTCTCAGAGGCGTCCTTTCCTGATTGGGCGATGACGACCTATCGAATCAGAATGAAATTGAAGGGGTTGAAGATGTGAGAGAGAGTGACAGAGACGGAATGGTGGCTCACCTTCTTGCCTCCGGGATGCTCGGGGAGAAAAGAAGTGACATCATAGATGTTGCCGTCCACGACGACCCAGCAGTCCTTTTCGGTGTTGTGGGAGGAGATCTCCTGAAGAGAGAAAGTCTTACTCATACTTGATGTGCGTGATATGTAGTTGTTGCGGAATCCAAACGTTCCCGGAAAAATGAATTTCATAATTTTCCGTTCCGCTTTGTAGAGCCAGCCTGAGCTTCACACAGGCTCGCTCTCTATGTCATCGAGACCTCTGAGCCTCTTAAACCCATCGATCCACTACCATCATTCGTCCATCGTTGCAATCTGTTCTAGGACAGATGATCTTCCTTCTCTAAAGATGTCTGTAAAATCCAGTGTACACCGTCAGTTGAGATCGAAATTCAAATGAACCTCGTCAGTATGGTTGCCTCATTCTGATCAGCTGATAGGGATGCACATCAGGTGTACAACACACAACATGAGAAATCACCTTTGAAAAGTTGAATTCCGGGTGGAACCGGTCAAATCGGAAGACTCGATCGACTTCTCTGTCGAATGTGGTGGGCGACAAAGGTTATTTCAAAATTGAACAACGATGACCAAGAGCCTCTTCTTCATCCTTGTCGTCTTAGTCACAGCTGCTCTGTGTGAGGGCACTCAGGGAGATCACGGTCCCATCGACGACGGCTATGACCGCCCCGGTTCTGACTTTAAGAAAGTCAAGGCTCAGTCCGTTCAGCTATGCCAGAACCAATGCTTCAAGTATGCGTGAGTCGTCACATTGCACGCCTTCCGATCTGAATGTCGTCAGGAAATGCGTCGCATTCGCTTTCGCCACTTGTGGAGACAATCAAGGCTCTTGTTGGTTGAAGAGCTCCGTCGGAACTTCCACACCAGTCGATTGTCGAGCGTCCGGAATCGTCAACCACAACTCGTCATCCTCTACCGGATCTGGATCCTCTGGATCAGGAACCTCTGGATCAGGAACCTCTGGATCAGGAACCTCTGGATCTGGATCCTCTGGATCAGGAACCTCTGGAGGAAGTTCGACGGGAGGTAGCTCGACGGGCAGCAGCAGTGGTAATGGAGGAGACGGTCACACATTCACCGACTGCCAGAAGGAGATTGCCTACAGGGCCACTAGTGTCTACGAAAACTCTCAAGTCGAGCTCAAGTTTGATTACTGCGAGAACATCCATGATGGTGGAGGTGATTCACGCAGACATGTGCTAATGGTGATGGATCTGAACGTTTCCAGGTTATACGGCTGGATTCCCAGGATTCAACACCGCATCGGGTGACCTCTACGACGTCGTGAAGAATTTCGTACAAGTCTATCCACAGTCTCCTCTCAGCAAGCTCCTGCCTCGTCTAAAGCAGGTGACGACACTCATCCCATGACAAGCGTGATCTCACGAGTCCATCAGGTAGTCAATTCGGACAACGTAGATGGTCTAGATTCACTCTGCGGCCTGTGGGCTCAAGCTTCTCACCAGAATCAGACGTTCAACACGATTCAATGGGACTACGTCACTGAGAACTACTGGAACCCCTCTCAGAGATACGCAGAGCAGTACAAACTGTGGCTGCCTCTCACTCGTGCTCAACTCTACGACGCCTGCATCGAACAGGTGACGATGATGACTACGTCAACGATTGACTCGAATAGGGAGACGGTGATGATCAGTTCTCCCTCGGTGGTATGGTAAAGAATACAAACAACCAAGTTGGTGCACCCTCTGACGACCAAGCCTCTCAGGAGCGCTGGCTGAAGACATTCTTACAGGTGAGGGGGTGACCGTTCATGATGATGACTTGTTCCAGGTTCGCATAGATGCCTTGAACAAGAAAGGATACGGTGACACTGCTTATCGTGTTGTGAGCTATCAGTACGCTCTCTCTCACGGAGGTGGTCTGATGAAGGGTAACGAGGTCTCCTTCCTAGACAATGACGGATCTCCCATCTCCATCAAGTGTACCGGAGGACTTCATCAATAAATTGTGCCATTATGCTTCATGTCGTCAGATTGTGCTATTATTCCATTCAGAAGTTTCGAGAGCTCTAGCTCGTCTTGGATCTTTTGTGTGCCCTCCTTTATTGATTTGATTTTCTGTTTTTTCGCAATCGCGATGATCGATCAAGCAGACACACGATTATATCCAGTGGACAAGAGGTCTTATCTTCAATTGGCCTCCCTTCTCCACAGTTTTTTACCTTATTCTCTCCCCGCATTGGGTCACATCGCCCAACAATCGCATCACGCTCTCCTCATCTGGACTACCTTAGAATGCCTGCCAATCGATTCATCTATCTGGCCACACCGATTCGGTGTCTACATCTTGGCCCTACCCGATCTCACTAGACGATGTCGCATCACCGATCAACAGAGCCGCTTCTTCACATCCATCGACGGCGAGCAGATTCCACCCTCTCCTGAAGACGTATCATTTGTACAACAATTCGTCAGGGCCGGATTGTCCTCCGCCCTTGGTGCCTTAAGAGGAGACAATAATGACGTCAGCCTCCCGAGAGGTCTCGTCGTCGGCTCTGTGCATCACAAGTGGGTGCCTCACCTGCAACCCACATGGACAAATCCCTGCTTCAAGTTCATCCGACCACCATCCCCTCTACCTCCGTTGCAAGTCCCCGAAGGTTTCATCGTCTCTCCACTGGTGGATGATGATCTCGACGCCATCGTGGCGGCATCACACATTGTGCGGAGTAAAGAGTATCTTTCATCCAGGATCGAGGCGGGATGGTCTGGCGCCATTCGATCTACGGATGGGAAGCTGGCCGCATGGGCTTTCATCCACGTGGATGGAAGTATCGGCACTTTGAACGTGGTGGAGGAGTTCAGAAGGTCACGTCTGGCCACTTGCATCATGCGGGTGATGATGCAGAAGTTGGAGGAAAGACCAGAGACGGCCGATTGGATGTGGGTCGACACAGAGTGTGACAATGAGAAGGGACTATCATTTTTCGGACAATTAGAGGGATGGAAGAGTGGATGGGGCAGCACATGGATGGGTTTCTCACCCGAAAGTCTATAAACAATCTTGCATCTCCCTCCATCACTCCCATGCATCACATCGAGAATCATCCATCGTCTCTGCATCCATCCCATCACGTGATGCATCATGCGACTCAAAGATCGTGACACCAAGAAAAGCCCCACGGACTCACGTAAGGCACACGTCATTTATTTATTGGATCTTAGAGACGACACCAGCACCGACGGTGAGCTGTCCTTCTCTCATGGCGAATCTCATTCCTTCGTTCATGGGCGTGGCGGTGATGAGCTGAACGTCCATCTCGACGTTGTCTCCGGGCATGCACATCGGCTTGTCCTCTGGCAAGGTGACGGCTCCAGTCACGTCGGCAGTTCTGAAGAAGAACTGAGGTCGGTAGGCATTGCTGAAGGGCTTCTTTCTGCCTCCCTCATCTTCGGTCAAGATGTAGACCTGTCATCGCCATCAGAACGTGATGATGTGACGGTGATGAAGATTCACCTTAGCCTTGAAACGCTGGAAGGCCTTGAGAGATCCTGGCTTGCAGGCCACTCCTCCTCTGGTCACTTCGTCTCTCTTGATACCTATCTACAATCAGCCAACCGAAATCGAACGAGACGTTCACCTCTGAGGAGAGCACCGACGTTGTCTCCTGCCTGAGCCGTCTCCATGGACTTTCTGAACATCTCGAGACCAGTGACAGACACCTTAGGCACTCCCTTTCCTCCTCCAACGACGGAGATATCCTCTCCTACCTGCGGACGTTTAGACGATGAGGTCATGCACGTCCATCACCTTGATGACACCCTGCTCGATACGGCCGGTGATGACGGTACCTCTTCCGGCGATGGAGTAGACGTCCTCAATGGGCATCAAGAAGGGTTTGTCGAGAGGTCTGCATCACATCAGTTCCACCATCACCTCCCCGCGATATCGTATCTCAAAGTACGACGTCACGACTCAAAGTACGATGTCGTGACTTGAAGTATGACATCGTGACTCGTATGATGTCACGTGATGTATGGGCGTCCCACCTTGGGGGAGTGGGGATGTACTCATCAACAGTCTTCATCAAAGCCTCGATCGATCTTCTTCCGAGATCAGTTGGTTTGTCTGCGGGCTCATCGAGGGCGGTCTTGGCCGATCCCTTCGTGATGGGCATCTGCACTCGAACTCAATTTAAATCTCCCAACGGTCCCCTCACCTTAGCTCCGGGGAATCCATACTGAGTGATGAGATCTCTGATCTCCTCTTCGACCAACTCGGCGAGCTCGGGGTCAGAGACGTTGTCCATCTTGTTCATGAAGACGACGAGGGAGGGGATACCGACCTCTCTGGCCAAGATGAGATGCTCTCGGGTCTGCTCTTGGGGTCCATCGGGTGCAGAGACGACGAGGATGCCTCCGTCCATCTGGGCGGCACCGGTAATCATGTTCTTGATGTAATGCTGATGGCCTGCGGGAGATTAGATGGTGAGGAGTGGAATGTGATGAGATGGAGATGGAAATGGATGGATTCGAACCTGGGCAATCAATGTGTGCATAATGTCTGTTGTCGGTTTCGTACTCTACATGAGAAGCTGTGATGGTGATACCACGAGCTCTCTCCTCGGGTGTCTTATCGATCTTATCGTAAGAAGTGAACTGAGCCAGACCTGAAGGAGATCAGAGGGGGTCCTACGCACTGGCTTCACTTACCCTTCTCGGCCAGAACACGTGTGATGGCGGCGGTCAATGTCGTCTTTCCGTGATCGACGTGACCAATGGTTCCAATGTTCATGTGTTCCTTAGTTCTGACGAACTTGGCACGGTCTATTGGTAAGATGAGCCTCTAATCAATGTGGTCGAGGATATAATCAATCATTTCGATTCTCACCAGATGGACCAGCCTGAAGAGAGGAAGAGACATGGTACGAACGAGTAGAGGTTCCAAAGCTCTAGAGGGGTTCATTAGACGAGAGAAGGAGAACACAGTTCAGGATGTCGATCGAATGTAGAATGTGATGAATCACCTTGTTGACTGCGGGCCTTACGATTCTAGTCAGCATGTTGTGGCTAATATGAGGACAATCAAGGTGTGATTGTGTGGCAGAAAGCAGCACGAAAACAACGCGCCAATAGACTCTACTTTTATTAGATTTTCTTCTGCTTTTTCACATAACACGCCCGCTCGTCACAATTGAAAGTCAATTCACATCGAAACAATGTCTAACCAATCCAATGTACAACGTTCATCATTATTTTGTCAAAATTTCAGTGGCTGTCCACCCTTGTGGTCTCTCATCGGGGCTCATCTCGATCCTCTTCATCAGCCTCAGAGTTGAGGAATCCATTGAATGAGATGGGATCTGTTTCAAAACGGCCATGGCGTCGTCCATCCGATAGTTCTCGAAGAGAGTCAAAGCCTTCTCATACGCCGTGAATAAACTCGACTTTTGTTCATCGTTCTCGCATAATTGATAGATGCTAGTTTGAATGGCTTTCCCTGGAACCCTTACGGACGATAAACGTCTGGTCATGAATTCTTTTGGAACTGTGAGAAATACGGCCTCCGAGATGATGATGTTGGTTCCGTACAGCTGATGATCACGATCAGATGAAGAAAGTCCACGTTAGGGTTTCACCTTGTTGATGCCTTCTAGACGTGACGCGAGGTTGACGTTATCTCCCAATACAGTGTAGCTCATTCGATGCACAGAACCAATATTCCCGACGAGGACGTCTCCAGTGTTGATGCCGATCCGAATGTGAATCTCAACACCATACCGTCTCTTCCAACTATGGATGTAAGAGATCTTTAGAGATCTGTCATTTCCTCACCTCTTGTTCAACACCACCAGCGCGTTTTGACAGGCAACAGCACAGCGACAAGCTGCAGCTGGGTGTTCCGGTAGAACTTCTGGCTTCCCAAAGATGGACATGATGCCTGCGATCGCATCATTCTGACATCTCGAGCTTAGAATACACACAATCACCGATGTACTTGTCAATGGTTCCTCCGTGACTAGAAATGATTTCGGTCATCGCTTCGAGATATTCCTCCGTGAGTGCTGCCAGATCAAGAGGACTCATCGTCTCCGCCATCGATGTGAAACCCTCGATGTCTTGAAACATCACAGTCACTTTGGCTTGGGAGAGGTGGGATACAGCTTCTCGGTTGTATTTGAGAATATTGACGATGACCTGACGGTGTTTAACCCGAAGGATCAGATCATCATTCTCACTTGTGTCGGCACAAATTTCTTGAACGATACGATTGCAGAATGAAGTTGTGAGAAGGCGTGCGATAATTTCTTTGCCTCGTAGAAGATGGGATCGGATATTCCCTTGAGATCCAACTCTAAGCGTGATACTTTGTAAAGATCGGCAGTCATGTCCTTCAGTGGCTTCGTTAAGAAGTACGTGACGAAGAAGACAAGGACAATCATGATGCCCACGGTGACCGCCAGAGCCAATACTGTGTATCTTATCTTCATCAGATCTATCTTCATCTTTGACTCACCCCAAATAAGTGGCATTAATGCTATCTTGCTTCGACAGAGAGTGGAGTTGAATCAGGGTCCAATTAGACAGAGCGACACCTCTGACTTGGTCTGAGACGAGAAGATAAGATGCTCCGTTGTATTGGATGATCTGTTGAAAGGGTGCAGTGAGGGGAACCTTAGCAGAAGCCATGGCGATCCAATCTACGGTACTATTCGGAGCGTAGACACGAGTACCAAATCCCGCTGCGTTCAGGTTGATGAAGGGAGGGGAACTATCAGAGGAGCAGACTAACATCCTCTTGTCGTTGATCACGATGGACAAGGTGTCCCGAGTGGTATTCAATGCATCAACCAAGCTGATCGCGTCAGCGTGACGCGCAAAATTCGTCTCACCTGCTCAAACTGGCACCCGAAATTAATCCTGCCAGTGGCAGACCATTTTGATCACATATCACGTAGATGTATGAAGTGGCGGCGTAGATTCCATTGGATCCGTACTGCTGAATCACGTCCGATCGATGGTATCCTCTCTGGCAGGGAAACGTCGTACCCAAAGTACCGTAGAAGCCAAGGGGGTAGATAGTTCGATTTGAATAAGGTGGGGTGCTGAAGTCGAACTCGGTGAGGAGGGTGTTGTTGACTGACCACGCCAATAGCCTGGTGGAATTGCCTTCGGGAGAGACGTCATAATACGTGTACAGGTCACGGAAGAGGAATCTGCCGGTGGGAGAGTAGGCTGCGAAGTAATAATTCGTCCCCAGCTGTCGGTGTGAGAAGATGACGACGATGTGATGCGTGGGATCGGATGATGTGTGTTCACCTGTTGACCGTAAATTTGGGCCATCTCGAACATGTGCAGCCAGATGGATGGAGTAACTCTGTTAGCAGAGAGGGAAGACACGTTCGAGGTTTTACCAAATGTTCCGACTGGAAAGATCAGATGATGAGAGTTCAGACGGGATTGGACGTTAGAAACTCACATAGATTAGTCACGATGGATCCAAAATTTGACGTAGACGCCAAAGCGGTACTTGTCAGAGAGAGACTCCCCAGTGCTCTATCCTGCACCAAAGTTTTAACGATGATGGTCTGTGTTGCCTGTCCTACGACTAACGTGATCGTGGCCGCTAAGACCATGACAAAGACGGTCAACAGCACACTCATGCTTCTGATCGACAGAAATGAGGCCAGTCGATCTCTCCATCCTCTGCGACGACCCGATCGGAGTGAAGCGGTGCTGGCATTGGATGCTCCTGATCTCACAGACTCTACAAAGCTGGGGTTGGCCTCCAATTGAAAAGGCATGACCTTGCTCTGCACCATGATACCTGAAGAAAGGCTGCCGAAGCTGATAATAGGACCGGTACGAAGGGACCGATATGACAAGCAGGATGACACGGGATGCCCCACAGTGGAAAAAATTCAGATTGACTCGCAGAGTAGCTCAAAAGCTGTTAAACTATTTATGGCCTCTATGAACAGCAAGGGAAGTCAGACTTGCACACTGGCTGTGAGAATGGTCCATGATGAAGCTTTGTATTTGTTTTACTTACTTTTGACGCATTCCTCACATTATGTCTGGCGCGCTGAGCTCATCGCTCTGGAAACCTTTGCGTATTAATTTGGGCATATCATACACTCATTCGGAAATCGAGATGACAAACAGTTCAGGTTCCCTATACAGAATAATAGAGTATGTGATGCTCATACGTTAAATATCATACGATCGAGTTCGTTGCAAAATCTCACGTCAACCACGAAGCTCTCATCTGTTGACCACACATGACCTTGAATTCAACTCGAGGAGAGCACAATCTCAGAGGGAGAAATGTAGCTGAGCTCGTAGACGGTGATGCCGAGGTCATAGTTGATGTGGGCGTTGATGCCTTGCGAAAGACTCCATGACCATGAATATACCGCTGTCTGGAACGATGCCAAGGGTGCAGAGGGGTGTTTGTAGTATTGATTTTATGCATTTAGATAATGACGAGCGAAGGTCAAGATGAAGTCGATCTGTGACGGATCAGGCCGTGATAGTGATGTATAGGGATAACGACGTCACCATGCGGTTTCCATCTTCAAATATTGTTCCTGAATGGCAATGATGGATGCTTTCGTGATGTCCAGATAAATAGAGAATGGTGCATTGGTACTCCTCATTGAGTATTATCCACCTCTGAGTCATATGTACAACCACCCTCCTCTCAGTTCCACACCAACGCCAGACTTCTATCTACCTGATCTGTGGAGACACATTTAGGGGTTTTAGAAGGACCAACCAGCACATGAACGACATGCAATGGATCGCTCGGTATTAATATTGGGTCGTAGGACATTCCACACGATGGTCACCGACGTCTCGTGACATCTCAGAAGATTGTGAAGAAGAGATTAAACAGAAAGTGTGCTTCACGTATGCCAGATAACAAGATGACTGCTACCATATGGACGTTTACGCGTCCATCTGTACATTGAATCGATGGTGTGTCCTATGTAAAACCTGTTAATGGTGGAGGCACTTGTACAATTTGTCATTTATCGTGTATTCGCCACTATACATTATGAACTCTCCAGCTTGGGATGCAGGCGTTGGTATGGTCGAGGCAAGATGCCGGGACGTCTCAATTCCTGATCGACCTCAGTTTGCAGTCGTTTCACGGTATTCAAATCTTGTTCGGTGCAATACGTGTCCAGAGGTAAACGCTGTGAAGGTGAGAGAAGCACAAAAACGTGACGCTCACCATGCTGGGCTTCATGAACCTGACGACAGCACTGGACCCACACAACATGGAACCCATGAAGAAGATATAAATCCCCACAGTATGTCTAAACTTGATCATCTCGGTTGGCTTATGTGATGTAATGCAAACGACCCTATCTACAACGGTAATTAATGGTGACGAATCACCGAAACTTCATAATACAAGAACAATTAGCCATCACCATTTTTCGAGATCTTACATAGGATTACAACAGAAGAGTCATCATGGCAGCAGTAGGTCAGGGCGATCCGCGTTGGATTGTTCAGCAGAGAGAAGATGGAAAGAATGTTAACAATTGGCACTGGTGAGGCTCTGAATGATCGACTCGTGATGGTTGATACGAGAGCAGGACTGAAACTGATTACACCGCATGGGTCAAGAATCGTCTGACGGAGCTGATTGTGAATCAGACCTTTGAAACTAGCGTTACATCGGTCGAGACGAAATCACTGAAGATGACTGGAGAGGTGAGCGATAGAAGTGTACATATAGACATTCTGATGGAATGCAGGTGTCTGTCAACACACGTAAGGCTAAAGTCATTTTTTTCTACGAGTTAGACATCACCATCGACTGGAAGGGAAAAATCTCAGACACAGGTGAGGATGTTATCCATCTGTGCGTTCCCCTCTTCATTTCCAATCATCCAATGTCTCTTACATCATCAACAGAGGACGTGAAAGGTACTATTCAAATGCCATACATCTCAGAAGAGAACGACGACGATGACTTTGAAGTCCGCGTAACCGTCGAAGATGAGAAGGACAACAAGAAGAGCCGCGTCAAAGATGAACTGAGAGCAAAGATCATCCCCTTTTTGAAGCAGAAGCTCCCTCAACTTTTGACCGAGATGAGAGCCAGTGCGTAACTCTCCATGATCTACTTCTCATCCTCTCTCATCCTCTCTCATCCTCTCTCATCCTCTCTCATCCTCTCTCATCCTCTCTCATCCAATCATCTTTGCATCTCATTCTACATCATCCAATCATCTTTGCATCTCATTCTACATCATCCGATGATTGACGATGCATCAGCCGGTGCTGCCAAACAACTCTTACCTGCCAAGGCCGCAGCACCTGCAAAGGTCGATATCCACGACAAGGATGCCGTTGCAGAGGTGATCTCATCGTCCATCACGACACGTCATCTCACCCTCTCAGATCGTCAGCAAGCTACCCGAGATGAATATCCCCGTATCCGCTCCCGCCCCCGTTCCCGCCAAAACAAGCAGCAAGTTGAGGACTTGTACTCTCACCGTGAAGGAGAAGTTTGTCTGTGGAACGGAAGATCTATACGCGAGCTTCGTGGACATCAACCGCGTCAAAGCTTACGCTGGAGGTGACGCTCAGATGTCAGCTGAAGTTGGCGGGAAATTCAAACTGTTCGGGGGTTACGTATCTGGAGAGAACGTACAGCTGGTGAGCATCCGAAATTTCGTCGAAAATCATCTACCTATCCTAATCATCCATCGACAACAAATTGTAGATCGACAATAAAACGAAATAAAATCGATCTCATCTCGCATGATGACTGAAGATGTGATCAGGAGAGACCGAACAAGATTGTACAGAAGTGGAGGATAGACAAGTGGCCCGAGGGGCACTATTCCACAGTGACCATGGAGTTCTCTCAGAAGGAAAGCAAAGTACACCTCACCCTCACGCAGAAGGACGTGCCTGACTCTGAGAGACAGAACACGGAGGCTGGATGGGTTTCGAATTACTTTGCCAGGATGAAGGGTGTCTTTGGCTTCGGTGCGGCCTTCTAAATAAAAGTGGACGAGTCAGAGTCGATCGTTTGAGAGGATGCCTCTGTCGTCCGTGTGTATGTGTGATGGAGTGCACCATCTCGATCGTCAAAGAGGGTGACGTGTGAAACGAAGGGTGACCTTCTTCGAGGATCTGTTCCTTTGATGGCTGTAGGATGCTGTCCTCTGTGTGGGTCACGTATATCGCTTGTATTGGATAGTCTTAACGAGGCAGTCTCAATGTTTTCTTCCTCAACGTCTACAACGCCCTAATCAATTGAGACAGTGTTACGATCAGCATCTAGTCATTTCAACATGGCATCGCGCCGACAGAGAGATGGAGATCTATTGAGCACTCAACTCTACATCGGTTCACAACCACAGTTATCCCCTGTCGTCAGTTTGATCCATCATTCATCATCTAAAACCCACACAGAAGACATTAGGAGTACCAGCATTCTCCGTTAGACATCAGATACCATACAAACTTTTCAGTTACAGCATCTTAACTCCTAAACAGAAGGAGAAACAAGATGAACCAGTCACCGTCGTTCTTCAAGGTGGATGGAATATCATCATCCATCTGACATTCATCAGAGGATTCTGCAGACGCTGATTTCTTCGACGATGAGACATTGGAGAAGATTGATGATTTGATGACACAGCCAGCAGCGAGTCCCATTCACAAGAAGAGAAAGGTGGATTCATCCAGTACGGACGAAGAACCCCTCCTCTTTCCCACCGCCAAGAATGGTTTCACCCCTTACGAATCAACGCAAAGGAATGACGACATGTTGGACGAGACACAGAACCCATTCGAAGGCAATTCACAATCAGAAGAAGAAATGATAACCAAGAAACAATTGCATCGATTGCGAGAGGTCAATGCATCATCACCCTCGAAACCAAAGATCACCGCAGAAGAGGAGGAAAGAGAGGTCAAGACAGACGATGATTCCTTGCCACAAACGGAGCCGGTGGCTGCTACTCAGAAGCCAAGCGAGAAGACACCGAAGATGTCTGATCTTCCATTCAAGAGTTTGGCTTCTTCTGTCAAAATATCCAGTAGCAATAATTATCGACCGAAAGGAGGTGAAGATACTCACACATTGATGTCCGTTGCATCGGTGTCGTTCACTTGCATCGCGAGATGAGATGATGAGATGATCTGACTCACTTACAGAATTGTTCGGACGACCGAAGAAATCTTCCACTCCCAACGTCATCACATTGAGCGATGACGATGATGATGATGATCTACCCATGTCTACACCGACCACCACGATCAACACACCCAACACCCCAAAATCGAATGCATCAACCATCCAATCATCTGGCTCCGCTGGTAGCTACACCAGTAGCACCATGTTGGACTACATCAATCGAGACAGGGCGCAGAAAGAGATGGAGAAGACGAAGAGAGAATCGATCGAGAGGTTGGTCAGGGAAGGGGAAGAGAAGAAGAGACAAGAAGAGAAGGAGAGACAAGAGAAGGAGAGGGAGCAGGAGAAAAAAGAGCGGGAGGAGCAGGAGAAAAAAGAGCGGGAGGAGCAAGAGAAGAAGAGGGAAGAAGATAAGAAGAGAGAGCAGGAGGAGAAGAAGAGAGAAGAAGAGAAGAAGAGGGAGCAGGAGGACAAGAGAAAGAAGAAGATAGAGGAGGAAGAGAAGGTGAGATTGTCATTTGAACAAGAAGAGGAACGATATTGATGAAAGAGACAGAGAGAAGCCGAATTAGCAATGCAAAAGGAAGCGGCCAGGGCTCAAGTTGCGGCAGCTCTCCAGCGAGCAGAAATCGCACAAGCTGAAGCTGAGGCTGCCTCTCGATCACAACGTGAGGCTAATTTGAGAGCTTCGATCAATCGATTGGAAGGCAACAGTCAGACGAAAACGAGCGGAAAAGGTGAAAGCAAAACGAATGCGAAATTTCGACCAAATTTCACGGAGAACTCGTACAGATTTATGTTGATGCCATTCGATAGGTGCATTGATGGGCACGAAGAAGAGTTCTACGATCTTCCCTGATCTACACGACAATGCAAATGATGAGGTCAGTGAGAACATTCAGATGGTCAGAGAGCAGACTCGAAAGATTCTCTTCAGTCAGGTGATTGCATGATGATGATGATGACGATGAAACGATGATGATGATGATGATGATAATGACATGTATCAGCTCTATCGAGTGAAAGAGAAGAAGAGAGAAGGAGAGAGGAGGAGAGAGAAGGTGATCCACATTTCGCTCTTCAAAACTGATGAGAGAAAGATTGCGGAACTAGAGAGACAGATCGAGAATATGAGGGAAGAGATGAAATCGATTCAGAAGGAGGAAGAACAAGAGATGGGGAAATTGAATCAGTTATTAGAAGAGTCCCCCGAATATGCAGAAGACATATTTACTCGATTGGAGGACACATCAGACGTAACATCCAAAGTAAGTCACCTCATCACATCACAACCATCATGATGATCTTCTTCATCATCATCTTTGACGTTCAAACAGAAATCGACGCAATCCAACCAGATATCTCAAGTAGAAGAGAACAAACAGCCAGCAAACAAATCATCTACATCTGAACCAGACAAGAGTTCTCAGAAGACAGAACAGACAAAATTCGGAAAGAAGAGGGAACAGAAGAACGAGACAGAAGCAGAGAAGAGAGGGACGTTTGGGAAGAAGAAAGAAGAACCAAAGGAGAAGATCGGAGAGATACAAGTGGAGAAAGTCAACGAGAAGAAGAGACAGAGGGTGAGCTCTATGCATCACACACGATCATGACACGCAGGAGGAGTACACGTATGACCCGATGGAAGAGATGATATGTTCTGACAGCGACTCGGACGATCTATTTCTATGTCCCGTGGGTCAATTCGTCATCTATCTTCTCTTCATGCCATCTCATCTATACACACGTCAAAATAGATCGTCAAATGTTACGAGTGACATGAATCATGACACGAACAGCCGTCGAACGAGAAGAAGAGAAAGAACGAAGAAGAAGAGAAGGAAGTACAAGTGCCAGAGGACGATCACTTTGTCAGGACGAAACAAGTGAGGATATGGAGGGAGAAGTAGCTCACGATGGTAGATCGAAATGAATCACAACATAGAGAGGGATAAGATCACTGGATTCTGCTTGGGAAGAGGATCGAACATCAGCTTCACCACTTCGTACGAATCAGGTAACATCAAATTCTGGGACTTCAACACGGGGTGAGTGATCCTGATCATCTCGTCTGATGGATCATCATCATTATCATATCGATCACTTCACGCTCATGTCATGCATGATCATCACAATCACGATCATCATCACATCGATCATCACATCACATCCACACCGATCATCACATCACATCCACACCGATCATCACGATCGTGTTGTGACCACTCTGACACTGTCAGTTCTCCCGTAGAAAAGTGGAAAATCAATCACGGACTCAAGACCGGAAATTCATCTCCAATGGGTGTGGCCCACAGTCTGAGCGGGAACAGGATAGCCGTAACCTACGCATGTAACCTCATGTTATGGTGTGATCTCAGCAGGTGGCCAACGGTGAGTTTTCATCCGTATCACCATGACACATGACGATGACGATCGTGATGACATCATCAGATCACGAGCATGTGGGTGAAGAAGAAACCCCACGAAAAAGGTTACGCAGAGTCGATCGCGTGGTTCGGTGAAGAGTCTTTCATTTCAGGTGGTTCAGATCAAACAGTAGTGAGTCTCTTTATGATCGAAACGACAAATGAAGATTTGAATTTTGAATTCAAAATTTCAGCACATTTGGAGATTGGGAGAAAAGAAAACAACGACGACGGAAATTGCGTTGAACCACCAAGCGACGGTGGGTGCACTCTGTACAAACTTTTCTTCGAAACTTCTGTACAGTGGTGATCATTCAGGGTGAGGTGCACTCTTCCGTCTCAATTCTCAACATTTGTAGTGTGGTCAAAATTTGGGACTTCGATGCATCTCAACAGAAGATGAGCCTGAACACTGACCATCGAGTGATGCATCTCTTCTTCATCAGTACATCAACATCACTCACCTTCGCAGATCACATCCATCTCTACGATTCCAAACGAGGCCGAACTCTTCTCCGTCTGGTGAAATCATCCACTCCATCATCGCTGACTCCATCAGCCGACAGAGCCCCTCTGGACATGTGGCCCTCGTAGACATGAGAGCACCGAAGATCGCACAAACCATCAACCTCTATCCAGAAACTCGAGCTCCGAAGGACACCACGTCACCATCGTGGCAAAATGATGGACACATGTTCGTCTGTCCGGTTGACAACTACATCAAGATATTCGACAGAAGGAAACTCGCGAGAGGTCCTCAGAGCATTCGTGTACAGAGTGAGACAATCGATGGAATGCATAATGTGATGGAGATTGAGAGATGATGCAGTGAAAGAAGAGGGAGACGTCTTAGAATATGCTTCGTTCGTAGGAGATAAAAAGATCGTTCTTCTGGCCGAGCAATCTGTGGGTGGCTACCATTTTACGTGATGAGAATAAATGAGATGCCTTCTATCCATTTTAAACAGAGAACGGTTCGAATCGTGAGAGGATGGTGTGACTCTGACGTCGGAATCTCTGAAAGGAATGCAAGACAAATGTCGAGCGATCCTACACATGTGTCAATCTGATTGCCACCCGAAGATGCACATCAAGAAGGGGGAAGTACCAATCCTTCACGCCTACCTCATCGATCCTCTATCGTCTGACGAGATCGAGGAAGTCCATAGAGACTTTGAGCTAGGATCGTTTGCTCAGACGAATCCCACCTTTCACCTATTCATCCACGATGCAACGAAAGAACATCACGGAAAATCACACGCATCCATAAGGAGATCCATAGACAGCCAAAGAATGAACGAGGACTTTCTAATCATCGACCGTGAGACACCTCTTAATCGATCGGTTTGGCTAGTTCAACACGTGGTGACCGAGAGTGATATCAAAGATGGATCGGCTGTGGACATGACCGATGTCTGGGAGATTCTAGTCAAGACCATCTATGCGTCCATCACGAAAGTCAATTACGATGTGGGCAACATGGACATCAAAGAAGATCTGATCAATGCCGGAGTGCCTCATCCGTACGACCCAAAGACGAACCCACAGACGAATCCACTGGACATCGACATGGACATGAAAGCAGAGGGGGAGATGATGCCTCTCTGGGCGGTGGTCGAGCCCGACGAGTATGAGACATCAACAGAATCGAAGGACAGAGAAAACGTCCTGTGTGGAGGTGGACATCCAGACATCGTCTACCGTTTGAAGAGGGATGTGGCAGCTGCGCATGGTGTTATCTCTCATTGGACGACCGCCAGTGACGTGGACGGGGACTATCCACCAGGAAGCAAACAGCTGCAGATGGATTGGGATTGTAAAGTCGAAAGACCAAAGTATAAGAGGCTAGAGGGATCACTGTGATGTCGATGTCAATAAACATCAAAATGACCTGGTTGGTGTTCTCGATCAATCAAGACCTCTCCCCATGAAATGATCGTTTCAGCCTGACTCGATCGAGACCAAGAGTTGATTACGTACAATGATCGCTGTACAGACTCAAAGAATGAAAATCGGTGTTATCGTTTGTAGATAGTATCCCCGCGTTTTTTGCCCGTTTCAAATAATAATATCATCCATCGATTCATCTGATGATGTTGGAAGTGCTCCGCTCATTAGCTTCTGATCCGAGGCCTTCTCGCCTGATCCAGTTCTTCATCGGCATCATCGCATACCTGTCCGTCAATCTAACTCTCTATCATGTTGGAATCTTCCTTTATCGCGCGGGATTCCACGAGGAAGCCAACAAAACGGGTGATCTGTGACCTTTTGATCTCGCATACTGAATGATTGGTAGGCTTGTCTCTCCAATCGACCATGCTCAGAAACATCTTGTGCGTTGGTGGATTTGTCGTTCAGCATTCGTTGATGGCATGTGGACCAATCAAGCGAGCCTGGAGAGCATCAACGGTGAATATCATGTCCAAAAATGATCTATCTATAACCCAAAGAGCAGCTGTCCCACCTTGAAAGAAGTACCTACATCTTATCAACTGCCCTCGCACTCGAGGTGATCTATACAACAACCACATCTTGTGCTGAATCATAGTAAGGGCCTCCTCTTTCACTGGAACTACATCCCCGTCGTAATTTGGAGATTGTCTCTGCAATGGAACCGATACCTCGTCTATCCCTACCTCCTCGGTTGGATTCTGATATGGGGCGAAACATTCTTGATGGATCATCTAGAGTTGATGGGCCTGAAACAGGTGTGCTGTTCATCATTCGAAACACCCGTTGACAACATCAGATCTGGACCCATTTGATTGGTGATCGGGAGCCGATTGCGTCGAAAGGTGATTCACCATCCCCTTCCACTCTAACTCGAACAGGGCGACACACACAGAACCTCTATAAACATATGAGACATCCCATCATGATCGGCATGCTGCTGGTGCTCTGGGTGGCTCCTTGCATGACTATTGACAGGTAGGAAGGACATGCTGCCACGGGATCATGTCTCATGTTGACAACACCTGCAGGTTCTGTTTTGCCCTATCTTTCACCCTCTATGCCGCCATGGCTAACCGCATCAATGAAGAGGACCTCCATTGGGTAGAAGATCAACTTGAGATGAAGCGGGAAGCGTGGAAACTGAACGAACCCAAGTGGAGACAATAGAACATGTGTAGAACTAGACAATCACGTCGCTCTCGTGATGGAGTTCATGATGCTGTTTGTCACGTCTTTTCGTGTCGCGTGTCTTGTCTCCTTTTTTGAGGCCAAATCAGCGCAAGCTTACTGACAACATTTCTTTCGAAACCGCTGGTTCATCTTCGGGCAATTGAAGATGGGAGACGCAGAGCAGGGACAACTATTCATCAGTCGTGAGTCCTCTTTCATCTCTTCCCTGTCGATCCGATGTCCATATCCACATCCCATATCGAAATGCGTTTAGGATGTGAGTTGACTGAATCGACAGTGCGAGAGTGCAAGAACATTCCCCCCGAAAAGAGTGAGAGACAAGAGGCTCAGCCTGATGATAATGCGGAACTGATTTTGTATGAAGGTGGGGAGGCCTTTGCAGTTCTTCAGCTGGAGAATCAACAGATCCAAACTCGTTCTGTCAAGAAGAGTAAAGAGAATGACCAACAGTATGAGGCCTGGGACGAGGGCTATACATTGTGAGGAGAAAAAGGAACTTGACCTCTGATGGATACCAGTGATGTCACCAACACAGAGCTGCAATTGTACGTCACTTTATATGCCGTCAGCTACACTGAAGATTCCAAGACGATACAGGATCTGTCGAACGATCAATCAGCCCTGAAGAAGGTATATACCTTCCTTCCATCTCATCTTCTAATGCAACTCAGCTCGGATACCTGCTGATCCCCATATCGAGTGTGATCCACCAGAAACCCATCGACCAGTGGTTCAAACTTCGATATCCAGAGATGGATCCCGAACTCACTTCTCCTCAGTTGTCATTGTCCAGTCATCGTCCCTCCCCGGAGGTCCATCTCAAGATCCAATACACTTCTACATCGGTGAGTCTCCATCTCATCGCACATCACTCTCCATCTCACTCTGCATCATCTTCCATCTCGTTCCACGTCATCTTCTGAAACATGATCCATCATCTGAAACGCACGTCCAGAAAAAAGTGGGTCTGAAGGACTTTCAACTGTTGAAGACGGTCGGTCGTGGTGCTTTCGGCAAGGTGATGTCCATCGCATGCGATGATGATGTCTAACCCCCCCAGGTGATGATGGTGAAGAAGAAGGATTCGAATCGTCTGTACGCCATGAAGGTTATGAGCAAAGAATACATCGTTAGCACTGGAGTTGTCGCTCACATTCTATCCGAGAAGAACGTCCTCCGAAGACTCAACAACCCCTTCGTCGTCTCTTTAAAGTATTCCTTCCAGACGGAGGACAAGCTGTATATGATCATGGATTACGTCTGTGGAGGTGAGATATAGACCATCATGATGATGATGATCATGATGATGATCATGATGATGGAGTGATGATGATGCTGATGACCTCTTTAGGTGAATTGTTCTTCCACCTCTGTGAATCCAAGAGATTCACCGAAGACCGTGCAAAATTTTACGCTGCCGAGATTCTCCTCGCCCTGGAGTACGTACACGGCCTCAAGATCGTCTACCGGTATGGTTTCCCGCCCATCTTTTCCTCGAATTCATCCATCACAGAGACCTCAAGCCCGAGAATTTGCTGTTGGACATGAACGGTCACGTGTGTCTGACTGACTTTGGAATGTGTAAAGAGGATCTGGGAGTGGGCAATACCACTCACACCTTCTGTGGATCACCAGAGTATCTCGGTGAGAATCGTTTGACTCGATCTCGTTCATCTGTTTTTATCTCATCGTTCTTATTTATCTCTCGTGTTCATTGCTCTCATCTTAATTTTTATCTTCTATCTTGAGATATCGTGTGGATCGTATCTTCTGTGATCTCTCCTTCTACTGTGTATCTTTTATTCTATTTTATTTTGGTTATTCTATTTCTGATGGAATATTTAGCACCCGAAATTCTGTTAGGAAAGGGTTACGACTTTGCCGTAGATTGGTGGGCGTACGGTACGCTTGTGTGAGTCCGAATTTCCTCGAGATCTCACCTCCTGACGTCACCACAGGTACGAAATGCTCTGCGGTATGGTGAGTTTGCATCTGAGAGATGCGAATGCGAAATAACATCATACAGCCACCCTTCTACTCCGAGAACAATCGGGAGATGAACCAGCGTATTGTCTTTGAAAAGTTGACCTTCCCTCCCTACTTCTCACCCGAGGCACGCACTCTCATCAGTGGTGTACGTCTCTCACTTCTATTCTCTTCCTTCTCTTTCATCAATTCTCTCTTATCACATTCATCTTCTCTTTCATCGATTCTCTCTCACATTCATCTTTCGTTATCTTCCAATCGAATCGTTATTCTCCATACAGAATGAAACGGCTGATCGTAGTGCAGTTGTTGGAGAGAGACCCCGTCAAGAGAATGGGAGCCAACAAGGACGGAGTGAAAGGACTCAAGAGCCACCCCTTCTTCAAGAACATCGATTGGGACAAGCTCGTCAAGAAGATGGTCCAGCCTCCCTTCCGTCCCAATCTCGTACGTAATGATGACGTCACGTGACGTCATCGCATCCTCACTGAAATCCCGCAGAAAAGTGAGATGGATGTCAGGTTTTTCGATCCAGATTCCACCAACGAGAAAGCCGCTTATTCGTTCAGCGAGTCCAACTTGACATCGCAGCAGCAGCAAGCCTTTGAGGGTGAACCATCGCAATACAACCGACATCGACTCATCGTGACAGGTTTCTCTTACGTAGCCCCCGCCGTGGAGGACATGATGGAGGAGAGGAGAAACAGAGGACAGACGAACGAGTTCTTGAGGTCGAGCTTGACCATCAGGACACCTTCGGAGGTCCAGAAGAAGAACACGCTCCTGCAGGAGCAGATGGCCAAGCTGGCTCTGAACAAGGACAGCAAGTACAGCACGTCCTAACCTCTTCTGTATTCTACTACATGCGAGAAGCAAATAAACAAATATCAATGTGTGGTGATCTTTCCATCTCCTTGATTGTCAAATAGTCCTCGTCTTCTCAGTACCTATCGACTCTCATTAGACACAATACCAAGATGGCGAATCCTTACATCCTCCCGATCACTTAATGAATTTGAAAGTGTTTCACGACAGAGGTACTCGATGGTAACGAATCGGAAGCCTCTACTCAACGTAAACTTGGAAAGCGAGTTAGCGTGGCTGCTCGGTGGATGGTTTGGTGCTGACTTGATGAATTCGAACATCGTGTTCAAGTCGAGTCGATGCTCGAGGAGATGTACAACGATAGTCTAATACAACGTAACTTCTACAGTTTCCAGAGTTCCTGAATTTTTGATCGATGTATACGATGGACATATTATTGCCAATGGCAAACAAAAGGTTTATTCATCATAACGCCACTGTCGTATTTCATGTTTGTTGTCATGAGTGGTGCGTGACCATCACCTCATCAGCATTCGTGGCAGACGAACCTTGGATCACCACTCCAACACTGTTCATCACATTCACACTCATGATCTCACCTCTCTACTGCTATCATCGATCGCACTTGATCTCACCTCTCGTTCTGTCGTCTCTCTACGGCTTCGATCTTTGGGTCAATACATGGTTGCTGATCCGTCATCTCGATCATCACTCACTTCTCGTACAAGGGGTGTTTTTCCTCGTTGTTTGTACGTTAAATCATTTCTAGACGATTATCTTACGTTTTTGTATCTTTTGATTATTTGAACGGTGGACGAAAGTCAGCTTCAGTGCAATGCTGAATTCATCCGTGTAAGAGGCACCTTCGCAAGCTCCGGTGTTGATCCTCTCACCCGAGAGAAAAATTAATTTAGTCGGATGCCCTGGAGTACCCAGGGCTATCAGTCGACTAAACTGATAAGAACAGATACTACACTGTTTTCGTGTCAGAAATGAAGATGAGTGATGATGATGTGATGTGATGAAGAGGATTTGCGGCCCACCTTGATCTAAGCTTTAAAAAGCCGAGAAGATGCTTCCTGGGGTGCCCGCGGGGTCAACTAGCCGTTAAGTAGTCCGGGAAAAATTGTGGGTTTTTAATAACAACCGTCCGCCTTGATTAGGGCCCTGAAACACCTGGGCTAGCGTTAGTTGAATGCTCTAGACACTTGAGAAGGTCAGTGCATAGACATGCTATCGAGATGATAATCGATTTGCCATGTGGATCTGATTTGAAGAAGAGAAGAGAATTGAGGGGTCAAGAGGTGTTACTCATCGGTCGGAGGGGTCTGCGGGTCTGAGGAGGAAGATATGGTGAAAAATGGAAGTGCTATCTCGAAGAGAAAAGTATGTGAGGGACATGTAAGCATACCCAACTGCTTTTACCTTACACCAAGCCGATAAGAGTTGTAAGAGAAAGGACCATTGGCGGTTGGGCTGGCCTTGATGCGCGCCTCCGGAACCTTTTTGAAAAATGAAAATTTTTAGCGCGCGCATCCTCCTTTACAATCGTCAAACCAATTTACAGGCTTTTACCAATAATTCACGCAGCCGTATCTCTAAATACAGATTTGGAGATTGTCATCACCACCTTATACTGTGAAATTCGTATATCTTAGTCCATATCTCCAATGCATGAGATTGATGTCGAATTTATTCAGCTCACGCTCGAGCGTATCTCATTCGATTTAAACATCTCTCTGTACAATCGTTTATTATATCCCATATCGTTGTTTAAGATCCACACGTGGATCGGTCGACAGTAGTGCAACGACATCGTGCCTGGCCCACAAAGAGGCCGTTCGCATGGCCATGTTATCATCTGCAGCGGGATCGATGAGCGGATGGGCCAAGAGTAACGCCATCACTTCCAATTGTCCGTGTTTAGCGGCCTGCTGCATGATGAAATTGTTGTCTACTGATGGATCGGCTCTCTTGTCTCTCAACAAGAGCTTCAACATTTCGTGTGTGCCTGTTCTAGACGCGTGATCTGATGCGAAGATGATCGTCTCATTGTCATTCGCCGTTGGATCAGCTCTCCCATCTTTCAAGAGGTGTTCGAACACGCGTAGGTGTCCTCTTTCGGCGGCACTTCGGATGGCTTGACTCTCTAATGCACCTGGGTCCACACGTGGATGAGCCAGAAGACTCTGCACTACGTCGTCGTGTCCCCCTCTTGCAGCCTCTCTGAGGGCTTGATCCTTCACATCTGAAGGATCAACTCTGACATCGGCCAGCAACAGATCGACCACGATAGTATGACCTCTTCCAGCTGCCTCTCGAATGGGCTCATTGAAATAAGCAGATGGATCCACACGTGGATCGGATAAAAGTGTCTTCACTACTTCGCCGTTGCCAGAGATGGAGGCTCTTACGATGATCTCGTTGTTCTCGGCGGCAGGATCACAATCAGGATCGGACAGGAAGACCTGTACAACTTCTGCACGTTTGTGTTCGTATGGATTGAGTTGTTGAACACAAGCGAGGACGAATGCTTTGTGCTTCTGCTTCGCAGACAGATGGATGAGATCCATGAGGAGGCGAACAGATTCAGGTAATCCTCTCCGTATGGCATCTTCTAAATCAGAAATGCGGTAAAGATCAGTGAAAGCGTCCACTATTCATGTGTCAGCAGAAGAAATGACACCTGTAATTACCTGTCCCCTTCCATGTCCTGCACGTGCTGCGAAGACGAGCGATTTGTATTCTAAGATCCGTCCCATTATCACAATCATCCAAAACCTTCTTCAATATGGTCCTAGTCACGTCGTAACTGCTGATCGTCCCACTCCGATTGACTCCTTCCATTGTGTTCTGATGGTCGAGTTGTGATTTCTGGTGCGTCGTTTCCTCGACCCGATCTTTTTTTATATGTGCGACATTCAGCGAACGGTATTCAAACTTTGAGAATTCTCATGTGATGGATCGACTTGGGATGATTCTCGAATTTGAGCTTCAAATCGACTTGAACTCTTCAAATAAACCGTTTATTCACGCTCTAAGCATCGTACAATGGGTTGATGGACTCTCCACCGGCGGGCACGTGAAGAGGATTGTTCACGACAGCTCCACTGCTGATGGAACCGGCCATGAAGGCATCGTAACCCTTCTTCGCTCCGATTCCCAAAATGGCAGCACCTGTCGTTCCATCAGTCTCATCGTCATCATGCTACGTCCATGACCGACTCACCAGCTACACCTCCAACGGCAATGCCGGCCACAGCTCCTGCAGTAATACCAGCGATGACTCCTACTCCCAGCCCATATTTACACTCGCAGCCGACTGCCGGGTTGCAAGAGCAAGAGTCCGACGGATAACAGGCCAAAGGCGTGCTGATGTTGCCGAGAACTCGATCGCAGTAGAACAGTTGACACAAATTGGAAGAATTGGTTGGAATGGGGTTCTCCAAGTAGGTACAGTTGCCCGTCTCGCTGCTGCACAGATCGGTCGTACAGATGCTGTTGTCGTTGCAATTGTTCGTGAAGGTACAATTACCGTTGGCGGTGTCGCACGTGTCGTCCGTGCAATCTAAACCGTCGTCACACAGTACGGGGGTGGTGTCACAGGCCTGGGAGGTCGTGTTGCAGAAACCTGATGACGTCATTACACGTCACGAGCGTAACGTACGTACCGGGTGAACACAGATTACCCGAAGTGCAGTTGGGGCTGGTGTAAGTGCAGACACCCGTGGAAGGCTCGCAGGTGGTAGAATTGCAGAATGTGGAAGGACAAGTGATGTCGTGATGACAAGTGGCGTTGCCGCCCACTACACTGCAGGTATCGATGGTACAGAGACTCTTATCATCACAGAAGTCTTGTACGGTCTGGTTAACGCAGGTACCTGTGCTGAGATTGCAGTGACCGGGGGTACAAGGGTTGCCCGAATCACAGTTCTTCGGATCGACCTGGAGACGTCAGATCGTACAATGCGTGGAACGGTTTTAAGGTTTAAAAAGTTGTACTCACGGTACATACGGCCTTGTTGCTCGAATCTACGGTGCAGATCTGGCGGGTACACAAGTTGAGATCGGGACAGGTTGGCTTGACGATGCAAGTTCCAGTGGAGAAGTCACAAGATCTAGTGTTGCAGGGATCGCTGACGCAGCTGCTGTTGCACTGCTTGCAGGTGCTGGACGATTGGAAAGAGGGGGTGCAAGATCCATTGGCGGAGCTACAGCTCCACGAGGTGCAGTTGGCACTGGCGGGGCAAACTCTTGGCTCAGAGGTGCAACCGTACTTGGGGTCACATCGGTAGTTGGTCTGAAGATTTCGGTGAGATTTCGGTCGATGACGTCACGATTGTTCATACCCTGCACTTGTCGGAGGTGTCACAGGTCACGTTGGTGTAAGAGCAACCACCAGTTTGGGTGTTGCACACACCGTTGATCTGGCATTGATCACCAGGGCAAGTTACGATGGTGTTCTGGTAGCAGTTACCGTTGATATCGCACCCTCTGTCGACGTTCAGATATCGTCGACATAGAGTGGTCACCTCTGAGTGCACTTGTCTGACGCAACGTTACACTTTTGTGGGTGGCTCATGCCATTCGAAGTGCAGATGTCGTTCGTGCAGACGTCATCGTCGATATCGGCACGGAAAGAACACCCGGTAGAGTTGACGCAACTGTTCATCATGATGAGCATCATCATCCATCACATGATGTCTCACGAGTCGACCGTGCAGGGGTTGAAGTCGTTGCACACGGTGGCAGTCTGGATGCATCCCTTGTTGGGATCACAAGATGTGGTGAAACACTTGTTGTCTCTCGACGTGTCACAAGTGAGATCGGTGAAAATACAATCCCCTGTGTAAACGTCAGACTTTCCTAAAATTCGTAAACTTACCAGAGGTGACGGCACAAGCAGCCTTCTTACACTGGTTGGCGGTCGTACAACCCGTGCAGCACGATTGTCCGTCACCGCCACAGACATCTGTGGAGCGTCAGTCTTTCGTCTTCGAGGTGATGAAACTCACTGCAGTGATCGTAGTAGGGACACTGCAGGGCCAAACTGGTTGTCATGTCACTGTGGAGCGTGAGTCACGTTCGGATGAAATCATCTCACAAGGTCGATTTAGAGGTGTGACGTTCGTTGTAGAAGACACGGAAGTCGTAACCCTTTCCCTTGACGAGTCCCAAACTGTCGATGTTGACTGAGCCGGTCATGGCACCGTGAACTCCTCCCTGTCACGTGATCAGTCCCAAAGAGTCTAAAAGTAGGGAGGTCTTACGAGATCGATGACCAACTTTCCGTTGATGAAGACCCTGCATGGCAAGTCAGTGGAAGAGGAAGAGACGGGAAGATGGAGAGCTCACCAGACATCATCGTCACCGCTGAAGGTGAAGATCTCTCCTCCGTTGTATTGGAAGATGTTGTAGACCATCATAGTGAAGGCGAAGTTGTGACCCGAGTTACCACCGGAATCCGATTTGTAATTACTGGAGATCGATCAGCTCCATATGGACTCACATGAGACGTCCAGTCTCACCCGAAGCCAATACCATCCAGCTGGAAGAAGGTGGGGAAAGTTCCACGGAATATACGATCACATCCTGAGAAGGTTCATATATGGGCTTCTCGTTTGATCTTCTCACCTGGAGTGGCAGTGGCGTTACATCCGGGGTTGACTTGGGTGAGGGTGATGTTCTGTGCGATGTAATATCCGTACTTTGTCAATGTTCCGTTGGGCCATCTGGGAATCACTCAGAAACTATTTCTACGTCTCCTCCGTCTCACGCGTCATGGTAGAAGGCATAGTACATGTCCGAGTTGGTGATAGAAGGATGAGCGGCGCTCGTGTTCAAGACGGGCAGTCCATCAGATCCCAGATTGATCTGAGGGATTCCTTTGTCGACTCCATTATATCTCTCAAAGTCCGGGTGGCACTTGTATCCCTGTGCCGTGCAGTTCATGGGGTTGGCCAAGAGACTTCCACAGAACTTGGCATTAGAACATGGCCAGAAGTCTCTGAACTGGGCTTGCAGGGTCAGAGTGCTGGGTGTCACGTCAGCCTCCACAAAGAGGACGATACTGCATAGAAGCAGGACGAACATGGATGACCTCTGCATCTCGTTCGATAGAAAATGTTGACCCCAGTCAACCCGAGTAGAAGAGGGGATCTCGGGCTTCTCTCGTGCTCCCGTCTTCACCTCAAACTCCTACGGTAACTACAGCATATCGTCACGTCTGCTTACCGTGCATTGGAAATATCCTTGTCATTTAACGACACGAAAACTTCGGTTCGGAGACACGGTAGCGAGGAATTGACAAACGCAGACACCTCAACGGCTGCTTATGGGTGATCGTCAGGTGCTCATCCTCTAAAGGTCCTTCTCCTTTTGTAACGGTTCTACGTGTAAATGTTCTCGAGTTGGGTCGGACGGGTATGACCCCCCGCATGAACGGGAACCAACTTCGAGAAGCTCACATCACATCGTCACAGGTGACATCATCATCACGGATATAGAATGCACTGTCGTTCACGCACAGACAGAGGCTCATCTTCACATGTTCTACGCGATGGTGATGATTACATGATTTCGTTTCACATCACGTTTATATCTATTTCTCTCGTTCGTTTCAACCGGAGAGGGGCTTCGATGCCGACAGGAACGCATCGTTGAGGGTGTCCGAGATGTACCTTCCAAAGTATCTCAGCTGCACCTGCAGCTCATCCTCTATCTCTCTCCTGATGGTTCCCTTGAAGAGGGTCACGGCCATCCTGTCTAAGACGCCGTGTGATTCTGCCTTCTTCACCGTGATGGTGAGATCGTCTATGGACACATCGACATCGGCGATGGACAGACGTGTCTGGTCTCTGTCGTTGGTCGACACCATCCAGTCCATGCGTAAGCTGAGACCTTTGCCTCCGAGATCCACGTCGGCCCAACCTTTAGAGGATGAGAACCGCATGGCACGTGTTGACATCATCACCTTCGTCCTCGATGGTGGGGAAAACCTTCCTTCTGTAGGCAAAGTGGAGGTCCTTGAGGTGAGCTCGGATGTTGTTGACTTCGAGGCGTAAGAAGGCCCTGGCGGTGTCTGTCGATGCCTGCTTCAGATCGACCTTCAACTCGGTCTGGAAGTACAACTTGAGGTAGTCGGGTAAGACATCATAGGCAGAGAAGACGATACCTGTACGATGTCACCTCTTTCATCATCATGACGATCGATCTCGCATCATCATCGATGATAATGAACGATGACAAATGTGATCGATGCATCATTGAGAAAGAATGAAATAAAACTTCACCTTCCAGGGCAAACTGCCACTTGTCTGTCTCTCCGTCGATTCTCGCAATGGGAATGTGCTTCAACTGGCTGGCGATGACTGGCACCAGCAAGTTCTTCAGTTGAATGAGAGAATCCTGCATGACGCCGATGGACACTCTTCCGTTGGAGTCGAGTGCCAAATCCTGACCGAATCTGCGAAGGGAGTCCGCGAGGTCGTTAGAGGTGGGGTCGTCTCTGATCTTCTGGAGGATGTCTGTGGCGCCGCTGATGATATCGGAGAAGAGTTGGTTGTACTTGGGGTCGTTGGTAAGAGCTCTAGAGTGGGGTCAGAAAGTGAGAGGATGAAGATGAGATGACATGATCGATGACGGGTGATGAGATGGTGCGATGTGCGATGAGATGGACGGTGGTCGTGTTGAGATGTTGAATGTGTGCACGAGATTTTGGTTGATGATGTGATGATGCTTACCTCGACTTCTCAAAGAGAGACTCGAATTGCTTCTTGTAAGAGGGATCGTTGATGATCTTAGGGTTGGAGAAACTTCTCTTGGTCAAAAGTCTTCCGTCTTCAAAGATGGCTCTCGCTCTGTCATCATCGGCGATGCTCTTGTAGAAGAGGACAAGGTTATCAAAGACTGGCTTCAGACTTCCCTCTCCGGAGAATCTAAAGAGGATGAGCATGATGATCGTGATCGGTTGACGATGGTGATGAGACGATGGATGATCGTCACCTCTCGATGATGGTGGTGACGTCGGACCAAATCTTCTGGCCTCTGGCTTGGGCGTCCTTTTGGATATCGGTCTGGATCTGCTGATCGAGGTGAAGATCGCCGATCTACAA
This sequence comes from Planoprotostelium fungivorum, assembly GCA_003024175.1. Classification (NCBI taxonomy): domain Eukaryota; phylum Evosea; class Variosea; order Cavosteliida; family Cavosteliaceae; genus Planoprotostelium; species Planoprotostelium fungivorum. The sequence goes on along the minus strand of MDYQ01000002.1, from coordinate 283,595 downwards.
CGAGTCAAATTCCCTCCTCCTTCCTTCTTCTCACCTGGTGCTTCAGCTGATCGATGAGCTGGAAGATTCCATTCACTGCCAGCTGATAGTCTTCGTTGGCTTGAATGGTCTTCAAGATGACCAAGAGGCGGTTGTAGATCTCTTGAGATTCCTCGTTGGTCAGCGTGAGGCCCTTGGCCTCTTCCTTCACGGTCTGTCCGACAGCCTGTCGAGAGGTGTTAGAACATGATGGACATCATGTCCATTACCTCGGTGGTGATCATGGTCTCGGAGGCGTTCGAGTCCTTCTTCTGGATGTCCTCTTGGATGGCAGATCCAATGGCCTTTCCTCCCTCGCTGAGCTGATGCAACGTAAGTCGAAGCATAGAGAGAGACTTCACCTGAGCGAGAGTGGAGGCAGATTGCTGGACCTTGCGGTAGAAGATGGTGCGGAGGAGCTCGAGGACATCAAGCAGGAGCTTGCGGAAATGCTTCGAGCGGATGATCTCGTATGAGACTCTCTTGGCGACGTAGTAGATGTCGTCGACCTTCTCTTCCAATTCGTCGATGTCTTCTAACACTTGGTCCTTGACATCTTCCTTGATCTGTGTGACGTGTGAGATAGTGGATCGAACGGAAGAGGATGGAGGTGTCACCCTGTCGGTGTGCTTCTTGGCATCCTGCTTGGCACCCTTCGATTGATAGAAGAGGTCCTGGAAGACTTCGTCCTTGTTCTTCTCGTTGATGAAGAGCTTGGCCATGTGAAGGGCTCTCTCGGCGTCGATGGCCAATTGGTCTCCGTGCTCGCTGAAGTTGGCCTCCTTCATACATGTTTAGAGGATGAAGGTGGGAAGGATGTGACGTCACTCACCGTTCTGCGCTGCTCGATGGCAGTCACACTGGAGTCCAAAGTATCGTTCAGCTGTTGGTTAGAGGGTGCCTCTCCCTTGGCAACGGTCAACAGAGTCGTAGCTCCGTTCAGGGCTGCCTGTCGTGCATCAAGTATCGCTTGGTCGCTCATCTGTAGGATGTCAGAAGATCTACATCCCCTTCTACGCACATTGTTCGTGTGGTTCGTGTTGCTGTTGTCTCTGCGTTTTGAGTTGGATTACGCATTGACATGGCCCGTGAGTTTTCCATCGACTTCCTCTCAGTTCCCCATATTGTTTCATTCCAATGAGAACTGGACAGGTCTTGTCATCACTGCGTTGTAGATGGAAAGTCCGCAAAAAAGGCGGGATCGCGCGGGAAAATTCAGACATTCAAAATTTTGGAAGCGCCTTCCAGGGTTCCTCTTCTTGTATTCCATCTAAACCACTTCTTCTTCTCGTGAGTCAGCCGAGAGGTTCATATTCTATATCGATATCGTATCGTGTGATCTCTGATTGACTGGATCATAAGGGCTCAATGAACGGCGATGGTCCAACAACAAAGTATGAGATCCTTGAAAAATTGGGAGAGGGAACATATGGAATGGTTTACCGCGCCCGAGATCGGGAGACGGATAGAATCGTAGCTCTGAAACGTATTCGGCTGGACTCGGACAATGAAGGAATCCCAGCTACATCTCTGAGAGAGATTTCTCTTCTCAAAGAGCTCGATCACCCCAACATCGTCAGGTGAACTATTACATCTGAAGACTCGCTGAAGCAAAGCAGACTGGAAGATGTTTTGACCACTCCCAATCGTCTCTTCCTCGTCTTCGAATTTCTTGACTTCGATCTGAAGAAATACATCGACTCGGTTGATGATGTCATCCAGCCTCAGCTCGTCAAGGTGAAGACTTCTCCCTCGAAGCGTTTCTACCGTCTCAACTTATTCCAGAGCTACCTGTACCAACTCATACAATCCATCGCCTACTGTCACTCCCACCGTGTATTACACAGAGACTTGAAGCCTCAGAATCTATTGATCGATCGGAAGGGAGCTCTCAAGTTGGCCGATTTTGGGCTCGGCAGAGCTTTCGGAGTACCTATGAGGCCCTACACGAAAGAGGTGACCCTCAACCCACAATAAGATATCTCACACGGACAAGGTCATCACACTATGGTACAGAGCCCCCGAGCTGCTGATGGGCAGCAAAGTGTACGCCACCTCCGTAGACATGTGGGCCGTCGGCTGCATCTTTGCAGAGATGACGACCCGCCGTGCACTCTTCCAGGGCGATTCTGAGGTCGATCAGGTGCGTGCACCATGGCTTGCTCTTTCACCTCTGATGACGACGGTAGCTGTATCGCATCTTTCATCTATTGGGCACTCCCAACCGGGACATGTGGCCCAACATCGAATCGCTGCAAAATTTTTCACCCGAGTTTCCACAGTGGAAGCGAACGGATATCAGGAAGAGTGTCCCCGGCTTGGATGAGTCTGGATATCAACTGTTGATGGTGAGACATCTTGTGATGTGCTCCGTAGTTTGTGTGATCACCTCGATCTGATCACACCATCAGCTGATCACGTCACGTGATCACATCATCTGATCAGATGTGTCATCACATCATTCATCTCTCATCATCACCCACAACTTTGTCTCACACATACGATCACGTACACATCTGATGCGATCGCCAGGAGATGTTGCAGTACGATCCCACCAAACGTATCGCAGCCAAGAAGGCCCTGAGACATCCTTACTTCAACAATTTAGACAAGAAGAACTACAGAGGAATGGAGTATCAATGAACTTGTATAAAATTTACGAAATATTTATCGAAATCGAATTTACATTGAGTGTAAACTGGAATCTTGGGATCGGCTGCCAAATCATCGATGCGCCACATTGAGAAGGAAGATCGGCGTTAGAATCGGACGTTAGACGACGAGACGTATTGCAAGATGTTGGACGTTCTGCATTACGATGCTATCAATGCAGCGAAGGTATGTGATATGCAACAGAAGACAATATTGAAGCAGTGAACAGGAACAAAACACTTCACATGATCGTGTTGAGCATTCCGCTGAATCATCAGAGTTGAACGAAGAGGCGACATCTGGATCCCAATTATCTCTAGATGTCGTCGTGGGTAGTGCTCATTCTGAACACTGGTGATGATACAATCTATGTCGTTCACAAACACAAGAAGTATCACTCGCATCTTGTAAATGATGCACAGTTTCCCACACGAAGAGAGAGGACAACTTCAGTTGGAGTCTTTTATGTGCTCGAATAATCCAGCCAATCTGTTTTCAAATGGTGTCACATCGAATCATCTCACCGAAGTCTGAACCATATCACAGTATACACCTATCCCTTAGAGACGAACACGCTATCATATCAGGCACCTGAACATATCCCAAATGACAAAGAAAAATCAGTGAGAGGCTCCATTCACCCTCATCATCATCTCTGATGACCTCTTCAGAGCCCAACGAAAAAAGCCACGACCGGCGAGACGGGACAAAAACCTCACAGGTGCCCTTCATCCATCTTCTCTGCATCTCATATCAGATCAGATGGAGGCCATCAAAATCTGAATCAGACATCCTCAACAGCGTTTGGGCTCAAGACAAATACCCAAACATGAATACGAAACAAAATCTCGTCAAACAGCTCGATGGAAAAGTCTCATACAATCAGATCTCGACATGGTTCAAACATCGGAGGGAGACCGAAGTCAATGATGCCCAACCCGAGAAGAAGTATTTCTCAAAGGAACAGATAGCAGTATTAGAGGGGGCATTTCAGACGGATCCTTATTCGAAGACGAGTGATGTGGCGATGAAAGCGGGGCTGGAGTTGAAGAGGGTGAAGACGTGGTTCAAACACAAGAGGGCCAGGTTGGCTTCTGCAGGGAAATTTGAATATCGAACAAAGCAGACGAAAAACGTGAGTTTAAAAATCGAAAAGAAGAAAAGAGAAGAAGAAATATTTCATTTTTTATCAATATTTAAACTAATAATAATTCTCTTTTTCACAATTTGAAATAAATATATAATAATACATTTTATAATATATTTATTTCACATAAAAGGTAGAGATGAAGGGTGGCTGAAGAGCTGCAGGTGTTCACGAAGGATCAGATTCTGTTCATGAAGGGTGCCTTCTTTGGCAACCCCAATCCAGAGCCCTCCGTCTACGAGACCATCTCATCTAAAATCGGTCTCACATCTTCTCAAGTGTCTAAATGGTTCTCTAACGAGAGAGGAAAGTCAAAACGAAATATGATCGAAGAGGTGATTGACGTCTTTTCATCTCATCTTCGAGAACCTAGATGACACCATACAGAAGAGTAAGAAGCGATCGAGAATCGAAATCATGCCCGTGGAAGACACGACCGCCATGATGAGTGAGGAGGTCATTCGACATCTCTGATTGACATCTCCATCAGGCATGGTCTCTCCACACGATGTGGACCTCGCATTAGCCGTGGCCGACATGACATCACACAATTTGGACCCTTCTGATGATCTCAATCGATACATGGGTGTAGAAGACAGGGATTTCAGCTGGTCTAGACATGAGCCCAACGACCGTTGTAGATAATAAATGAACCGTTGAGGTTTGAATGAAAGAGAGGCGGGAAGATGGATGAGAGGATCACCATGTCTGGTCTATACCAAAGGAAATGCAAAGAGATGCAGATAATGCCGTCTCAGTCGTTGATTACCATCTTCGACTCATTTCAAAAGAGGAGGGTGGGGATCGTCCAGCTCGACCTTAGCCACAAGAAGCTGGTGAATGACGTCTCACCGTATTTATATAGAATCGGTCGAATCATCAATGCAATCGGATGATTGAACATCTTTATAGACGTCGGCCGATGCGATCCCCGTTATCCTTTCTCTTACATCGTGTAATACGTTGACGAAGCTAAATCTCAGTCACAATTTTATAGACAATCGAGCGTGCAAGGTGAATGAAGGCAATCATCCACACCTAACAGCCTCACTTAGGCCATCAAAGAACTTCTCAACAGCCTTACCCTTCTGATTGATTTAGATCTATCAGCCAATCGCATCGGTAACGTGGGCGCTGCCGTAATATCAGAAGCACTCTGTACAAATCAAACTCTCAAGGTGATGCACTACGTCTGACCATCTCACCATGCTGAACTTTTCAGCATCTGAATTTATCTCAAAATCAAATCGGTGACGACGGCATGTATAAATTATCACTCGCGCTCAGAAACAATCCACCAATGGACGCTCCATTGACCGATCTCGGTGTGATTCTCCCATCGCATGCAGTCTGATCGGATGGCCAGGTGTCGTAGTCAGTGACAGTCAATTGGAGACGCTCAAATTAGAGGGAAATCCGGTCACCACGGCGGGAGTGGAGGCTATGATTGAGGCACTGAAACAGAACGACACCGTCTCATCTCTCGTCTTTTCGAAGGAATTGTCTAAAGTTCCAGCCGCCTACGCCCTCAGTGGTGTGTTACCTGCGGTGAGTCATCCAATCACTCTGATTCAACGTTGACGAGGTGCGATAGAATGTTGAGAAAGCGTTCGGAGGCTCACCCGTGGCGAGTCCAAGTAGATACAAGAACAACACGAGAGGCAAAGATTTGAGGGTGAACGCGAATGATGAAGAAGTCATGGAACATTTGGGCCCCGTCATACAGAAGTTCGAGAGGGATTTGATCTTATTGGACGATCCAGACGTTTCAAAATCATTGTTGGGCAGGGTGAGTTGAAGTGATGAAGGTCTTCTCATCTGTTGATCAACAGATCAATCAACTCAAGAAGTCAACGCAAGCTCAATTGGACCTGATATCGGTAAATAGTCTCATCGTTCACATCTCTATCGTTATTCAGACGTGAACGAAGCGATCAAAGATATCAAATACGGATTCGTTTAAATGGACATCTTTCGTTCGTTGATGAGAAATTTAGATTGGCGCTGGGGCTTCACCGGGAAAGTCATTCGACCGTCGTATCTCCGAACACAACGATACGTTGACTCTGGGAGGCACAACCGTTGACAGCGATCACATCTATCATTGGGATATGACCAAAATCGATCATGAGCCGGAATCGTCGATGAGAAAGAAGATGAAGCAAAGAGGCGTGAAGACATTTCCCAGTTTCGATCCACAAGGGCTCAGTACGGACCAGGTAAAGGATCATGGCATTCACTCGCGTCCACCCTCATCATATTGAAATCAGCGACAGGAGATCAAAGAATTAGTCGTACAATTGCGAGAATCCAACGCAAAATTGACGGCAGAGGTGAGAGGGAAATCTTTTTCTTCTTTAAAATGACGAATGTTAGGTTCAAATATTGAAGACTAAATTGAAGCGGGCAGAATCGGGAAGAAAGACGCCAGCGTCAACCACTGGAGATGATACGGAAAACGACGTGTTATTGAACATGATCACCGATCAGCGACAGAAGATGAGCGAGTTAGAGAGGAAGTTATTCGAGGAGAAGAAGAGATCACTTGCATTGGAGGAGAAGCTGTCGCAGTTAAAACAGAAAAAGTCGTCAGTTGATCGAATTCGAGAGGTGAATTCATTTTTCTCACGTGTAATGCTGAATAACGTGTGCAGGCAAAGGTTCAATTGGAGAAAGACAAGATGCAAGAGCAATACGACATCCTGTGTGCTGAATACGAAGATCACAGAAGAAAACACCAAGAAGAATTTGCACAGCTGTACAGTCAATACCAAGAGCTCCAACAGAACTTGCACTGATGATCAATACACGATCAAGATGATGTGTATTTCAAATTATTTAATCTGTACAGCTGTTCATCTGAACGCGGTTGACCGGAGAAATCTCGGGACAAATGTTCCGAGACGACGTTTTCCAATAAACTGCGGCAGGATCGATGGAAGTCATCACCACATCGGGTCCCGTAAGAGGTTTCATCGACACTCACCCTCTGTCGAAAGATAGCACTGTCCATCTTCCACCAGGCTCCCAGAAACCCATCAGTGAGCATCGATGGAATGGATGTGAAATGATTGATGTGTTTGAAGAGAAGTGGCTGGGTATCCCTTATGCAAAATGTCAGAGATGGACTTATCCAGAGGAGCCAGAACATTGGGAGGAGGTATGTTAACCATCTTTTATGTGTCATCTGATCGATCTCACAGGCTCGAGAATGTTATGATTTTGGTCCTATACCTCCGCAGAACGTATCAGGTCCGCTGCGATGTCACTCCCGATCGATGATTCTCACTTAACCACAGGATTAGAGACCATCTGGGACAAATCAGGCATCATCACCAGGAGATATCCTCAATCTGACACAGAATGTCTAAACCTCAACGTGTTCTGTCCATCGCAGGCGAGTGCCATCCACTCCCTTCCCTCTTCCTCGCTTCACCGTCTGACTTTCACATCACAGGAGGGAAAGAAGTTACCCGTGATGGTGTGGATTTACGGTGGCTCATTTCGAGATGGAAACAGCGCTCAGACCGGTATCTATGACCCCACCGATCTGTTGCGTCATTTCCCTGATGTGAATCAGAACACTTCACATCATTCTCACAGCTCATTCTTCTCAGGTGATCGTCGTCACGGGGAACTATCGAGTCAATGTCCTCGGTTTCATCTGTCACGATGATCTCAGAGAATTAAATGCAGAGAGACAAACTGGTAACTACGGTATAGCCGATCAGCAGATGATGCTCCGGTGAGACGTGATGATGACGATCATCTTGTGGAGTTGACACGGCCGATCAGGTGGGTGAAGAATAACATCGAGAGATTTGGAGGGGACGTGGACAACATCACTCTCTTTGGTGAATCGGCGGGTGCAGTCTCTGTGGCCATACATATGACTCTGGAGAAATCATCTGGATTCAAGCGAGCCATCCTCCAGAGTGGTACAGCTGATACGATCGTAAGTCATCAGCAATGATCTGATCATCATCGATATGATTTCGTAAGACACGACGGATCACAAGATCAGATCATCATCACGTCAAGTGATGATCACCTAAGATGAAACCATCGTTTCATGATCTCATCTGACACAATCGTTCAGCCACCCGGTGACAACAGTCATGTCTGGGGTGAACTCGTCAGATACTGTGGAATCGACGAGAGCCTTCCTCCCCTACAAAAGGTGAGAATAAAACGAGAACCGAAATCTAATTGTTGTAGATCGAGGCCATGAGAAAAATTCCCAACTCGAAACTGATGGAGGCCGTGGAGAACAATACTCACTGGAAGTACGTATGTTTACAACTATCCCTCTCACCCCGACAGGTACGTACCTTCCCTGGGCCACATCATTCCCCTGTCACCAGCTAAACAAATCTCCGCGGGGTACATCAATTCGGACATCACGAATGTCATTCTGGGATGCAACACGGACGAGGGTTCTCTGTTTGGGAGGGGATATATCGTGGACCTCACCGATCCAGTCAAGTACGCGACTCTTCTCAACACTATTCCTGGAATTGCACGAGAGCACGTTAGACAGGTGGAGTATCTTTATCTTCTCATCTCTCCGTTCTGTCACTGAACGTTCAGACGATCGTCTTCTTATCTTTCATGACACGATTCGTGTGATTCTTCTGACGGAAAACGATAGGCTTATCCTGGTCTCCCCGGTGATAAAACGACGCCAGAGGGAGAGAAGGCAGCTTATAAAGCGGAGGCAGACTTGATCAGTGACGTCATGTTTATAGGTCCTGCCATAGCTGCGGCGAGGTGAAATGTCTGAGCGATCGCGAGCGCTGACGTGATAGGAATCTCGTGGCGGGAAATCGGAGGGGTAGAAATAATGCGACGGTGAGACTTTACCACTTCGATCACCTGTGTGGATGGCTCAAGCAATCGATTGAGGATGTCAATCGACCCCATTTGGGTGAGTCTACACGTTGCTCATCACATGATCAATCACGATCATCGCATGATTCATCACATCATGATCATACCATCACATGAAGACATCATCTGATCTGATGTAAGGAATCATGCACGCTTCAGAGATTGCCAGTGTGTTTCTACACACTCCCTGCTTCGATGAGAGTCGTGACGCACAAGGAAAGGACTGGAAGATCTCTTATGACATGGCCAAGAGGTGGATCCAATTTGCCGTCAACGGGGAGCCTCAGGCTTGGCCCATCTACAACGGTCGAGGAGGTGAAATATAACGGGAATTTCGAGTCGTAACTGAGAGGACTAGGCAAGGTGATGACGTTCAGAGAGAGTAAGGGGGAGGTGGAGGGGGATCAAATGTTTGAGACGGCCAATGCTCTGGACGAAGAAGAAGAGAGGGAGGTCAACATGCAGCTGTGGCATGATATCTACAATGCGAAAAACGGCCGGCTGACGGACCAGTTGTATTTCGCCGCCAAAATGTTGTCTCTCACTTACCTTCCTTCTTGGATCACTGGAAAGAAATAAATTTGCTCGTAGATTTGGGGGTGTTTTGTGATCAGACGATGAATCGCAGCTTTTCTGATTAATTCGAGCCTGGACCGTCCAAGATGCGAAACCATCACCGAAGCTTCTGAAGAGCGGACGTGAGGGTGTATCTTCTGAGCAGTTATTCTTCTACCTGCGCACACGGAGGGACCTTGCGGGCGGTTATTCCACATCAGTCAGAAGGTGGGTTTGCACGTCTCTCTAATGACTGCTGAATCTCGTTGCTGATGGTAAGAAAGTGAATAAATAGTTGTCTCCGTCATATTTCTTGGTGGGGAATGAAGAGATTTTGATCGATGAGTTTTCCCAACCTAGACGTCAGTTGTCTGAATAAAACTACAGCGTATCACAGAAAAAAGATATTCCACTTGTGTATTTATCGATGATGAACCGTGCATAACAGTGAATCTGCTTCATTTTCCTATGCCCGAGGGCGTGCGGGAAAGCGGTAGACTTAGCGTACGTCTAGTAGTAATAATCAACAATGAACACCAACTGTCGGATGCAGACGAGCTAGTGCATTGACCATATCTCGAAATCTGACATTTTGTCAGCGGAAAGGCTTCGCTGTTCTACTCACCCTGATGGAAAACATCCTTCTCACTCTCCAGAACTCGTATCTAGTATCACTGATGCCTACTGCTCTCCTTCGCGCAGCTGGAGTGTCACCATCCTGTGGTTGAAGCAGATCCGTGGGGAAATTGAAGGCCAACCGAGGTCAAAAGAGTCCTGCTCGATCAATTTTAAATCAGATGATTGCTTGCTTGTTCAGAAGTGGATGACGTGTCCACCCTTGGGTCAAGGAGATTTGCATCCACCAGAACACATGTCGGCAGAGGAAGCAAAGGCGGATCAATCAAATCAAGACAGCGAGAGCACCCGCTTTTGGCCCCTACTTGCTCCTTGAACACCGACTGACAGATCTCGGTAACATCACCAGAATCGAGTGATGTTTTCGGAACAAGTAATGTCCCTACCTGAGGTGCCAAAGGGGAGCCCATAGCGTACTAGTTACAGCGCTCTTGTTATAGATGTTGTTGCCTTACACGCGAAGTCGCTAGATTTCGCAGCTTGAGCTGATCTGATGTCTTCTCATCATAGACAGCGAAACGGCACATTTTATTACAACAACTTGTACGTCTTCACTTCACACCCATAAGCCTTGGGTACTAATTCATACACGGTGTGCATGGCTATGGGAATGTAAGGACACTCCTCCGCATCGATGTCCATGAAGTAAGCGTACAATGCTCTGATCACTGATTCATTTCAGTCTGTGATGTGGTGATGTGATGATGTGGTGATGTGATGATGTGATGTGATGTGTAATATGACGATGGATGATGATGATGTGACTCACCGGCCTGATGAGCTACGATGAGGATAGGATACTTCTCTCTCTCCATCTCGAATAAAACGGGCTCCAATCTCTGTATGACATCCACGTATGATTCTCCGTGAGGATATCTGTACCTCTGTGCATGGTGAGTTCTCCATCATCCGACGATGATGCGATCGACGATCATCGCATGACATCATGAGGAATCGTCACCAGCTTATTCGCGGCTCTGGCGGCGTACTCTTCAGGCATCGCAGATGCGATCTCATCGTACGTCATTCCATCGCAGATTCCAGCGTCGATCTCGTCTAGGGCTTGCAAGTTGACCTCGAACGCCATCAGCCACACATCTTCCATCCCTCTCACCTTGTGATTGTTGATGTACTGTGCAGTTGCGATCGATCGTTTCATCGTCGAAGTCCATACGACGAAATTATCCTTGTGCTCTGTGCGGTTGAGTGAAGATTTGGGTGAGGTGACTCACTGTCGTGGTTCTGAACCCAATCACCGAGGGCGTGGGCGTACTCGTCACCCTGGTGCGTGAGGCCGCTGTCACCACCAATCCTCTCTTGAGTGTTGTATTCACTCTCTCCGTGTCGGGTCAGCCTGTACGGTGGATTATGAAGTGTATCGCAGCGTGATGTGTGGTGACGATGATGGTGATGCATCGTGATGTGGTGATGCGAACAAATGATTCGTTATGTCTTTGGATTGGTGATGATGGAGTGACGATGATGGAGTGATCATGTGCTGATGATGATGACGCATGGAATAGTTCTCACCAGATGGCTCGTGGAGTGATGTGCAGATTCATCAGGAAATGGATGATTCTCGAAGGTAAGTACGATTCGATTCGATTGATGATGATCTATCGTCGATGTCAGGATACCATCCACCACATCACATCCGTCTCACCTGCTCTCCCACATCGATGACTTTGACGTAACCTGTCGCATCGTTATTCATCACCTCCCATCTTCTTCCTCACTGTAATCAGATTCCTCTGTGTCGATGGGCTCGTAAGCCCTCTCGTATTGTTGAATTCTCTTTCTGAAATCGTCCACGGCAACTTCTGGGTCTTGTCCCACGTAACTATTTGAATCAATTCGATCTGATTGATTTGATTGATTTGATTGATTTGATTGATTTGATTGATTTGATTGATTTGATTGATTTGATTGATTTGATTGATTTGATTGATTGATTTGATTCGATCTGTGAGGTTGATGATGGATGTGAACTCACTCGGGTGAAGATGTCTTCGTCTCTCTTACATTCTTATCCACCAACTCTGAACATCATCAGCACCATGCATCATGATGATGAAACGATCAAGATGACGTCTTCTCACTCTGGTTGTTGGCGATGAGTTCGATGAATACAACTTGCATGTTCTCCTGCGTGCATCGCTTGAAGATCATCTTCCTCCTCTCCTTTGTCGTGTTCGTTGCATCGTATATGGCCACTCTTCCTCCCTTGTTCAACCAATTCAACATGTCTGCTATCATCAGTTTCTCGTCTGTATGATTCACGCGAAACGTGAGATGAATGATCGGGGGGCTCACCATCTGTTTGTGCGTGAGTGAGACGTGAGAAGAGCAGGACTCACCTAATGCGGCGATGGCCATGTGAAGTCTCTGTCGGTTTCCGTTCTGATTGTCTGGGGCGAAGAAATCCGAAGTCTGTTTTGCACCCACTCTCTCTCTGGTCGATGTCACATATGAGATCGTGATGTCATTTTATCATGTGTGATGCATCACACGTAATCACGGACGTTCATGTTCTCACCTTCGGTAATTTCCGACGTTAAATAAGTTCGTAGGGACGCCCATCCACTTGAGGTATCGTGTGATCTTCCTGGCAACGAAAGACTTTCCACGTGCTGGCAGTCCAACCATGGCGAAGACGAGTTTGTTCCTCTGAAAAGCGCTGAAGTAACCCCAGCCGGTCTCCTTCTTGTCGATGAGATCTGAAAGATTGGATCAGCGAAGGTGCAGCGGGACACATCGTACCCAGAGAGGGAAGTTTGAGCTCGAGGATGCAATTCGGATAGAGGTCTTTTGGATCGTCGAGCTCATACGAGACCTGTGATGATTTCTCAGTTGTGACGACGTGGAATGTACAATCACTTTTGACTGAAGGTCTATGATATAGAACGGAGGTAAGTTGTGGGCGATGTAACCTGAACTCTTCTTTCGGTAGCCGTCATACTTTTCCAAAAACAGCTCTCGAAGATCATGCATCGTATTGGAACGGTTGATACGAACTTTCTTGACCACATCTCTCACTTTGAAGAAGATGGTAATCCATTCACTTGATTCTGAGGATGTCAACATCAGCCAACATGAAACGAGTGCTCACCGGATTGAATGTCTTGACCGACACCCATCTTGTCCTCCATGTTCTTTGATGTCCCGCGATGTGACGCGAGCTGAGATTCTCTACAATCTGAAAATCGTCAAAATGTGTCGACCACAAATACGGGAGGCGGAAAAGCTCATCCAAGAGAGTTTCATATCGAGCTGGCTGATCTCTTTCAATGTCGTTGTCCTTTACCTTCAGAGGCAGTTCATCGATCGATTGGCAGTTCATTTCGTTCTGATAGAGAAAACGATAGAAATTCAAAAGAAATCATTTTCGAATTGTAGATACGGAACGTAAATTTCCCACGCGTGGCCGTAATCCTTCTCAGAGGGCTCTCGTTCGCTTTCAGAAGACTCTTCTTCTTTCTTCTGTAGGAGATCTAGCTCGTCGCTTCTTACGCTTCGTCATGCCTGCTTTGTGGTGTCTCTGAGAAGGAACAGATGGAAGGTGTTCTGTTTGCTGATCCAATCCCTATGATTCTAGGTAATATCACCGTCACAATTTCGATTTGATTCTGAATGGAATCATCTCCCAACGGAGATTCCACGATCAACGACTGCCATGAGATGATGCGATTGTCTATTCTTCGCACGAGGAAATCTGAAGACATCAAGATAATGAAGGAGTCGATGTTCAGTTTATGCTGTGGACAGACCTCCTCCATCGATGTGGAACTGTTGTCGGAGAAAATCTATCACCTGCGCGAGACGGTGAGTCATGAATCACAACCAAGTTGATCGTCACACTCAGAGCTGCAATAAGAAATACAAAGCCGAGCTCAGCTACAGCCGAGATCTCATCCGTCAGGGAAAACACGAAGAGGCTGCACGCTTCCTTCTCAGCATGTATCAAACCCACAGAGATCGAAGATATGTGAGATCTCATCATCTTCTCCTCCCCTCCTTCTCCTCTTTCTCCTGCGAAGGCAGTACTATCCACTGTTCAGTGTCGTCACGTTCGCCGTGATGACACTGACATCAGGTCGGTGGTACCACGAATTACATCATCGGAAAATATCAAAGAGACCCGAGAGAAGATGAAGAAGAGCTAACGAAAGAGGATGAAGAGCCCAGCTACCAGATTTATTTCTTACACGAGGATGATTTCTTGGAATGCAAAGACATCACGGCAGACGCTGTCATCGTGACTGATCCACCCGAATCATCTCGCACTCTACGCATTGAATGGACGTGCATCATGGATTTGGATGACATTGATGTGGTTGAATGGATGTCGATTGATTGATGCAGAGATCGATGAGATGAAATCACGTTCGGGTTAGAAGACATCACAGATACGATACATGATACCACACACCATCGAACAGGTGACATCAAATCGTTGTGAATCATCTCATCGTCTCCAGTTGAAGTACAAGAAGTTAGATGCAGGCATCGACGATGACATCACGATAGAAGGTGCGGATGTCGATGTTCATCGCGTTGACTTGATGATGTAGACTTGGAGATGAAGCCTTATGATGGAGACAAACGTCCGTCATATTACGATGATGACGACGACTATTGTTACAATGGTGTACCGGAGCAGCCCGTGTGGTTACCCTGGACGACTGTGAGGAGAAATTTCGTCGAAAATCTGACTTCGACAACATCCCATCAAAGGAGGGACTATTCTGATGAGGGCACAGAAGAAAACATCTGACAGCAACTTGGTGAGATGATCATGATCAGATGATGACGACGATGACGATGATTGACGAGACAGGCGGGATGTCTTGTCCTCCTCGTCCTCGGATCCTCGGGCAATTCTTCGTGCTATCTAGGGAGTGGTTCAGCTGCATGAAAGTATGCAAGCTGTGGCACGAGGTCATCAAACGTCACTTGGAAGACAGAGGGGTGATCATCGTCATCACCAGCGTCGTCACCCTATTCTTCATCAGCATCATCATGATGGTGATGGAGAGTGTTCGCTGATCTTATCTTCTCAGATCCATCCCGGAATGTTTGACAACAACTTTTATGTCCACTACGCCTGCGCCAGCGGCAACTTTGATCGACTCAAAGTCATGCTGTCCCACCCCAAAGTCGATTTCACGAAAGGATCCGATTTCTTGATCGACATCGCCAAGCAAGTGTTTGGAGGTAGTCTTTCTTCATGATGGACGGTGATGTGATGCTGGACAGCGAGCTCAGACAAAGTGGAGGAGCTGATGAGACATCCGAAGATAAAGGAAGAAGAAGTGAAACCAAAGAAGAGGGGACAAGAGCAGAAGAAACAATCGAAGAAGAAGGCGAAGAAATAAAAGTGCAAAATCGGTTTTAGATAGTGAGAAGTCAGATGATCATTATGTGTGATACAAAAGAAACAGTACAGAGATGATTTATTCTCTACTTCTTCTTCTTCTTCTCTGCGTTTTGGAAGGTCGAATAGAGGTCTTGAACTGCCTTCTTAAACTTCACATCATCGAGACGTCCTGATGTTCTCTAAGTCATCAAATACGCGATGGTTCTCACCAGTCTCATCGTAAAAGGAACCCACTGGTCTCACGAGTTGTTCGCTGATGTTCTGATCTTGTCTCGATTGAATGCAGAGAGTGTAGTTGTATTGTACCTTTGGCATGCTGCTTTTCACATTAAGGGGTGTGGGCTCTCCAGTCTACAGAACATGAGAACGATGTACATGACTGAATCTCCCTCACCGTTGTCTGTAAGATGATGTCCTTCTCTTTGAACCACAAGATGTATTGAAAGACAATGTTGGCCAGGATGGCGTATGTTCCACAGCAGACGAATAATATCCACCAGTTCTTAGGGAATGGCTCTGGCCAGAATTGAGCCAAGAGAGCCATAGACACTGCAATGGTCGCGACCAACAACTTTTGATTGCTGATGGAGTAATCAGGTTGGAATCCTTTCGTCTCTAGAAAGTATCCGAGAACCAGATCATCGAGACCACGCTTGAGGGCGGCTGCGTCATCGCGATTGACTTTGATGATGGCGGGAGGTGGAGATGGTTCGACGGCAGTGGTCGTAGATGCTATCTGCTGTTGCTGCTTGCTGCTCATCTTGGAGGAGATGAGGGTTGGATGATTTGGATTTCTCTGCTGACGCGTTGCTTTGTTGTAGACGAACTGATCGGAGAGCATGAATGATCGGAATGATGGGTCAACACAGAGAAGGAAATACAAAGAATGAACCACCTAAACCTTCCAGATTATTCGTTAGAAGAGATGTCGATGAACAGGACGAGCAGGAACTCGTGAGTGATATGATATGATCAAGATGCACCGCTCAATCGATGGACAGAGCATGAGCCGAGCTCTAACGATCTTTCATTCTCTGACGGCTCACTGTAGCGAGAGAGAAGTAACGCAGGTTCTGATGGAAAAGGTATAATCTGCATCCATTCCGCCTACAAATGACACCACCTCAGGCGACGAGCCATGCGGATGGATATATAGAGATGACACAGGCACTATTGTATGCCATGCTCACTCTCCCCCTGCAAAACAATCACATTGCAGAGAACTCACCCGAATTTATTTTGAGCATACCTTGTTCTTTCGATCAACAGGGTTCAACCGTAAGTGTATTTCTCTGATGATGACATCATGATACATGTTTGATACGATCGGATTGATGTGCAAATCAGTTGTTATTCGGATATCTTCAGTTCATCGTTAGTGATGGTTACAAATGTTGTGTCGATCAGATCGACCAACTCATCAAGAAATTTCACAAATTACAAGAGAATGTCAAGATCCAGGTACGTCACATGCATCCGACCCACGAACCTCATCGAAAACTCCAGTTGTTGTGGATCTTCAGTTACCTGATGAATTTGAATCTACCAGAGATGGACTCTCTCTTCATTCTCCTCTTGCGAAATATTTCCGGGGGGGATTTATCTATTCCAAATATCTGGCTCACTTATAACATGCTCATCCTCATTCTACAACACAACAGGTATCTCCTCTTCCATCTTTCCATCTCGACGCGATCACCATCGCGATCACATTCGATCGCGATCACGTCTCCCATCCATGTGCACTCAACTTGAAACAGAACGAACGTTCTCAACAATTCGATCCTCATTCCAAACATTCTCTACACCTTCCTTCGATTGATACCCGACCACATTCATTCTAGACACGAACACATCAGAAACTTGGAGATCCGTCTGTGTTCTGATCTTCTCACGAACAAGGTAAATATCTTCTATTGTCGACACGGTTGAAACGTCGACAGATCGTGGAGTGCAGTGTCATCGGTAGAGACCTCGTTCGGCTGTTTCAGGATGTTGTCAAGGTGATTTGGATGACGTGTGATGACGTCATCAGATCTGATCGATGTCAGATTCCGATATTTGGAAACATCTGGAAGGAAATTTTCACGAAATCGGTTTCTTCTCTGTTACCCAACGTCGTTCTTAGGAACGGACAGGTGAGAGAGTTGTAGACGGAGGAGCTGACAGGGACAGACGCCGCAGATGACTTTCGTGGATTTTCTGTTGACCACGAAGACGCCGAAGACGTATCCGCAGTTGAGGGTAACACCGGAGATGGATACACAGGTGTGTCATCACGGCAGTCATCATCATGATCATCTCGACCACATCATCACCACAATGATCCTCATCACAATGATCATATCATGTCACTCGTCACGATCATCATCACAATCATCATCACCATCATCATAAAGATATCCTCGTATTCACGATGATCACCGCTGATCGATATATCTTCAGATCGCATTCATCTTGTCCCAAGTCAAAATGGGAAATCAGAAGCGCTACCAAGATTGGTTCGCCGCCAAATTCCTCTCTTCCTCCGATTCCGGTGATCAGTAGTCGACGCGGAATCTTCTCTGAAGTTTCCACCCAGACAGTCTCATACCTGATCTCATTCGCTTCATCTGCTGCTGCATCCACCCCACGAACGCAATCTTAGCCACGGATATCTTACCACGCTGGGCTTTCATCGGTTGGATATTTCGCTGCGTAAAGGTGAGTGCCTCACGACAACGTACGACAACGATCACGTGACCGTTGTAGACGCCCATCATGACGGCCAACGCGAAATTGTGCCTGTTTTACGATTGGATGTTTTTCGATGAGAAGAGGGGAGACAACATTATGAACATCGAACCTGCGTTGCTTTTGATGATGAAGTCGATGCCAAAGTATGACAAGCTGACGAGCACCTTGTTAGATTTTCTCCTGAGCGGTGAGTCATTTTGAAGAGGAGAGGACTGAGTGGATTAGTCATGGAGTTTTACGATCCGAAAAAGAAGGAGATGATCGTGCAGGGAGTGCACAATTCGTTATCCATCATGATCAAAAAGGGAGTTGTAAAGTGAGTTGAAATGTCATCTTCATTACCTCATTCGTTCTATCCATCTTCTTTATTCATCATCTACACTTTTACTCACATTTCATCCATTCAATCATACACACGATCAATGCCTAGATATCCCTCCATCCATTGAACAATTCATAGTAATATCGTACCACTCTTCACCTGCCCAGCATTAGACACCGAGAGAGTGAGAAAAATGGTAGAATTGTGGAATTCCATCTATCGCGATTACATCGACAAGGGTGACTTTCCACCCCAATGGCTCAAGGTGAGAAATTCTCAGAAATATCTCATACGTTTCCGAGAACGTTCTCGTTCTGATGAACGACAGGAGCACAATCTGGAAGATGTGAGGAGATCGAGCGTTGTAGCTGCTGCGAGCGAATCGGAAGAGAAGAAAATGAAGAGGGAAGACATCTTACCCCCCTTGGCCGAGACGAGAGAATCACCGAAATCAACGTCAATGGAGGCCTCTCCATCTACAACGATCAAACCAGAAGTTGTAGAGGGAGATGTCAGCTCACAGATCGACCAACGGTATCGTATTCTCTTTTCGTACGAGGAAGTTGAATGAAGACAGAGAGGTGATGGAGGAAGAATATAACCTGCCCGAATTGATGGAGAAGATGCTCCATCAGCCTCTGGAGAATGTGACGAGATTGACAGACGCCTTCGTGAGGCAGGAACTAGAGGACAGTGCGACGGATGAGGTCATCACGTGCCTCCACGGTGCGATGTCGACCGAGTTAGAGCAGATCTCCTGTACAGACATATCTCAACGGTGACACATCCATGCTCATAGATGATCACCCCTCATGATGATCATCATCCGTCATCGCGATCATCATCCGTCATCAAGATCATCGCGATCATCACAACATCATCACTGACACCTCATAGTGATGAACCTTCCATACTGAACACTTTCTTCTCCCACTTGGATACAACGAGATCAACCTCTACACCTCAGCAGAGTGATCGAACTTCTAAACTTTTGTACCTCATCAGTAAGATGGACGAGACGATCTCCCTGCGAGTCCTCCTCTACTTGGTCACGCGACACTTTGAGGTGAGCAGATTTGAAATTCAAATCGTAACGGTGGAAAGAATTTTCCGGTAAACATCATGGAGGAGACGGAGATGAAAGAAGAGAAGACGGATGGGAGAGAGTTATCCATCTATCGATCGATGCTGTATCACAGACCAGAAGAAGCTCGAGAGCTGTTTGTCAGAGACATGAAGGTGATCATCGCGATCGTCATCGTGATGACGATCAGCATCTGATGAGAAGTACAGAGATGTGGTGAAGACATCGAGACACTGTTCCACTCTCTCGTTCCCATCGTCTGCAGGTGAGTCGAAGGGTGATGATGGGGAGTGATGGAATACAGATATCTACCAGAGATAGCATGTGGATGCACCGAGTTCATTCAGCTCATCGTCACGACGATCGACGCAGTTTCGGTACGACGATCACACATCACATCATCACCATCATCTAGTTTCTATCATCCAATTACCATCCAATCATCACACCACATCATCGTTCCCCCTTCGCTCATGATGAACATCACCATCATCATCATCTGACACACTTCAGTTGAACAACCTCACATCACGTCTATATCTGAGGGACATCCGATTATTCGGTGACAAATTGATGCCCGTCTTAGGTGATCTCCATCCATCATCACATCACCATCTCATCCTCCACAGATGCATCGTGTCTGTGCGAAGATGATGGAGAACAATGGGACACGTTCGCGCAGACGTGGTTGTGGCAGCTCATCTTGGCTGAATTCTCATCGGACATCACAGACATCACCGACGTGTTGGTTCAATTGTTTAAGAGAATCCAAGCCAAATTTGCCCAGAGACAAGAGGTGAAGAGAAGGTGTAGAGGTGGACTGATCGAGTCGAATAGGTTCTATATGGTTTCGTGCAGCTGTTGAGGAGCTCGACACCGACATCTCGTCTGTTGATGTGTCTATTGGAGTTGAAATACACTGGGCCCCTCTCAACCACGTTCACGGTTCTCTTTCAGGCTTGGTCGAAGAGCTCAGACTTCTCTTCCATGTTGGTTGATGTGAGTCATACGAAATCAGATCGGATGATGGATGGTGATCTCATTTTCAATCAGTCGGTCAATCAGATGATGTCGGTCGATACGACCGTCTCCACGAACGGTCTGAAGCATCTGGAACACGTTCGAAAGAAATATGCAGACATGCCGATCTGGAAGGACCAACAGGCCATGTCATCCATCCAGCGACTCTTTCAACACGTTCATCCTCAGATATCGAATCATCCATGGGGACTCACAACTGAGAAGGGCAAGACGGACAACAAGACGAATGAGAAGACATCTAGTAATGAGAACAGTGATATTCAACAGAGGAGAAGACTGAGGAAGATTTTGGATTAAGAGTGTTCTTTGTATCGAATTTACATAAAGTGATGTCGCAGTTTCAGTCTCAAGCTGACGTTACATCGAGTCGAATCCGCTTGAAGATGGCGTTCAGCCGCGACGAACCTTGGGATTCCCTCTGACCATACTTTATATCTATAGAACGCAGCTGAAGTGTGGCATAAGAAGCTTGTAAGGGTGATGATGTTTAAAATATTTAAAATTGGAATTATATTGATAGATCGAAATACAACGAGCTGAAACGGCCATCATCATCTGATCTCGTCTGAAACAAAATGGAGGGCAAGCGTAAGGAGCCAGAGGCTACGACAGGGGGAGCACTCGTTATAAAGAAACAGAAAACAGAAGAGGATGCACCTACTTCGAAGAAACAGCTGATTTCAAACATCCCCACGGACGCAGCCAAGGCACTGATGGTGAGGAGATCTTCGTCTATCATCGAAGACCGCAGCTGAACAGGAGCAGCACATAAAGAGAACGTCCAGTCTTCAAGCACCCATCATGCTTCTCTCCGGCCACCAGGTACGTCTCTATCTTCATCTCGTATTTTCATCGTGTTCCGTCGTTAATATGATCGATCAGGCCGAAGTTTATTCAGTCAGATTCAATCATACCGGCAGTCTCCTCTGTTCTTCTTCTTTCGACAAATGCGTCTGTGAGTCGCTTTATATCTTTCTTCCTCTCGATTTTCTAATTTCGTCAGATGTATGGAACACATATGGTGATTGTGATAACACCATGGTCCTCAAGGGCCATGCGAGCGCTGTATTAGACTCTTGTTTCTCTCATGACAGCACGTGAGATCCATGCCTCCACTCTTTCTCTACTAACATCTTATCAGTCTCATCTTTTCGGCATCAGCCGATAAGACCCTCGCAGTGTGGGACGCAGAGACAGGTGATCATCTTGCATCATGATCGACATCGTCATCTCATATGTCTTCAGGAACGAGAATCAAAAAGTACCAGGGTCACACTTCCTTCGTCAACAGCTGCAGTGCCACCCGTCGTGGAGCTCACCTCGTCGTGACGACCTCAGACGATTCTACAGTCAGGGTGATTCTCTTCCACATTCCTTCATCTCTTCATCTCTACACAATGTCATCAGTATCACCATCTCATCATCCGATCATCATCCAATCATCATCCAATCATCATCTGACTCTTAAAGTTGTGGGATACTCGTAAACGCCACGCCATCACATCGTACGACAGCCAGTACGCTGCCACATCCGCCTGCTTCTCCGCAGACTCTGAACAAATCTTCTCCGCCGGAATCGACAACGACATCAAGGTGAGAGTCGTCCCACCCATCGAACCGTTCACCGAACGATCCGTGCGTTCGCTGAATCGAATCGACAGGTCTGGAGCGTTCGCGAGGGTGGCATAGAGAACAGGTTCGAAGGACACACGGACACTGTGACAGGTATCAGATTGTCACCCGATGGCAACTACCTCTTGACGAACGCCATGGACGATACCGTCCGCATATTCGACGTCAAGCCTTACGTGAAGGGAAATCGTTGCGTCAAAGTCTTCCAGGGAGCTCAGGTCTGTCTTCATCTTCATCACCTCACCTCCATCATGACATCACGTCCATCCATCATCGACATCATCATCATGGTACTTTATAGAGGAGAAACTGAACGTCTTCCAGCACAATTTTGAGAAGAATCTCCTCCGCTGTGCTTGGTCACCCGACGGGTCTCGCATCTCCGCGGGCTCATCTGATCGTCTCGTCAACATCTGGGACGCCAACACCACAAAGGTTCTCTATAAGTTGCCCGGCCACAGAGGTTCCGTCAACGATGTGGACTTCCATCCCACAGAGCCCATCATCGCATCGGCCAGCAGTGACAACAACATCTATCTGGGAGAGATCAAACTATAAAGAGTCTTGTGACATGATGGCACGCGTCGAGATGATGGAAGATGGGAGATGGAGATGGGGTTGTAGACGAGAGAAACGATGATCAGCACCTTCACAGATGTTTCGATGACTGATCTGACGTCCACCGATGCACGACTCAGACTCCGCATCGTGGTGGCTACCGTGTTCATCGCCGCCGCCGCCGTCTCGACATGGTCTATCATGCGATACCTAAAGAAGGTGGCCGCCGAACAACAGCGAATCGAGAAAGAAGAGAGAGAAGAGGAAGTGAAGAAGGAGATAGAGAGACAGACAACTCTGAAACAAGAAGAAGAGCAGAAGGTTCGCGTCGCAAAGAATGTAGAGAGGTGATGGCAAGAGTGATTGGTGATGGAGATGCTAAGGGATGTGAAACAGATATGAACAGTTTTTGAAAGAACAGTATGCGGAGGAAGATGCAGGTAGAACATGTCCAATGGAAGACTCTCACGTATAATTCAGGTTCGACCACCCATAAGACCACTTATCCTTTCGACGTGAAGGACACGAGGGACACCATACAATACACGACAGATGAGAACACGGGAGTGATCTCCATCAAGGCCGCCACCATCTTTAAGCTCATCGAGAAACTCACAGAAGAGAGTGGAAAGGGTCAGACATCCCATATCATTCACAATCATTACATTCCATCAAATCATTTGAAACTCACACCTCTCAAGGTCTCATCTTGACGAGTAGTTTCCTCCTCACTTATCGGAGTTTCATCACACCCATAGAACTCTTCGACATCTTGATCCTGCGGTGACCATATCATCTCCATCACGACAAAAGACACCTTCGCTCACCTCTCACAGCTACCATGTTCCACTCCATCACCTTCATCTCGAAGATGATGAGAGGAACGAGAAATTTAGAAGACACATCCACCTTCGAGTGTGGTACGTTCTCAAATATTGGGTTGAACATTTTTTCTTCGACTTTCAAGAGGAGCACCTTCTAAAACGCCTCATGGACTTTGTCGATGTCATCTTGTCGGTAGATGAGCCGGGTCCAGCCACTCAGATGAGAGCTTTCATACAGAAGCAGAGGGAGATGAGAAAGAACACCCATGTCATGACTTCTCAGAGGCTGCCAGAGCCGTACGTACCAGACGTACCCGCCGAACATCTGAAGCTGTTGGACATTTCACCGGTGGAGATCGCGAGGTGGGAGATTTGAAATTTGAAAAGAGTTGATCGGCGGGAAGGCAGATGACGCTGTCGGAGTATGCTGTTTTCAAGAGGATCCAGCCCAGCGAGTGTCTCGATCAGAGTTGGAGCAAAGAAGGGGACGTGAGAGCACCACGTATCGTCAGCCTCATCGATCGTTTCAATAGAGTGAGTTCATCGTGATCACCATCATCACAATCACATGATCGCACGATCACACGAACATGATGAGGAGATGATGAATGACGTGAAGACAGTGTAATCGATGGGTGATATCTGAGATCGTGAGAGAAGAAGATGTTCACAAGAGAGCCCTCATCATCACCCATTTCATCCGAACATCCATCGTGAGACATCATCTCCATCATCTCCATCATCTCAATCTCATCATCTGCATCCTCAATCTCATCATCTGCATCACATCATCTACATCACATCATCTAATCACATCATCACATCATCCACCCTCTTCAATCCCATCATCACCGTCATCCGCTTCAACTGACACCAAAGTGAAGGAATGCAAACTCTTGAACAACTTCAACTCGATGATGGGAATCGTCTCCGGCCTACTCAACTCATCCGTCAGCCGCCTCAAACACTCTTGGAATCTCGTTCCGAGCGATCTATCACGCACGTTCGAGTCCACCTTCAGTCACATGTTCCATCGCAACTTTAAAGTCATTCGAGACGCAGTCAAGCAAGCGAATCCTCCATGGTGAGTCGAGATGGATGAGATCTCATTGGACGTCATCGGCTGAACGCTTCATCAGCCTTCCTTACGTTGGTATTTATCTGGCGGATTTGACGTGAGGATGAAGAGAAAGAGTTTGTGAGATTGATGGTGGACAGTTTCATCGAAGATGGAAACGTCAACATGTTGCATCACGGGAGGCTCATCAACTTTGAAAAGAGGTTGATGATCGCGAGGGTCATCGGTGATATTCGGATCTACCAGCAGAAGTCATACCAGCTGGCGCCCGTTTACATCGTGGCCGATTTCATCGAGAGGTGTTTGAGTGGCCAGACCCTTCACATCATGGACGAGAGAGAGGCACACGTTAAGAGTCTACAGATCGAGCCGAGAGGATCATGATAAAGAAATGGCGCCATTCGATTCTCTCAAATATTTATCAAAATTATGGAGGTGATGGTTCAGCCTCTCAAACAGTCCTTCGTTTTCTGTCTTCTATGTACTCGATGCTAAGGTATCTCGCGGTTGCATTCGGATGATTGAATGTCTTAACCAGACATTGTGAGTCCGCAGCGAGTCAGGGAGATGGGGGACTCGTGGCGGACCCTCCTTCGGTTTCCTGGAAGAGCATTTCTCCAGCTGGCCAACTCTGGCGGAGCGCTGTTGCGATTTGTTCTCCTCTCCTGGCAGAAAGTAAGCCACAGAAGCATGACACCATTCGAGACATGACACACCTGCTCAGTGATCTCTTGGACTCTCAACATTGTATCGACCTTGAGTTCTAATGCCATCTCTTCGACTTCACCCATCAAGGATGCAAAGCTGTCTTGCCTGACGAATCTTTTGTAGGTCTCCACCATTTTCTCTGCTGCTGCTGTTGCCTTCTCGGTTTCTCGATTCTGTTATAATGACCCCCCGCTTTCTCTCCCCTTATTCTATATCTGTGTGTGTTTCTGACAGCTAACAAGGGCGATTGACATCTACGATTTTGGGATAGTGTCACAAAGGAGGGAATTGTGCTTCACTTCTTCTCTCTGAGAGAACTCCGACTGTGGTTCCACGCATGAGAACGTGCCAGCGTTTCGTCACCGTGGCAAAGCATAACCAATTCGTGGTCGTGTCACGAATGGAAGTGATATCGAACGGAACGATGGAAAAGATAGGCACACCGTGACCATTTAAGCTGGGACAGGTGAGTAGAGGAGGTAATGCCGCCCAGAACCAAATTCACGTGCTTCCTGTGGTCCTCGTAGGGGCAACGATTAGATCTCATCTGATTGTGGCGGGAAGACATTTTCTCAAGACACAGAGAAAGCACTCAGGGACCCGCGTTCATCTCGCACAGACGAGAAGACTGCGAGCAACGAGAGTGGCAGTATCTCGGTGAACGTGTGTTACATCACGACGATATAAGTGCTCATAGGCCTCGTTTGACCTCTTCGGCTTGCCGATGAGTTTTATAGCGGAATAGCCGATGTGTCAAGCAGTAGCGGCAAATGTCTTTCCGCCGATGTTTATCTCCCACTCAACCAATCATTCTGAAAGAGAGCAACGATGGGCAAGAGCATCTTACAACATGTATTAAAGAAGTCGATGGTGAAGAAGATCTCTTTCGAGGAGGCCGAGGGAAAGACATCACCGAAGAGCGACCGATCGCCACCAACATCTCCCAGACAGACAACATCACCACCAGTCTCTCCCACTATGACGCGGCCGCGATCGACGACCCCGACATCGTCTTACCAGAGCTTTTCCGACAGTCAACTTATGGAATATCAAAGTGTTTGCATCCAATTCATCATCCTGTGCCTCATCCTGGCCGCTATCACGGCGGGAGCGGAGCTATCGTACAACCGCAGTTATCTTCCCCTCGTACTATAGATGTATAGAAATTGTATATAAAATGTATTTATCGGCCTTTTCGTCCCTTGCACATCAAAGATGAAAATGTCTGTGAGAACTTGCCAACAGTGGCAAGAATGTCTCTTGATGAGTGAAACACCTAATTATGCCGGCAAGAGCGGTAGTGATTTGTTCAGAGCAGTTTTATTTTGTGCGAGTGATGGTACGACGGGTGTCGTATGACTTTGATCGTTGCGGATGATGTCAAAGTGAGTAGTTTTTGACCGAATCTCTCCAGGTACAGCTGAGGATGTGCCGAGGATTGCCTCTCATGATCTCGTGGCATGACTGGTAGAGGAGCTGCCCAATGGCTGCAAGGGTTCCAATGATGATCGGATAAAGTTTGGCCCTGTATTCAAAGTGTTGTCCTATTGGCTAAGATGATGACGTCCAGTCGGTTGCCCTCCACGTGCATCGCTACCAGATCTTCCGGTCCCGAGTGTCTTAGGTTTTTATTCATCTTACACGTGGTGTCCGCGGGGGTAGCTCTTGACCGCGTCTCTCCAGGTGCTGATGATGACTGATGTGCCAAGGGGCTACGCTTCCTTGGACAAGCAGCTCTCCTCTCTACCACCACAAGATTGAAGAAGTTCCTCACGAGGGAGACAGTCCAAGGGCTCCAATGATGACCGGATAAAGTTTGGCCGTAGCCGAGGTGTTGTCCCTCAATGGCTGAGATGAGTGGGTTGTATCAGCTACCATCCGAGCAACTCCCCCTTACTATCTTTCTGATCACTTGATCGGTCTCCCAGCAATGAGATAGATGATGATCGAAGAGAATGTTTGATCGTGGTGAGTCCTCACTCGTCACCAAGTTGGCCGCGATAGCACTGATGAAAACCTCACACGGGATTGTGATCGAAGTAATTAACACATATCAAAGGGGTTTTGTATGATGAATCCAAAGGTGACCGAATGAGATCCTCTTCTCTCGCCAGAGCGGCTGTGTGGAACGAAGGATCATCTCGTCGCATCGATCGATCAGCATCATCCCGCAGGCGGGTCATCACCCCGACCAGCGATTTCTCTTCAGCCCGAGAAGCCCTGACCCGGGTACAACCAATTAGCCGCAAAATCACCCGCGTACAATTAACCGGGTAATTTCGGCACCATCATATTTTCCGGTCCATGACGGTAGATTTCGTGAAGGAAGGATAATCATTCCAAAACGTTCTGATTCATTTCGCATCCTCTTTATCACGTGAAACGATCTTGAGCGCAGAGTTCGCAGCGTTGACTGTGATTCGGGTTGCCAAAAGTGCAGGTAGGACAGATCCACCAGTTGGTTTGATTCTTCTTCTGCTTCTCCCTCGTCTTACCACTTCTGCAGGGAGTGCTGTACAGAGCTCTACCCACAGGGCTCTCGAAGTAATCCACCAAGTTCTGAAGGTACTGCATCGATTCAATCCACCTCCGTACGACTTCTCTTCACCTGTCTGCAAGCCTTGTGAAGGTATACGATCTTGTTGCGGTCTAATTCCTCTCCGCTCGTCATGACCTATATCATCATCAGCTCTTGACTTTCGTCTCCTCTCACTTCTTTCGCGAGCCTCTCGCATATCTCTTGAGCCAAAGCCTGCTGCATCTCGAAGACTTGTTTCTGTGACGTCTCGCCGGTGGGTAAGAAGTACGCGTACACGTAAGACATCTTGATGGTCCGTCTGGCCTGGGCGAGCGTGTCCAACGCTTCCATCAAGAAGGAAGGGTCGCCACCGGTTCGAAGTGAATATTCCGCGGCGGTGCTCTCTATGCTATCTCTCATCGCGATCGTGCCCTTCCACGTCGTCAGTCTCTTACCCTCCGTCTTTCCTCACCTTCTCGTCCTTGTCGTTGACGTGGTAACCGTTAAAGTGGTGTAAGAATCGATTGTGATCTTCCCTCACGGCCTCTGCTTCTTCGTCCATCTTGATGATCTCGTTCGACCTCTCATACATGTTGCAAAAGTAGAAACCACCGGTGCGATCGCCGTGAACCTGCCACGGCTGACGACACTGCCAGCACCAACCGTGTAGACACTGTGGGCAAGACATGTGATTGCAGCCGTCCTGCACGGTGATGAGATTTCATCGAAATACGCATCGACATATCGTTGATGTAAATTTACCGTTCTATCTGTAGGGATTCCACACTGTGGACAAGGCTTGGCAATGGCGGTGACTAATTTGAGAGAGTCTACGTCGCTGTCGTTCTTCTCCTTCCACACGTTCATCTGGGCACAGTTGACTGGCTCGTGGGCATCATGACCGCAATCGAAACTGGTCGGGAATGAGCCGATTTGAAATTTGAATGTCGTGGCTCACCAGAATTTCCCGCCACATTTGCACTGGACGAGACTGTCTGAAGGCCTCGCGTCATCCGCTGATGGTTGGAACATTCTGAGAAAAGTCGAACCGCAGCCAGACGGGCAGAACGCCGCTGAATTGTGATGCTCCACGAAACTCTTGGATAGAAAATAGGAATATCTGCGAAATTTCATTTAGATTCCATCGAAATCTCATCGACATCCACCTCTCGATGCAACGTTCGTCTCCCAGATTCTTGTAGTCGGCCAAAGTGGCGACGATGTTGCATTCTGGGTCCATACATTTGGACCGGCTCAATAGATGGGGCCCGAAGCTGTCTACAACGGTACGGAAATGTTGCTTCCAGCAGTCACGACAGAAAGTGTGACCGCAAGCTCTCATAGCATACGTATCACACACGTCGACCTATCACAGCGTCAGCGTCACAAACTTCGTGATGATCACTGATCACGATGATCAAGGTGATGAACTCACGTCATCACAGCAGACGGGACAACTGAACGTCGTCGAGTTTTCATCGGGTTTTCCGGTGACAAACTGCAGCGTGCGCTGGCGGTTCGGTACGAATTTTCGTGATAGCCCGGCCTTGATGTTCCATTTATCCGGGTCATCGTAGTAATGACACATCATTCGATCTCTGTCCCACCTATTAATTTCAGCTCTGAAACATGAAAAGAGAATAAAATGAAATAAATCACCCAAAGGCTTTCAAGAGCAGGATCACATCGTGAGGTGGTAGACCGATGACCGAAGAAATTTCCTCGAAAACGATTCTCATCATTTGCTTCAATTCTTCTTGGTTCAGGATATTGTACTTCTTACAGCTGACCACTGGTCCAGCCTGCTGGGTGTTGTAGTTCCCGCCAGAATAGTCCTCGAAACTATCTTCGGTACATTCCTCGTCTGTCTGGGATTAGGGTTTAAAAAGATCCGAAGACGTACCGCGAGCGTCTCGGTCTACAACTCTTCCTCTGTGCTTCAATTTGCTCTCGAGTGATTCCGTGAAATGTACTCTATTCACTCCACATAAATAAAATAATTTCTGTGTCCTATTCAATTCTGAACGTGGATAGAGCAGCTCACCTTGAACTGATCGTAGTTGATGGTCCCTACGTCCAGTTCATCGCAATCTGAAAAGATCTTCTCCGCTCTCGTCTCTTCGTATTCCTCCCCAATAGCCGAATAGAAATGCTGACACCACATCAGTCATGATCGCATCATCGACATCATTTGGAATGAGATGATTCGTTGTACATCTATCAAAGATACTCTAGAGAGTTGCGGTTGAGATAAATTGTCACCTTGATGAATGCCATGGCTTGCAGCTTGAGCATGATTCGCTCGCCGCCGTGGATTCCTCTCATCTTGTATTCTAAATACTTTCTCCAGCATCTGTCGAAGTCTTCCACCCTGATTTTACTCGACTTTGATATTCCGATCTGCTTGCAGACGTTGTTCTGTATTCTATTAGAATCGATGCCAGTGTTCTAATGACTTCTCACCGTGAGAAGAGCACTTCTCCTCACTTTCCGAAATATCTTCATGCTGAATGCTGTCTCTGAGTCAATCCTTCTAACGACAACATCGTATCGCCGTGATGTAAGAGAATGAAAATAATTATGTCACCTTTACCCTCTGCAAATGCAGCTGGATGGGTTGTGATGGGTTATATGAGACAATCGGACCAGCCGATGTTTACCTCGACAAAAATGTCTTTGATATCAGAGACAAACTTCTATCGTAGAAGCCGTAGAAGTACTCTGTATGAGGCGTCGTCGATATATCACACCCTGTGGGTTCCTCTAAGTGGGGAGGAGAAGCAATGAAATAGAATAAAGCTCTCTCTCGTGCGTCCGAGGAAGCAAACACCGCCCTCTACGCGAACGCACCTCTTCGCCCTCAAATTTGCTCTTTCATTCGCATCCCACTCTCG
This sequence comes from Planoprotostelium fungivorum, assembly GCA_003024175.1. Lineage (NCBI taxonomy): Eukaryota > Evosea > Variosea > Cavosteliida > Cavosteliaceae > Planoprotostelium > Planoprotostelium fungivorum. The sequence continues at coordinate 252,925 of MDYQ01000002.1, read as the reverse complement.
CAGAAGCTGGCCATCATCTGCGAATCTCCCAGGCGACTGTACCAGCGAACGCCGGCGTTCGTTTACAAATTTCCGAATTCTCCGTCACTTTTCGGACAGAGTACAAGATCGGGTTTTCCGAACGTTGCGATTGACCGAAATTCGCCCGCAGACCCGACAGCGGACACGAACTTCTCTGAGCTGAACGGGAACACTGCCACCGGCTGACCATCAGGACCTCCAGCAGACATCACAGCTGCATCATCCGTCACACTTTCAGCCAGACTACTGCGACCGTGAAAGGATGAGGGGATGAGAAGTCACGAAATCATCCGAGTGGGGCGGAAACGTTCCGATGCCGGCCAGCCAGTGGTTGTTGACGGCTGCACCGTCCCCGACATTTGTGGAGCGATATCGGGGTTATCATCCTAACGAGGACACAGACACAAATCAGGAGGAGCAACATGAGCAACAAGGTAGCAGCAGAGAAGAAGCCGTGGGGTGTATACGATAAGCCCTGGGAGTACAAGTGTGCCACACAGCTACCCGATGAGGAGATCTTACCCAGACTGAGACAGTACCTGGAGTTGAGAGAGAGGAGGCTTCCTCAGTTCTTGAAACCCATAGAGGACTTGACGCCCGTCGAGCAGCTGTCGGTGGTGGCCGCCGTCAATGCTTGCGCTTCCTCCATTTTCAATCAATGTTCTACGGTCAGAGGAAACTGGGAGAGAACATACGAGCCCGATATCCATTCACCCAACAACGAAGAGAAACTCAAGCGCTTCGCCGAGTTGATCAAGGTACGAGACAGATACACCATTTTGATACACCTTCTGAACGTCGTCTGTAGAAATATAGAGGTAACAGTCTCTTACCCCTCTTGGAGGACCTCGCAGAGAACGGAAGAGAGAAGGAGGCTCTGGGTATCATCAAAATGATCAGACAACTGGCCCATGTCAACAAGAACAGCCGCCGAGCAGAGAGACTCGCCATGCAGGGAAGATCGAGGAAGAGACAGAACTCCAACGAGGGTCTTCCATCTCCAAAAGCCCCAAAGACATCTGTATCACCCATCGAGTCGCTCTTCGCCCTCGCCGAGAAGGCATCTTCAGAGGATGAAGTCGCCATCATCGAACCCATCAAGACGAAAGAGAGCCAACCTCTGAGCCCTCTGTCGGCATCCAGGATCGAGTTACCATCCATCTCCACCGTAGTCGGTGGCGGCATGTCCATATCCTCCATGCAGAATGGACCCCACCCTCTATCATACAACGGACACAACGTATGGCAACACTCGTCAGCCAGCCACGCCCTTCCATCTCAATACGAGCTCGTCGATCAGATCAACTTCCTTAAGCAGGAGCTGCTCATCACGAGACAGAAGCTACAAGCGTACGAGTGCATGCAGCCCGTCTATAGACATCCGATGTACACCATGACAACCGCGGGAGTCGGCAGCATGTAATGGTCGATCGAGACCCTGTACCATCAACATCATCAGTGCGAGAGTGTAAATACAAATTTCGAGAATGAAATAAATGTTTTTTCGATAGAGGTCTGCTCTTCTGTGGTGTAATGAAGAGGAGCATTTTAGTTCAGGTGGGGCAATGGATATTGAACGACATCGATCAATCCGTCTCCATCGGCGTTCGATATCGAACACAGCGCGGACCTGCGAGACCTTCTTACTGTGAAGGAGTGATGCGTCTTCGGAGGTTTTCCCTTGTTGGTTGATCCGCCCAACAAAAGTGAAGGAGGAAGATTTACATAAGACTGATGGATGGTGGAACGTCCTGCAATTGAACTGTGGGTGTCTTCAGGGTTTTACGATTTCTCATCATGGTTGGACGATGAATGACGGATCGAACGACACCTTCCTCTGACAGTGACTGATCTTGGGTAGAATGGCGACCCCAAGCGGTTGCATCGACTGTCTGACGCAATCGTGTCCATGGTAGATGAGAGGCGACTTTGTAGGTCAACACTGGTTTTTACTTGAACGAAACGAATTGTATGTAAGGTTGCAGACACGGTGTTAAGGATTGTTGAAGGTGAAAATCGGTTTTCGCGTTTTCTTCGCCTCCGTTTGAGAATATCAACATTTTACGCATCGACACAACACGAACACGAGCATTATGTCAGGTTCGTCTGAGTGAATCTCACTTCTGTTTTCATTCTTTGTCTTCTTGCGTCGAGAACTTTGAACGAGTCCATTGATCCATCATCAGCTCTGTCATACGAAGAACTTCCCGTACTGGAATACAGAGAGGAAGACGAGGACGATCATTTTCTTGTCGCGGGTGAGAATCGAATCAGCTTCAATCAATTCAGATGGTTACCAATCTGGGTGAACACATTAGGTGTTTCTGAAGAGTGAGACACGAACAAACGACATCTTCACGTCTCATCGACTACAGTGGTCACTTGTGGCGTCCCATTGTTACCATCATATCCATGTTGGTGTGGACGATATGGCAGATAGTGATCCAGTTCTACGTTGGTCTCACGATTCATTCACAGATCGGAGGAACAGAGGTGATTGTGACCCACTCAATCGACCACATCTCATTCCATACAGATCACCATACAATCTATCGGTAATCCGGGTGCGTAGACATCATCATCACATCTCTCACCATCTTTCACCTCGATCAACATACACGTCAAACACGATGACGCTGACGATCTCACCTCTCGCAGTGTGGGTCATCCTGTCCCTCTACGGACTACTGAGCTACGCTTACCTCTTGTGGTACATGCGCTACCACAAGAGACACTACAAGACATTGATCACCAAGCAATTATCCGTCGAACCCAAAATCGAGACCGAAATCTCAAACAAAATTCTGAGGAACATGATCCTCACCCTCACCGTGGCCCTCCTCTTCCTCATCGCCTCTTACATCAAGTGACGTCATCACACGTCACGCACGTCAGACTGACGTGTACAGGAGCATCATTGCCATGGTGCACTATTCAAAGTATCACGAGATACCATACAAGACCATGCAGTCACTTCCAGCTTCCATCTTCATCCTCCACAGTTTAGTCGAGCCCATCATGTGGTTCGCCGGGTCCATCAGTATCTTCAGCTGTTTTCTCATCATGGATCTATTGGGGTGATATCGAAAGAATGTCGACCGAAGAGATTGAATGGAAACAGATGGGTGCACGCTGTCGACATTCGGATCTACTGCTCGCAGTTGATTTACGCGGCGAGGTCCACTGGGCAACCTGACAATCGAATTCCCATCGACGTATTGATCACGCAGCATCAGAGATTGCGAACAGGTGATATCCATAGACATCATCGATGATGTGAGGGCTGATGGGGGACAGATATCAAGAAGACGCAGAAATTGTGGACGCCTGTCATTCTCGGATCTTTGTTCTTGGGAACAGCCTTGTTACTATCCAGTGTCATCATGTGGAGGTGATGGCATCATCATCACCTCATCGTCATCGATCACATCATCACTGACATTCGATAGAATGAACCAAGTCCAATACGATGACATCACACCACCTCTCATCGTCGTATTGTTCTTAGTTGTCTCTTCCGTTTATCTCTTGAACATTGCCTACGTCAACAAATTTGGCGGTGAACTCTGTGGACAATTGTATCAATCATCTGCTCTGAAGAGCCCTCATTGTTCTGGGGTGAGAGTTCATCGATCTATCTTTGAGTATGATTTGTTCTATTTTATTGTACGTACAATTATTATTGGACTGAAATGAATGAAAGGATATCATTCGACAGATCGATTTCTTTGAGAACTATCTGAAATCTACGCCCATGCAATTCACCGTCTTGGGTGAGTTGTAGAACGAGGAATATAAAATGACATTTTTCAGGAATATCGATCACTTATCAGAAGTTGGGAGGGTTTCTATTCGTTATTTTCGAACTTTCGGCCGCAGTTCTCATCAAATCGTTTCACAATGAAGTATGAGCCGTTCCTCTCTCTTCTTTAATTGATCTTCACTTTGTTTGGTTTCCAGCGGAATAAGATCAAGAAGAGAAGAATCGCGACATCAGCTAAGATGGCGATGGGTAGAAGCCAACTCGAGTCGATTTCTCGATGAGATGTGTCATCGTCGATGCATCGGTAGAGACCCATCGTGTCGGATATCTCTTTCACATCGGAGATGAAGCTGATGTCATCAGTGTGGCTGATGATGTGATGAACGGTGATGTGATGTGTGATATTGAAGACGATAGGGTGATGTACATCGATGATTTGTATCACCTATCAGATAGAATCAAGAGTTCTTGCGTCTGCGTGATAGCGGATGGATCAAAAAAAGCAGTCAATCTGGCGATCTGTTTCTCTCATCAGCTACATCAATCAATCTCGTCGATATGTCTCACATCTGACATTCTATCCTTGATGAGATAGAATTTTTCCACCAATTGTTCGGAAGGAGAGAATTCCAACGCTCCGAGATTTTTCTTCGCTTTTCACATTCAAGAAAAATTTCAAATGTAGAAAAAGAAAAATGTGGATACTGCACGCGATGTGGCTGAGACTATCGATGGCGCCATTGACACGTGTTGCAGTTTCGTTCAACAGTGCCACGACATAGTTCCTCATGGTGATATCTCTCTGAGTCTGAGAGAACTTGTGACCGGAAGATGTGTGGGAGAATGGTTGATTGCCTACAGACCACATCCATTCCTGTCACTGTGTCAATGTCACTGTGTCAATGTCACTGTGTCAATCTCACGATGCTCATGTGATGTGTTGATGATGATGATGATGGACTGTTGATGTTGATGTGATGATCATGATGTGATGATGATTGTGAGGGTGACCATATGCTTGTGATACGATTTATATCACGATGTCTTCAAGTTGACATGGTACATCTGAAGCTAGAAAATTCGAATTGATCCTCACTTGAGAAGCACCACCGGTGGCATCATCATAATCGATGTGGGGAGGCAGTAACCCGGACAATAACGTCGATGTGACCGACAAAGCCGCTTTGATCGGGTTCCTTCACCATCGTCACATCACATCGTCGATGTCACCTCATCACGATTCACCTCAGATTCCAGTAGATCGGCTTCTTGTTACACGCCAGACTTGACTCGTAGACGTGAAAATCAGATTGAACGATGAGTACGGCACCATTGATGGCCTTCGCTTGATGCCGCTTATCGATGAAAACTGGAACGCTCTTTCCAAACGAGAAGAGGAAGATGGGAATATGCCTTATACCCAAGGACTCTGATGTCCAGAAGTCAATCGACGATTCGTGATGTGATGTCGATATCGTATCGATGAGTGGGATGAGATGGTCACCTTCTTCGATGTCACGGGAGATGTTGAGGTAGTGGCCGATCTCGGTGGAGTCCAAGTATAGAACGTCGTCGGATGAATAGTAACCATCGGCAGATAGCCTAGGATGGGTCAGCTCGATGATGATGAGCGTTTCTCATCGTCATGAGATGATTCACTTTGCGATTCGGGCTGTTTTCGTTGACATCTTGAGCGCTAGAGCCAGTTGTGTATCCTTTTGTATCGATACTCTGACATTCCATCAATCTTCCGTTCGTCATCATCATCACGATCACGATCATGATGGATGGTATAATATCTCTTCCATATCACATCGAAAAATAAAATCATCTCACTCTTTCAACGAAAAGCTAAACTCTTGCTGTGGCATCTTCAATCCCGCAACGTCCAATTTGAACCTCTCCAAATCAAAGTAACCCTGCCCGTATGGAGAATAATATCCCTGATTCACCACCAAGTGTACGTGGAACAAGACCCGTTCGGCGAACGGATGATCCAGGGAGGGGGTGGGAGGTAGCACGAGGTGGTGTACGTAAGAGGATACGATCTGCCCGATCTTCGATGTGATGTCATCGGTTGACATCTGATGGTTGTCATAGTGATCACCGCTGCCACTGATGAGTTGGTCCCAGTCGGTGTCGTCTTTGCCTCGGTTCGATCCTGCTGCGGTTTCAATCGAATGAAACGTTGTAGACGGACGAATTTTCAACGTGTTCTATGGTCCTATATGGAAGGCTGACAAATAGAGAAGATGAAATCATCATAGATGTATCGAACGAACACTCACGGTTTTCATAGGAATCCAGTTTCTTCTTGATGTCAAGACAGAAGGGGCTGTCATTCTGTCCTTCTCCCGCGCATTTCCGGCTCCACAGATTCTCCATCAACATCTTCTCTCCCCGGTACGACTCGGCTCTTTCCTCCGAGTTTTCATCGTAATTTCTGACGTCGGAGTTGTTCTGAGCGATGTCTGTGGGCTTCTGAAGGACGAGAGAGCGATAGCCTGTATTGGATACCGTTGGGCCGTAGTGGACCACTCCAGCAGAAATGTCGACGAAGGAAAAGCGTTGATGGGAGGACCAGCTGTCGACAAGGCAATCTTCCCTCATGTGTGGATCGTTCTGAGCGCGGTACAGGTACTCTTTGGCTGTGAAATTTCAGGGAAATTTCGGAGAAAAAAGGAGGAAATTTCGATACCATCTAGGTTGCCGTTGGTGGCGATCCATTGAGAGAGTGAGGTGATGCTCTTCTTCGTCGGAATTCCTTCCATGGCACACTCTTCCTCCTCACAATCTACAACGAGTCATCATCGATGTTTTCGGCTCTTTTTCCCACCTTGAGAGGGGATTTTCGATGAATTTCTCATTTGAGACAGATACCATTCGGCCCAAGTGTTCGAAGCTTGGATTCGATCCTTAAAGCGAGGTCCTTTTTCTTTCTGCCCCTCTTCGATCTCGTAATTTGTCGAGGCTGCAAAACGATCTTGCGGTACGAATTGTGTTAGCTTCTCCACGTTTTCCACCCGAAATTTTTCACTCTGCATCGCGAGTGAGGAGATGTAGAACGTCTCACGAGAAAACGAAACGTCTCGAAACTGTACACTCACTCCATAGACGGAATTCAATTCATCATCTGAGAAGCCAGTTCTGTCTTCGATTCAATCTCACGTATGTGGATTCTCTTCGTCTTCTCACCGGTATCCATACATCTCATGCGATTGCAGGTGTGTCTCAGGGTTCAATACGAAGAGTGTGTAGGGATCGGTCTGGTTGATGTGTTTGAGTAGACTCGACAGGATGTTTGACATGCGAGAGGCGTCCGAGTAGTATCGAACCTGATGGATGGTTATGAAATCGTCGAATGTGTCTTCTCACTTTTGCCTCCCTCTTTGGCTTCTGGATACCTTCCGTCTTGCCGCTGCGATGATGAGGATGAATGGATGTGAGATGATGATGATCCTGAAGAAGAATGTTCTCACGTGACGTCTTCGGGTCTCAAGTACCAATAGAGATGATCTTGTATGATGGTGTTGACCATCGGACTGACTTCTAAGACGTTGATGTCCACGTCGTACTCTACGAGAGCTCTGGCTTGTCTTCCCTGGACACCCTCTTGTCTTAATGTGACCGTCGTATGGGGGATGGTGTGCTCGGCATGATGCAGCCATTTGGACAGATATTCTTGAGAGAGTTTGAGTCTTGCCTTTCCATCTCCAGAGAAGCCGATGAAGATGACGTTGATCGCAATGGGGATGGAAATCGTCTTCACTTTATCCAAATTGAGAAAATTGGCAAGATTATCTGTGACGATGGTTAATCGTGTGGACACGAATGAGAATACACACTGGAATAGATCCATTTCTCCTCCAATCCGAGACCGTTTGGAAGATTATTCTCTACCATAGAATCAATCGACACCATGATATTGACAACAATTCACTCACCCACTCGGTGTTCCATCTGAACAAGAGATGGAGCGACATGATCGGGATACGACTGAGACGAAACCAATGCTATACAGGATAACGTGTAGAGTAGAAACACATATCTACTTGTGCTTGACATCACGATTGGGGCTGACGATCATCATCAGGTGGCGCGTTCTACAACGTGCCCTGAGTAGCTTTTTCTATCACTTGGCCACGTTCATGACAGTCGTCCAGTACAATGATTGTCGACTCGATAGACATGTGCTATGTACGCTCGATGTGGTCTGGGCATTGCATAGATGGAACAAGAATTGTACGATGTCACATATGAGGGGTTGCATGAGATCAAATCGAAACGATGACAACCCAACCGCGTTAAATGGGGGATGAATATGTGGCCATATATGTCTTCTACAACCTGGACATGAACACGAGCCGATGCATCGAAAATGACGGACGGAAAATACAGACTGCGTGACCGCACACGCGCTTTCAATGACACTGTTCAGAGATGCTCAGAGTCGATGATGAAAACGGGCGTCACACTTCCTGAACCATTTCGTCGGCCAGATAATCCACACCGCGCAGAATACAAGACATTCTCACGAACTTCCGTCTTCTTATTGAGAGAGATCATGGATACGAAAGAGTCTGTCAACAAATTTACACGATGTGAGCTATATGCAATGTCACATGGTCAATTGATCGAAAATGCAGTGGTCAACCAGAACACTCTGTTCGAAGATTCATCAGAAGAGATTCAGGTGTGGACGACTCATTTAATGTCCCTCTCATGACGATTACAGAGTCTAATTATGCACATCAAAGCGAGGATCGAAGAGATAAAGGTTAAAGTCGAAGCTCTAGAGAGAAGTCGTGCACAACAGAGTCAACACGGGCAAGGTACATGATGCATATCACATCGTTTTTTCACCTTCTTCAGGACTGTTGGGCTCATTGAAGACGAGCAATAAGAACAGCATCAAGCACTGCTCTTCCATCACGATCGGTCTAAATTCACGTTTGGTCCACGCGACGACCGTATTTTCAGAGTCATTAGCCACGCGATCGAAGGTGATCCACAGCATCCGATCATCATCTCAAGCATCTCACCCATCACAGAAAACGAAGGAACAGCAGAAGAGAGTGGACAGCTTGACAGGCTCTACCGGTGATGTCCATCATCATCAACATCATCATTCACCTGACATCTTTACAGCTCTCAGACAGAGAAAGCGCCTCATCCTCATGGACGAAACATTGAGGTGAGACCATTCACCCCTGCACGAAATCTCGTCGAATCTCCGCTGACGTCAGGAAAACAGTCAGAATCCCACCTTCACGGAAGACGACCCATCAGCCGGTGACACGTCTATGACTCGACACGTGTCAATCTGACGTGAACAGAGGCGGGATCAGTTGCCATACAGATGCCAGAATCTTCTCTACTCCAAATGAAAGATAAGAGGCAGACGGGAGCGGTGGAGAAGATCGAAAGCACGATCACGGAGCTGCAGGGTGTCTTCAGACAGTTGGCTCAGATCGTTTCCGAGCAAGTGGAAGTATTGGATCGGTGAGATACCTTGTCGTGATGATCCTATCCATATCGTATCGTCATCGCACGATCACATGATCATCATCATCTGTCATCACATCAGATCGATGTCATCGTCATCACCACAACACTCGCTTCATCGCATCAGCACATGATCATCCGTCACTTGATCATCAAACAAATCTCATCACCCACCAGAGTCGATGCGAACGTGAACCTAGCCTTGGACAACACGAGCGATGCTCAGAATCAACTGTTGAAGTATCAACAGTACATCACAAACCGCCGTGGTTTCATTCTGAAGATCTTCCTCATCTTATTCCTCGTCATCATCGTATTGATGGTCTTCTATCGATAAAAGATGTCTCGTTGTAGTCTGTAGATCTGCGTACAATGTACGGGATCGTTTATTCTACAGTTTTCCCAGTTCAGTGATGTTCTTCGCAATGTGAATGGGTACCTATCGATGTCACGATCATCAACGCGATGATGATCATCAGACGATGATGTGATGATCACACGATGCCGATCGCGATGACAAGATGTCCAGTGAGGATGATGATGAACGTGAGAGACATGATGATGGTGATGATTCACCTGCTCGAAACCAGTCTTGAGTGCAGTGACGCTAATGATACCATTCTGAATAGCCCAAGCATCACAATCATCCGGCAGATCTGATCTCGGATCGATCAGCATCTTAATGTCCGGTGCGAACCTGTCAAAGTGTCGACATTCACGAGACATTCGCCTTCATTCCTCACACGAAGGTGAGGCGATCGTCAGAAACGTCGACAGGTTTAGATGGTCCCTCTCCGTTGGGAAGGACGCCACCGGGGCCCACGGCCCTGGCCTCTCGATCTACAACGGTCAACGTAACTCGAAATGTCATCGAACCTTCTCTCGTCGATTCATCTTGCGGTGTGGTGGTGATCTTCGATATGGAAGGATGATCAGGTTGTGTGGCTTTGAATAATCTGCCGTATCTACAACGTTTTAGACGGTGGATGAGATATATTCTCACCTTCCCCTGTACAGATTGGTCCATTGGATTTTCGATTGGTCGCTCAGCTGATGAACGAGGGGAATATTGATGGAATACAAGTCCGCACTGTCTGCCATTTTGTGTGAATATTCAAGCATCTACAACGGATCAAACCTTTGGGCCACGATGCGTACAGCTTCTCGATGAGCTGAACTGCTATGCGATCTGCGACAGCCGTCTGCGATACGTAAATCTGGAGTACAATCGAGTCGGTGAAATAAAAGAGAATATATCTCACGGAATGTTGTGGAATAGGTTTGTCGACAATAGCGTAGGATATTGCGATGCTTTTGATGCCACAGAGAGACCCTGATCGTCTTTAGTGTGGACGATTGGATGAGATGTCACCTTCCATGGCGCCTCCGATGGTGCCCGAACTGAGAGAGAAGGCATTCGAAGTGTTCCTGCCGTAGTTTGGACCGCTGACCACCAGATCGAAAGGTTCTTTGGAGAAATGATGGATGCCGATGTTGACACAAGTGGCTGTTCGATTCAGATGGAAAGCTAGTTGATGAGGTGACACCTGGAGTACCATCGAGTAATATCCATTCTCCTAATTCGCCATCGCGAACCTGAACACAATCGTAAGATGATCCGCCATCGATTTGTGTGATATACCCCTCTTGGCTGGTGGAGTGCATCATAAGGACCAATCTTGTTATCAAGCGTGGGATAGATGAAAGAAGCATGCACCTGTTGGTCAAAATGAACAATGGCATCGAATGAATCGTGATGGATTACCTGGTCACGAATCTGAAATGCTTTCGATATCCAAGACTTCTGAGAAGATGGAATGACGACAGAGACATTCCAACCCTTCTTGACCATCTCTCCAACTAGACCTACGATGAACGGTGAATCAGTGCCAGGAGGCCCATCGTCATTAGATAATAAAACGCGCATGCTGGTTGTTTGTGCGTGTGTTGGAGTTAGAGGTTGCCACAACTCCGACGCAGGTCACGTGTGGCTTCCGTTGACAGTATAAAGCCTGCTGTGGTTAGAACAAGCACTTCGAACCATTCAATTTATCAAAACAGTTGATTATACACTATCCCTACCTCTTAGAGGAGATTTTGCCCTCACGTACTTTTCTCTCTCGCGCTTTTTCGCTCCACCTTTTAAAACATTTCCCTTTGCCGGCGCATTCATCACATCAACATGAATGGGGAGAGAAAGAGACAGAGGACGGAGGGGGGGATCGATCGAGAGAGCCCACCTCTGAACGAAGGAGCTGGGAAATGCACCCCATCGGTGTCAAAGTTTCCGTCCAATGGTGGGGTTCTGACGGAGTCCGATCTGTCGCTTCTCTCTTCGGACATGCGCCCCCTCATGCACAATGTCAACTACAGAGAGACTGAGATGGGTGATATGTCTATATGGCCTGCGGTGGTCAAGAGCTGCATCGAAACGGCCATGTACACTAAGATACCCGTATTGGTGATGGCTGGTCCCGAACTCAGAATGGTGAGATGTTGCGATTATGCATCCGGTTCATTTCGAAACAGTTTTATAACGCTGCGTATTCACAATTGGTGGGACAGAAGCACCCTGCAGCATTCGGTGACAAAGTGAGCCACGTATGGCCAGAGGTGAGAACACAACGACGCGAATGGAACATGATAATGACACTATCAAAGATATGGGATCACATCGGTCCTCTGTTGAAGAGTGTCTACTACGACGGTAAAGTCATACAATTTGAAAATCTATTTTTGCCCATCAGCAAGGTGAGCCATCATCGCCGAACTCTTCACATTCACCGATTGTATTCGAAACACTCTCATCGTTGCCATCGACACACGACCACCATCACATCACCATCCCGATCATGATGACATCACACGATGATATCACACGATGATATCACACGATGACATCATCTCAGGGCCCCGGAGGCCTCACCGAGCATTTCTGGTCTTTCTGCTACAGCCCCGTTGTGGATGGTACGACCGTGGTCGCCGTACAATGTATCGCCATAGAAACGACAGAGGGAGTGGTGGGATCACGTCAGCTGAGATTATCAAAAGACATTTCTCAAGCTGCCACTTGTGCGACCGTAGATGAGGTGAGCGAACGATGACAAAAATCTTCATCTTCATCATCATGAGAAGAAAAGAACGATACATATGCTATGTGTTGAGAAAACTCCACGAACATCATTGCACTGGAAACGATGATGATAAACCCTAAATCCGATGTCAGGCGTACGAGAAGTGTATCGCCACCATCGGTGGAGATTCATTGGATTTTCCAATGGCAATCCTGTACAGATCAAAAGAAGACGACGGTTCCATCGTCTACAACTCGTATCAATCGAAAGATTCCGGGAAAATTCCTCCCTTCAACATCGAATCCATTCGCGTCGACGAGGTGGGACGATTCATCGAAATTTTTACCGAATCTTCCAGAAAATTTCCTGCTCCGACCCCACGGAGTCGGAATTCCGAACCGCCTTCGGACACGCCGTGTTCGACGGTAAATTCAAAATGATCACCATCCCCTCCACTTCATCGTGGAGCATCAAATGCTCCCGAGGCTTCCCCGTTACGTCTCTTTACGTCACGCCCATCGGCAGAGACTCTGTACTCGTTCTAGCCATCAATCCACTCCACCACCCGGACAACATCCTACGACAATTCTTGTCCCACATCTGCTCCCAGATCGAGAGTAACGTGACGTGCGCTCGAGATCGCGAGGAGCAGCAGAGAAAAGCGAAGGAGCTGGCAGATTTGGACCGTGCGAAGAACATCTTCTTCAGCAATCTGTCACACGAGTTCAGAACGCCGCTGACTCTGCTGTGCAGCCCGCTGGGAGAGTTGAAGAGAATTTTGGCGGGAAACGATCAGGTCACGGAGGCATTGGATATCATGGATCGAAACACGATACGGTGAGGGAGAAGTGGCTCGTTGTAGATGACGGAATTAGGCTGTACAAATTGGTCAACACGCTGCTCGATTTTGCGAAGGCAGAAGGTGGAAGGCTCACACCTCAATACGAGGATGTAGATGTATCGTCCGTCACGAACGATATCATATATGATTTCGGGTGGTCGATCTACAACGGTGTAGATGAGATATCTGAAGCGACGACAGGGCCGTGTGCCACACCGTTGGGTTGGAATTTTCTGCCAATTTAGCCAAGATATCTTCGCTCGTCGCGATCGATGTCAGTATCTACGAAAAGGTGACATCCCAGTATCAAACATCAAACATCACATCAAGCATCGCATCAAGCATAACATCAAACATCACATCAAGCATCGCATCAAGCATAACATCAAACATCACATCTGATCACATCGAACGACATCGCATCGACGATTTCTTGCTGACAGCTCTTCCCTTTAGATCGTTCTCAATTTGCTTAGCAACGCATACAAATACACCACCCACGGCTCCATCACAGTAGATATCACTGAGATCTCCCCGGAAGAATTTCAATTATCCGTCACGGACACGGGCTGCGGCGTGTCCGCCGTACACTTACCTCACCTCTTCGAACGCTTCTATCGAGTTCAAGATGCTTCCGGTAGATCTCATGAGGGCAGTGGAATCGGTCTATCGATTGTAGATCAGTACTCTTCACTGTTGGGAGGGACAGTTAGTGTTGAATCTGAAGAGGGGAGAGGAACAACCTTCAGGGCCAGGTGAGCGGAATTTCGGTGAAATTTCGTTGATATGTCGGAGGTTTCCCGTGAGGAGGAAGGATGTGGTGGTGACGCACAAATTGAAGACGAAGGTGGAGAGGTGGGGATCTACAACCGGCCAGTTTCATTCTGATGAAAATTCAGGCAGAGTTGGCAGCAGATGGAGGAGAAGTTGGTCGACGACGAATATTCATCGAATGATCAGAGGCCCCTGGTGCTCGTTGTAGATGACAACAACGATATGAGAAGATATCTGAAACAGATATTAGACCGAGATTATCGAATTCAAACGGCAACAAACGGTGCAGAAGCTAAGACGGCCGCTCAATCAAATCCAGATATCATCTTGTGTGACATCATGATGCCGCAGGTAAATCATCGTACGATCACGGACAAGTCATCGTCACCTCTCAGTCAGACGTCACATTCATCGAAGGTAGATCCATCGATTCACCTCGATTAGGTTGATGGATTTGAATTCGTTCGATGGTTGAGAGGACAGAGAGAACCTCTGAAGAACACGTCGGTCATTGTCATCACGGCCAGAACATCAGAGACGGTCAGAATAGAAGGGTTGGACTGTGGGGCTGATGATGCCCTCGTCAAGCCTTTTCAAGGTGAGCGTCGTAGATCGTCGCAATGTTTTGAGCCTCCAACAGCTGAGGAATTGAGAGCGAGAGTGAGATCGCACATCCATCTGTCCCAAGCCAGGTGAGAAGATTCCGGGAAATTTCGTTGAAATTTCCAGACGTCAAGCTGTGTTGCGTGAGATCGAGCAATCGAAGAAAGATCTATTTTTGGCATCACTCAGTCACGAGATGCGAACACCTCTGGGTGACCCATTTTATTTCGCATTTTATTTATTTCTTCTCATCTAAAAATAGCACCCGTCTTGCTTATCACCGAAGAATTGAGAGCGGACGAGAGTTTAACGAAACACACGAGGCAACAGATCGAACTCATACAAAAGAATGTACAAATGGAGGTAAAATTGGGTGAAAACTCGATGGAAATCTGATGAGATATAGGTCCAATTGATCGACGATCTGTTGGACATCACGAAGATTACAAAGGGGAAGTTGGTATTCAAACCTATCACCGTCGATGTGTATCCCATCATCGACCATACACTCGATCTATTGAAACAAGAGATCGCCGACAAAGGTGCTCATCATCATCTCGATCGTCTCCTCCATCGATCATCTCCTCCATCGATCATCCATCATCGATCATCCATCATCGATCATCGATCATCCATCATCGATCGTCACTCGTCATCACAACGATCGTCTCATGATCATCACAAGATGGAGATCCTGATTGTATCGCAGAAACTCAAGTTCCAGTGGTGAAGAAGGCATTGAACCACTGCGCGTCTGCCGACCCGACACGAATGCAGCAGATCCTGTGGAACATCATCCGTAACGCCATCAAATTCACTCCCAAAGGTGGAAAAGTCTCCGTGTCCGTGACAAATCCCACCCCCCACACCTTACGCTTCGAGGTGAGATTCCCACGAGATTTCGATGACATCTGACAGGTAACGGATACCGGTATCGGTATGAATAAGGAAGTCATAGACGGCATCTTCAATCCATTCGAGCAGGGAGGAGAAGGTATCAACCAGCAGTTTGGCGGTTTAGGTTTGGGTCTATCTATATCGAAGGTGACGTCGAACTACAACGAGCTACATCTGATCGCCAACAGTCGCTGGCAACCATGCATCACGGGTCACTGACGTGAGAGAAAATCATGGCGGGTTGTAGTCTGACGTTATCCAGGGCGGTATCGAGGGGACTGGGAGAGGGTAGCACGTTCATCTTTGAGCTCCCCGCAGTGGAGGGAAATCTGCACACGGACATCATCCCATCGAAGAACAATCCATGGAAAATAGCATCCGAAAAGTTGGAGATCATGTTGGTGGAAGACAACAAGCCCACCATCATGGTGAGTCGATCGATGATGATGATCATGATGAGTGACGCGACGATTAGGTCATGGATCGAATTCTAACGAGGCTGGGTTACTCCGTGAAGACGGCGACGGACTACGCATCTGCCGTCAAGTTATCAGAGGAGTTCCGTTTCGATCTTCTCATCAGTGACATCGGCCTGCCCGACCGAGACGGTGTCGATCTCATCACGGTGATCATCATCGACATCATGTGAGACTGAAGGAAGTCAGACTCTGCGAAAGAACATCAAGCGACCCTTCTTTGCCATCGCTACGACGGGTTATGGAAGAGAAGAAGATGTAGAGAGGTGCACGGCGGCTGGATTCAACATGCACCTGACGAAACCTGTATCGGTCGAAAAGTTGAAAGAAGCGATAAACATGAGACGAATGTAACGCGTTCGGAGGATCTAGAACGGCGGATGAACGTCATTTACTGGGAAATTCGTGCATCTTCCACTGGATTGCGCCCACATTCCCCGGAAAGAGTTAACACCATGTAACTTGATTGCCCACTATATTTCAGAATCACACAATGCTCAGCCGTATCTTTCATTTCGTAAATCACTCAGTACTCGCTCTTCTCCCAACCGCTGGATTCAGCTATCAACTCGCCGCGAAGAAATTGGAGGCAGGGCCGACGCTGAGAGCCCTACAGAAGATGGTCGACGACCTCGGCGATGGACAGTGGCCACCTGTCGCAGATCATTCTGGATGGCCCGAAGTCCACATGCCTTATCACGATCTGGCCATGAGAACAGGCCCTCGTCTAACGGTCACGCCCGATCAGGTTCGAATGATGTTCAGAGTTAGGAGTGACTCACGTTTCCAGGTCTCTACGGATGATGTCGTCAACGCGGAGAGGATCGGCAGCTTTCGGAAGTGGATGGAAGAAGAGCTGACTTGCATCGAGATGGACGGAGTGGAAGAGGCCATATCTCAAATGCAGCTGAGGCAAAAGTATGCCATGGCAGCTTGCCTTGGCTTCCTGCGTCACGCATACAGGTGATCGATTCTAGTGAGAATAGGGCTGATGGCGGTACAGATGGGGAACAGTTCCGATCGTCAAGCTGGCCCAAGATGAAGAGCACGTGGATTTTCCCGACGCTATCGAAGGTCCTTACACACTGATCAGAGAGTATCTGACCCTGCACTGCGAATCGGGCTGCATGTACACCCTGTTCTACTGCAACATGGATCCGAAGACAGAGCAGCTGGTCTACTCGACCACACGCAATCAGATGAAAGAGATTCAAGAGACGGAGAGGTGGAACGTGTTATTGCTGTACAAGATCGAACAACTTGTGAGCGTCATCTGTCCCCCATATATACCATAGATAGAGATTGACGATGAGACATCAGGCGATCGATCGAGTGTACACAAACTTGGCTCGAGCTTGTGATGCAGCTACCAAAGGAGACATTCGCCAAGTCATTCGATTGCTACACCTCGTCAACGAAGGGACAAAGCCAGCTTATCGTTTCATCTTCAACAACCTTAAAGAGCACAATGTATCGAGCAAGTGGTGGCTACCATACGGTCAAGGTTTCTACGGTTGGACTCTTCACAATCGGGACGGTATCTCTGGCAACCAGACTCTGTTCATCCGAGTCATGGACTCTCTGCTCAATTTACCTACGAACGAGGGAAAGGCATTCGCAGATAAGGCGGGAACGGAGCATGTGCCCGATGCAGACTGGAACTTTGTCTCAGCCATCCGGGCCGCCAATCTACGACAGTATGCCGACAAGTATCCCGAGTTAGATGCGGAGATCCAAGAAGCAGTCAAGCAGCTCAGATTGTGGAGGATGGCTCACATACCGAAAGCGAGAAAGTACGAGAGTGCACCAGCGCCAGAGAGGAAGATGATGACGGCGGGGAACTCTCTCATCACAGAGGTCAAGTTTGGAACACCGACAGAGACGATTTCTCAGATGGCTCAGATGTTTGTGGCCAGGCTTCAGCGCAGATTAGAGCAGACGAGATGATGGCACTTGAAACAAATAAAATGTTTGTATCAGTGTTCGACTATCCTCATCAGGTATAACATTGATAGTAGGAATTCCAGTGCATCTTGTTATCAGAGGCAGCCGTTTGAAAGAATGATTAACGATGTAGTAGCACAGTGCCGATCCAAGATCTTGGGGTGGGTTGTAAAAAGGCGACAATTTTAGTGCCAATTTTAGTTCAATACAGACAGGACACAAGAAAGATGCAGAAAAGGTATTCTCGTGGTGTGAGAACTGGAAATTGGGTCGAGGCTGAAGCTGAAGCTCTTCCTCCCATAGCATCTGCTGACGTGAGTCGACGAAATCGTTCATCACTCATCCTAAACAGAAGACGTTCGTCACTTCGAATCAGCTGAATTATAGAGATCACACGGGAGAGACGACGAAAGATAGACCTTATTATCCGGCCGCCTTGGACAGAAACACCCTCTTTGGACACGGGCCCAACCAAGATGAATGGAGGAAGGGAAGATTTACATCAACATATCAGAAAGACATTGATCGAAACGCCGAAAGCAACATTGGTGATATCAGCATCTACGTGATGTGATCTGACAGAAGCAGTCGCTGCGTCAAACAATGACCACACATCTTTTGGTAGAACTAGCCCGCTCCAAGCGGTGTTGCACGATGGTCCCTCGAAGAGAGCATCATACGACCCTGAGTCCACGATGAGGCACGCAGGTGTCGGCCCAAAGAACACGAGAGAGATCACTGGTCACATGGATTCTCCACTGGCACAGATGAGTGAGTCATTCTTCGCCCTCTCCTCTTTTTTGATGAACGCAGCTTTACGCTCACCCACACAACTAAGACGGTCTCCTTTCGCAAACAGTTGAAGAACTTGAATCGAGAGAGACAACTGCGGCAGCAGAGACGGAGTGATAAAGTGTACAAAGAAACGTTCCAGTTCAAATGGCTCGAATAGCAACCTCTGGTCGATCTTCGTGGTATACGAACTGATTGGTTAATCTTAAAACTGTCGATTTGTACGTCTTTTGTAGGGAAAAGAACCGAAATTCATTTTCATCAAAACGAGTAGCTCGTTGTTTTCCGCCGGAACTGCGAGAGCGCCGACCACTGGGAACATGAGCAAGTTCTTCGTTGCTGTCCATATCGGTGCGGGCAATCCATCCGAACACAAGAGAGAGAGTTATGAAGAGGTGATGAGAAGGGCTCTGTCGATTGCCGCCAAGATCTTGGGTAACAATGGAGATTCACTCGATGCCGTCACAGAGGCCATCGCAGTGATGGAAGATGATCCCAGCACCAACTCAGGTGGAGACATCGTGGGATGATGTGATTGCCTTCTAACGATTGAAGGAACGGGCTCCAATATGACTGAGCAAGGAACTGTGGAATGCGATGCGAGCATCATGAGCAGTCAACTGGGTGCTGAAGGTAACTCGCATTTTCCTCGACGTAATCTGGATCTGATCATTATCAGGCCGAAGTGGTGCCTTTGGTGCAGTTGGAGCTATCTCTGGTATGAAGAATCCCATCAGAGTGAGCTACCGATTACTCCTTTGATGATCTGATTTACGTGCCACAGGTGGCAAAGGCTCTATTGACGGAGGAAAAGAAAGGGAGACTTCCTCTGGGAAGAATTCGCCCCATGTGATCCATCATCTTTCGGTCTCCATCTAACTCTATCACAGCTTCCTGGTTGGTGCCGGTGCTACATTGTGGGCAACAGAACATGGTTTAGAACAGGTCTGTCCTCCATCTCATCCTCCTCGATGATTGACGTTCATTTGAAGGTCGATCCTTTCAGCTTGACCACAGAAGATTCTAGAAAGACGTGGAATAATCACACGGAAAGAGTCAATCGCCATAAGAGGAGTGAGAGTGATCCATCACGGAAGAGAGTGAGCTTAGATGTCCATCATCATGTAAAATGGCTCATCGTCTAATAGCCAAGAATCGAAGAACTTGCACGAAAACCGACGGAAACAAAACCAGAAACCGTAAGGACATTTCCACCTCTCACATCATCATGATCTTCCATCTGATGTTGATGACAGATACCGCACGAGAGCTACGATACAGTGGGTGCAGTCTGTCTCGATTCGAGCGGAAGCCTCTGTGCTGGTGTCTCCAGTGGTGGCATCTCTTTAAAGTACAGCGGCAGAGTTGGGGAGGCAGCTCATTACGGCAGCGGATGTTGGGCGAAGACGTCTCATCTTGGTGGATTGGCATGCAGCACGACAGGTGCATGCATCATGAACGATCGGCTTGCTCATTCGAACAGGAGCCGGCGAGCAGATCATGAAATCCATGTTGGCATCGAGGCTGTCTCATCTGAATGACGATATGGATTCGACGATACCATTGGAAGAATTGTTGAGGAAACTATTCGAGAACGAGTTTTTAGAAGTCGATGTGAGATGATGCAAATGTCGATGCAAATGAGAACCTCTAATACGTGAAAGACGACTCGAACTTGTGAGAAGAGGTTGGGAGGTATAATCTCCGTCAGAACTCACAACGAAGGAGTGAGTCTTCGAATCATCTCATCTTCACATCTCCGATCCGATTGATGACGAAGCATTACAGAAAGACTTTCCAACGGTGGAGTTTGCATGGGGCCACACGACGGAAGGAATGGGATTAGGATGGCAGAGCAGTGATGGAAAGGGACCGCAGATGGTCATCTCCAAGATGAAGAAGGGGGACTCGGGGTCTTCGGTCTACATATCAGGAACGAGTGTCTCTCTTTAGATCTATTCTACTTTCCCTTCTTTCCCTTCTTCTTCTCAGTCTTCTCTTCTTTCTTCTCTTCTTTCCTCTTCTCTGTCTTCTCTACCTTCTCTTCTTTCTTCTCTACGTTCTTCTCTTCTTTCTTTGGCTTCTCTACCTTCTTCTCTTCCTTCTTCTCTGCCTTCTTTGGTTCCTCTTTCTTCTCTTCCTTCTTCTCTGCTTTCTTCTCTTGTTGCTTCTTTGGCTTCTCTTCCTTCTTTGGCTCCTCTTTCTTCTCTGCCTTCACCACCTTCTCTGCCTTCTCCTCCTTCACTGGTTTCTCTTCCTTCTTTGGCTTCTCTTCCTTGTCTTCTGTCTTCACCTTCTTCCCCTTCTTTCCTTCCTTGTCTTCTCCTCCCCTCTTCTTTCCCTCCTTCTGCTCACAGTCACTCTTCCATCATCATCATCTCATCACCATGGACAACGATTTAGCCGTATCTTCCCACTCTTTCGCTTCGTCTTTGACGTGCCTGCGTCTCCATCAGCTCCACCATCATCTCCATCATCGTCATCTCACTTGCTCATGTTCTTACAAAACTTGAATAGACTCGTGTTCCTGCTCTTGTTGGGGCTCCTGGCCTTGACGATTCCCTTCCTCAACTCTTCTCCGATCTTTTTGAAGCTCTTGAGTTCTCCTTCGGTGAATTTTCTGAAGGACAGGGAGCACAAGAGATGACTACAGATACTGTTGGCCTTCTTGTCCTCCGAGGAGAGTCCCTGGGACAATTTTCCAAGCATTCTCCACGATTGTTCCCACTGGGACAATAGGCTGGTGTAAACCCTCTGGGACAAAACGGACTTACGTTCGTACATCAATTCGATGTCCTTCTCCATCTCCGCTTGGAGCTGCTCGGAATGAGTCGTTGTAGACGACCGGATTTCAACTCACTTTCTTCAGCTCTTTCTCTTCGCTCGTGTGGTGTAAGACGAAGACGAGGGCGTCTGATATGACGATGTCTGGAACTCTGTGGTTCTTCTTCTCTGTCACCATGGTGATGACCTCTTCCCAGACTTGGTGTAAGCCTGCACTGTCTTCTGCACTGAACTTGGTGTGGTGGAGGCTGTGGATGAGCTTGTGGAAGCCGATCTCAGCTTCTTGTCTCAATTTGGACTCTTCGGGTTTGATCTTGTCGAAACAGATGATCATGGGTGCGATCATCTACAACGAGTCAATTCCATTCGCACGAAACGGTCTCGTTGTAGATGGATGCAAATCGAAGAGAATTCTCACGCTCTGGAAGAGAGGGACGTTCTTCTCTGCGGTCGTGCGTAGTGCAGACAGGAGCAGCAGATTGACACGGAGTCTGAAATCTTCCTCGGGTGACCTCTCCTCTCTCTTTGCCTTCTGTGCCCTCAGCAATTCGATCAATTTGGCATCGAAGGCAGCCATCTCTTCGTCGGTCGGATTCTCTCCATCATCGTCATCATCATCATCGGCCTCTTCCTCTTCTTCTACGACCTTCTCTTCCTTCTTAAACTTCTTTGGCTTGTCTTCTCCTTCTCCAGTGTGATCTTCTTCCATCTCATCATCATCATCATCTTCGGGGCTCATGGCATCGACAAGGGTCATGAGAGAATCGAAGGTGTGACCGGAATAATCCTCGAAAGCTGTTTGAAGTGAGTCGAAGCTATTTGAATGTGTATCATACGATTCATTGTGTACAATCGAGTTTTTTCATACGAATGTTTTCTATGGTCGTTTGATATATAATGATGTATTGTCTATACCCAACGATTCATTTCCTACTTGATATGGATGATTCATATTGCTCGACGATTTCTAAATTCGATTCATTCTGTTGACACTCACCGTGACGAACGGCCTGCTTGAGCAGGATCGAATTCTTCGAGAGGAGAGACACCATCAGATCCGTGTACACTTCAGCCGATCCTTCTTCTCCCTTGCTGATGTTCTCTAATTCTCCGATCGTCTCTGATATCTCCTCCGCATCGTCAAAATCTTCCGTGCAGGCGTGGGCGTGGAGCAAGAGGGAGTAGAGGAGTGGTACGTTCTTCGAAAATTCTGCATCTTGAGTCAATTTCTGTACGGTCTCCAGGGTCTGGCTGAATTCCTCTTCGTCTTCGGCTGTTTTGAGGAGTTTTCCTCCAGATTTCTCCATCTTTTGGATCGTGGTGTAAGCCCATTGTGACCAAGAAGTCTCGTCCGAGCGTAATGTCAAATTGGCGCCCTTTTTACTCGAACTCAGCAGGCCCAAAAGCTGAATGGCGGCCTTTGTTGCACATTCTGTCATTGTTGAACGAAGTAAATCGCAGATATATCGCACCTGCGACGACCTGCGAGGCGTTCTGTACGACGTCGGCGTGGCCGTACAGTTTCGTCAACTTCTCCTGGAATTTTTTGGATGGGACCTCGAAGAAACCGTTGAGAATGAGAAATCGTGCGGCCCTCTCCAAACCTTCCTCTCTGTTCTCTCCACTTCTGTACTTCTGCATCTCATTGACAAACTTGTTGAATTGGCTCTCCAATAGTCTCTCTTCCTTCTTCTGTTCGAGGACACGATCGATCTCATCCAACTCGGTCTTGTCTTGGATGATTTCGGGAAGTGACAAGATGAATTTGGGAATGAAAGAAGAGATCGCGGTGAGGACATCGACATTCGAAGTGGGGGCAGGAGTGATCTGCTTTTTCTGATGATGCATCAGACGAGAGGAATGAAAGCCCGATTAAGAAGATCGTGTGATACACACCTTGTTGGACTTGACAGCAATCTGAGGTTTCTCGGTCTTCTCTACCTTTTTCACCCTCTTCACTGGTGTCACTGTTGGCTTCGTCACACCCTGCAGTTTCTTCGGCGACGGCTTCGCCAACACCTTCTTTACTTCTTTCTTCTCTTTCTATATTCCGTCAACACAGACTCCCTTGTCTATACATCACCCCCATTCCGAATGTGATCACGTTCGCAGTTTTTCCTCAAAAAGATGGAAGAAATGATGTTTACGTAAATCTACAACGAGTCACGCGGAAAGATTGGCGAACGAAGAAATCTCATATTTCACATCAGAGTCAAGCAGGCAGCATGAGGATCGAGACCTGCTACTTCTGCGGAGGTCCCATCTATCCCGGACACGGAACAACGTTCGTCCGTAATGATTCGAAGGTGAGACATCTTCATGGAAGGATAGCGCCTTCATAGGAGGCCGGATGCAGTGAAGACGATGAGAGTGACACCTTCTCAGATATTTCGGTTCTGTCGATCGAAATGCCACAGACTCTTCAAGAAGAAGAGAAACCCAAGGAAGGTAGCCTGGACGAAGGCGGGAAGAGCGGCCAAGGGAAAGGAAATGGTCACGGTGAGGATCTCATTTGTTCACAGAATCATCTCATCCGCTTTCATCATTGTTTTCTCCCGCCATCATCTTCTTTCAAATCACCCATCACCATCATCCCTTCTCTGACACGATGAAGGACGTCGTCTTCGAGTTCGAAAAGAAGAGAAACCGCCCAGTCAAATACGACAGAGATCTTGTCAAGAACACGATCACTGCCATGAAGAGAATCGACGAGATCAAGCAGAAGAGACGTTTGGATCACTACATAGAGAGAAGGAAGGGTGTCATGACGGCACAGACGAAGGTTGCCCTCAAGGAGATCGAGAGGGACATCTCCATCATCCGAGCCCCCGAATCACTGCAGAGAGAATCGTTCAAGGAGAAGATCAAGGCAGGGCAAGAGAAGAGAAAGGCCGCACAGAAGGAGAAGGAAGACACGATGGAAATATAAATTTGAATCTCAGAGCCAAAGTCTATTCGAATTTGTATCCATGTGCGATGGTGACCAACATCATCTCAAACTATTTCGTATTCGAAATCATTTAGATCGTTTTTATTCGATCGCTGGTTGGCCATCTTGCTTCCTCTTCTTCGTCTTCTCTTTGTCATCGCTCTGTTCTTCTTCCATCGCTTCATCGCTGGTTCCGCCCTCTTTCTGCATGGCACATCAGCATGGACGGTGTTGAGAAAGTGAGATATGCACCTGTGGTGGCTCCTGTTGTTCTTCTGGAAGACTCTCTAAGGCAGTCAACTGATGTTGGATCTTGTCAATGTGATTCATGAGATGTTGAACTTCATTAACCTGAGGGTGTCACCGACTCATGAATCAACACTCATCGCGTCTCACCTTCTCTTTTCTCTTCTGTCTGTAATCCGCACCGCTGACACCATCCAGGATGATCAAAGCCTTGAGTAGGCACTCGTTGTATTCGATGCACTTCCTGATCGAATTTCTCAAGTTATTCTTCTCCTCTGTGGTCTGATGATACATTGTGAGATGGATGTACATCCATGTTCGATTGGAACTCACAACAGCATGTAGATTCTCTCTCTTCTCCCATGCTTCACATTCTTCTGCCAATAGATTGGTCTTCGTCTGAATGCGAACAACTTCGTTTTGAACCTTTGTGATGGCTTCCTCATTTTTCTTTAATCTCAACGCATCCTCTGCTTGCTCTCGTTTCTGCACAGTTGTGATCAATGAATGGTCCATGATTTGGAATCCATTAAGAATGGATGTCACACCTCTTCTATGGATTTCTCTTCGTCTACCTTCTTCTTGTTCTCTTCCTCTTCACGCTCTAACTGGCGTTCATCGACAATGACACTCTGAGATCATTTAGAGTGGCAGCATGAAAGACCGACACCTCCGTGTTTTCTGAAGATAATGAAGACCCCATCGTGATCTCTTTCGATCGCTTGGTAAATTTTGAGTGCTCGCGAAGCGAAAATTTCCGACCAGATCAGGCAGGCAGGCCGCGTGATTCACATCGCCGACCAACGTTTGGATCTCTATTCAACACACTGTGAAGTTTTGATTACAGATGTATATCTGAGAGCCGACTGATTAGAAGATCTGCTGAACGACGCGAGCAGCCTCAATGAGTGAGGAATCTATGAACAAATAAACGATATCTTCTCGACGTCGATCGCTTCTCTTCATCGGTGTACACCGCTCCCGCCTTTTTTCGAATTCCAGGAAATTGTAACTCGCAATCACATCAGATCATCGACATCACACGCAATAATGAACAACGGAAGGAACAACCCCGGAAGTATCACTCAGTTTGGACGACCACTGGGTGGTTTCAATCGAGAGATAACGACTTCTTCTGTCACACCACAGATGGTCAACCGTATTCCAACTCCACAGACGAAAACAACCTCTAAAGTGAACCTACCGAAGCCAGACAACACTTTCGTAGTCGGTGTCAAACCACCCATCCATGTTCAATCCATTCCAAAACCTGCCATTCCTTCTGACGATATAGAAGACGGCGATGATTTTCTGGCCGAGGTAACTGATGCCATGCCGTCGTCTAATTGACACGAACAGTTGGACCGCATCTCTGCGACACAACACAGTATGGACGTCGTGCCATCCACCCCTCCTCAGTCTAAACCACTCAATCGTATCCAACAATCACTCATCCAGAAATCATCTCCACCATCCATCCCAGATCAATTCCAATCACTGGGCACATCATCACCCTCTATCCCCCAACCATCTTCCACTTTTCAACCTTCTTTCGTCGGAAAATTGAATCCCAGCCCACAGAAATCGAGCACGAACACATCATCACCGAAGAAGACGTTGGAGACACCTCAGAGTGTCAAAGACTCTCTCATGGACATACCATCTGGACAGCCGAGAGACAATTACATCATCCGATCACCCATCAAGTCTATACCCGTTAAAACTGTACAAGTGCCAGTCAAAGGTGACCGTCTCACGATCGTCCCACGATCCAATCACGATCATGATCACGATCACGATCACACCACGTCCGATCTTGATCATCAGAGAAAACCTGACGAAATTTCAGAATCGACCAACATCAAGCGCTCCCCCCACTTTGCCAAGAAGAACTCCACTGAGCCAAAAAATCCACCGAAGCTTCCGGGTGGGTCACACATCACGACCTCCGTTGACATGACAACCAGCCATTCTATCTCCTTCACTGTTCAGAGGAGGCAAGGCCGTCGTTCCGAACGGAAAAGCGAAGGCAGACAGCCCGGTGAAGAGGCAGGCAACTCTGAACGGTTTTCTCAAGCCTGCGTCGAGGAAGATTGATTTCGACGCGGAGGAGCAGGAGCAGACGGATGACATTGAAGAGTTCTTCGAGGTGGAGAAGAACAGCACGGTGGTCTTCATTCTTCATCGTTCCGTACATCATCACTCCTCTGAATCGTCTCATCATCACGTGTTCGTCATTCTATCATCATCATTGCATCGTGTCATCATTGCATCGTGTCATCATTGCATCGTGTCATCACACGATCATCACATCTCATCATCTCATCACTTGGACACCGATCATCGTTCTTCTCATGTCTGATGCACGATAGCCCGAAGTTCAAATGGAAGACCTACTGGAGGAAGACCTACTGGAGGAAGACATTGAAGAGCCTTTGACCAAGAAGAGGAAAACGAGTCATCTCGTCAGCCGCAACGATCACCCCACGATGACATCTCAACTCGACGCGAAGACATCTCAGGTACCAACGACAACTTTCGATTCATCTACAACGCCGAGTCACGTGACCAAAAGTGTGTTCAACAGAACGGAGAAGGCCGCGTTGACCCAGCCGATCGTCACGAAGGATTCGAACGTAAAGACATCATCATCGATCGCGATCGATCATCGCGATGATGTCAAACCGGCTCACGAACCGAAGAAGGGGACGTCTTACAATAACCCGTCTTCTCGCTTCGGTATCGCTCGCACAACATCTGAGGTCAAATCGACAACACCTGAGACCAAACCAACAGTATCTGAGATCAAATCAACGACACAATCGTTCATCGTGAAAAAGGCCGCGAGCGAAGTGAAGAAGATACCCCAAATCATTTCATCTCCTCTCACCAGAGCTACACCGAAGCAAGAAGGTAAAAAAGAAGAGAAGAAAGAAAAGAGAGAAAAAGAAAAGAAGAGAGAGGAAGAGAAAACAGAACCTGATCATCCAGATCGCCATCGTTGGTTATCTCACCCGCGAGACAAAGAAAAGAGGACACCAGGTGAAATTTCGAATCGAAATTTCAGCTCGTCTCCCTCCGTCCTGAAATTTCCAGACGATCCCGATTACGACCCCACCACCCTCTATATACCAGACGATGCATGGAAAGACATGACTCCGGCCAAGAGGCAGTACTACCTCATCAAGAAGGACAACTATGACGTCATCATCTTCTTTCAGCAGGGGTCCTTCTACAACGTGTTCGAGCGGGACGCGGACGTGTGTCACAAACAATTGGGCTGGGCCTACACGAGGGGGATTAACAAACCGGTGAACCACTACACGGCCGGCTGCTCGTGCGAAGCGTTTCACAAGTGGACCCACGCACTCATAGATATGGGATACAAGGTGAGAAGATCAACCGATGAGTGATGATCGATGATGATCGAGGTGTGATGATCGATGAGGGATGATCGTTGAGCGATGATCGTTGAGCGATGAGTGACATGTGACGAGGTCGGAAAGGTAGATCAAAAGAGCTGTGATGATGAGAAGAAGAATGATGCCATGGAGAGGGAGGTGAGAAATGGAGGGTGGGGGAGGGAGTTGATTATGGTAGATGGAGCGGATCTTTTCGCCCGCGACGATCACGGATGGGGAATTTCTACCGCAAGAGGCCGTTTACCTCCTGTCCTGCTGTGTGAGCATTTCTCACTCTTTGTCTACTCTTTTCACCCCCTTCACATTCATCTCTTGTGTTCTACCTTCTTCCATATTTATTCTACTCTCTCTCATTTCTATCCGTTTCAACGTCATTTCTCACTTTCACTTCTTATTTCTCACCTTCACTTCTCATTTCTCACCTTCACTTCTCATTTCTCACCTTCACTTCTTATTTTCTTCAGGAATCGGATGACGAGAAGATCATCGGTTTCTGTCTGTTAGATGCCTCCACGGGGCACTTTCAATTGGGCTACACGGGTGATCACGCATTCAGAGATCCAAAGAGGGCACATTTGGATCGTCTATTATTAGAAAACAAGCCTAGAGAGGTCATTTTGAAGAGAGGAAGAGACAGAACGTTAGAACAGCGAGTCAAGCTGAACGTACCGGGTGTATCGATCGAGAAGATATCATACCCTTACCATCAAGACGTCATCGACGAGATCGTCAGGAAGGGCTTGCTGGGTGAAGGTGAAAATTCGTTGAAAATTCTTCGAGTTGAAATTTCCAGGAGAATTACCGAAAGTGATCAGCGACCTGTCAGACATGGAAGAAATTTCGAAGAATTCTTTCTCTCACCTCTCCCGCCAGCAGAGGAACACCATCTTGGACGCCTTCGGTGGATGCGTACAGTACTTACGTAACATCAAGATGGACCAAATTCTACTGAAACAGCTCAATATCGACGAATATTTCGGCTCTGAAAAGAACAACATGGTACTGGATGGCGAAGCCCTGAGGAATTTATCTGTCCTGGAAGATTCTTCCGGTTCCACGAACGGTTCTCTGTTTTCCGTCTTCGACCACTGCGTCTCTCCGTCTGGTGATCCCATCGACGTGACGTCAGAGTTGATGTGCATCAGGTAAATCGATGATGCGACGCTGGATCAGCCGACCTCTCTACCGCATCGAAGACATCGAAGAGAGATACGATGTTGTAGACACCATCACGAGAAACAGACAGCTCGTCAAGCTCATCACTGGACCACTGTCAGAATTACCCAACATGGAGAGACTGTGTTCCTCATTCCAGACGAGACCGACGCCGCAATCACTCGTCTCCATCGTTCGAGGCATCCGCAGCATACTGGTGTGACGTCATCACACGTCACTACAGGTGGCTGACACGTTTGTTAGCGTGCAGTGACTGGCGTACACGAATACTTGGAGGAAAATTTCGTCGATTGTTCTCTGTTGGAGAGGATGGTAACAAAGGAAGGAGAGAGACTGAGATCGAAAGTTCGCCGGGGTCGGTCCAACGTGGGACAATTTCCCGACATCGATGACGTGTGGAGCTACTTCTCCGATGGATTTGACTACAAGGAAGGTGAGGGCCTCGTTCAGATTCAAATCATTTGATTGATGTTTTATTTAGATTGTTTTGAGCCCAAATTGGGATCCATCAGAGAGTACGACGAGTGCAGTCGGAGGATGAAAGAGGTGGAGGAGAAGATGGAGAACTTTCTAGGAAAATTCAAGGAAACGTTCTTGAAGATTTCAAAGAAGGACGCCGGTGTCGATTGGAGCAATGACCCCAAATTGGGACGGTGTATAGAGATCAATCTCAAGAAAGTGAAGGACGTCCCAAAGAAATTTCCCGCCAATTTTGAAGTCAAATCGCTCAAGGTGATTCGATCTACAACGACATTCACTGACGTCTCTCAGAACAGCACGAGGCTCGTTCCTCCCGAATTAAAAATTATCTTCGAAGAGAGAAGATCAGTCGAGGAAGAACATCTAACCGTGTCGAACAACCTCATCTTCCAAATCAGCCAGAAATTCCAAGCCTCCATGCCTTTGTGGAGAAGAGTGAGATCGTCTACACGTTTGTAGATTGATGATTTTAGCTGTTCGACGTAGCTTCTTCTCTGGACTGCCTCGTCTCGTTGTTTCAAGTGTCTGAGGGTCTACAATGCGTCAGACCCCAATTGATCGAAGAGAAAGAGAGACCTGTCATCAGAATCGTCGACATGATTCACCCTTGCATACATAGCGGGTGAGACATTCACTTTAAATACCATCGATTGGATCTGATGACGTCAGGGCTACTGGAACACCCATTCCAGTGTCAGTGACTGTGGGCGGTGATGAGCCCATCATGATGATCTTGACCGGGTGTGTCTTCATTCTGCTCTTTCTTATTCCTTTCTATCATCACCATTGTCTGATGATCATTCGACACCACGGTCGTCTGCATCATCAATCATCACATCATCACATCATCATCGCGTATGACGTTCACCTCTAAATGTTCGCAGCCCCAACATGGGAGGAAAGTCAACTTCCCTCCGCACGACCTGCATCACCATCATCATGGCTCAGATCGGTTCCTTCGTCCCTTCTTCCTCCTGTCACATCACACCAGTCGATCGCATATTCGTTCGATTGGGCTGCAACGACAACATCATGAATGAGCAATCCACCTTCATGGTCGAGTTGGGCGAGGCCAGCACCATCTTGAGGAACGCATCCAATCGATCTTTAGTCATCCTCGATGAGCTCGGCAGGGGAACATCCACTTTTGATGGCTACGCCATCGCTTATTCGGTCGTGAATCACTTTGTCGGGAAGAAGAAGAGGATGATGTTTGCTACGCATTATCACAATCTGACGAAGGAGTTTGGAAGGGAGGACGACGTGTCTTGCTATCAGATGTCGTGTATAGAAGACGAGGGGTGACACGATGATGAGATGATGATGATGGATGCTGATGGAGACAGACGAGTGGTCTTCACGTATCAGATGGTCGAAGGAATCGCTCCAAATAGTTACGGTGAGTGAAAGAAAGGAAGCGGGGGATTTGAATTTTGAATTTAGGAATGAACGTGGCGAGACTGGCTGGCGTATCGGAAGAGGTGATCACTTGACCGATGATGTGACGGTGTCTGATGAGCGACAGATCATCGCGAGAGCGGAGAGGATTGCTACTGAGATGGAAGTCTCAGATACACTGAGAGAGACGAAGAAGATGCAACACTCGGATTGGCTTCAATTGTGGTCGTCGATTCGTACGAAATAAAATCTTTGCGGATACAAGAAGGGAATGAGCTCGCGGTAAGTTCTTCACACGGGATTGTACAAAACAAGATGCGCAATGTAAAGGTTTGACCAAATTTATTGGTAATATTACACAACAAGAGCCTAATGAGATTTCATCATCAATCGGTTGCGTGGAGCGGTGATAGCTCCACTGGTGAAACAAGAAGCGGGAGCAGGTGCGCGGAATCCATTTCCCTTCATCCAGCAAGTGTGGTCGTTACAAGTCTCCCAAGACCAGGCCATGCAGGCGGGATTCCTACCGTTCATCAGCCGTCTCTTCACCTCTCCTTCTCACTTGAAACACATGGCCTGGCACATCTGAGCGCTATCTGCGTGGGCGGTTCCGATATCTGCACCCCAACGATCGGTGTTGACGTCGATGGAGCCCATGTTCACGCCGCCGCCTCCGCTGCGATCGACAACACCAGAGGTCACACAGGTGTTGCCCGTGATGACTTGGGTTGGGACGGAGTCCTTCAGCCAGCATCCGGCATCACAAGTGTACTGCACGAGTCAGTATGAAGAATCTCGCGATGTAGATGGATCGGACGAGAATGGGAGGATATTTACCGCCCAAGCCTTGCATCTCGTGTCACTGTGGAGAGTTAGAAGGAGATCGGGAGAGATAGGACTCACTTGATGCACTGAGATTGGCAGGCGGTGTAGCTACCGGGGTAAGTGTTGCTGTAATCGCATCCACGCAGATCGGTCGCCATCATCAAGCTGCTGCTTCCTCCGTTTCCACCAGACGTGGACGAACCGGAAGAAGAGCCAGAAGTAGAGGATCCAGAAGAAGAACCAGAAGAAGACGATCCAGTGGTGGACGAACCAGAGGAAGAACCAGAAGTGGAAGAAGATCCACCCGATGTGTTGGGCTTGAATGTCTTCCAGATGGGTGGATCGGGGTTGAAAGGTCCGACCCAGTTCTGCTCTCTCTGATCACTGTCCTCTCGTCAGCCCATCATATCTCTCTCCCTTCACCTCCAGTAGGACTCCCACAAGTCGATACCGCAGGCATCGAACAAGATGATCTGTCCATCGTTCGTCAGCTCGAGACGGTAGGGTGCTTTTCCAACGCGGTTGGTCATGGGGCTGGTCCACCTTCTCTGTCCGGCAGAGTTCTGGATGATGACGTCTCCGTCGTCAGTGATGCTGGCAACCCAGCCGCTGCCGCCGGGGTTGTTGTTCGTTGACCAGTAGAAGTTGATGTCCCACAGTGTCTTCTGATGGTCTGAATGTCGTCGGCGACTCGTCTCGTGCGGCTGAATCATCACCTGGGTAACCCAGATAGAGGGCACCATCACCACCGAACCAGAGGTGATACTTGCAGTTGGGAGAGACGAGGTAATCGTTCTGTCTCAGGATCTGTGTTCCGTTGGCACCCGAGCTGACGATTCTGGATGGGCTGTTTCCACACTTGTCCTCCTGAGGGAAGGGCTTGGGAGTGTAGTTGACGGTGTTCGTGTTGACGAAAATGTCATTCTGAGCTCCATCGGGGAAACCGTAGAGGGTGGAGTAAGTGGGGGCGTAGAGGTTGGGCTCGTGCATGTTGTTCCTCTCCTTGTTCCTGTGTGTGTCAGGTGACGGGCGAGTTGTAGATGACTCACATCCAGTACATAGGGTTGCGAGGACCCATGGTGCAGTAAGCTGGGTTCCAGCATTTTCTGGGTGCTCTCGCGCGACCTACGTCGACGGCGGCAGCGTTGGGATCGGCGTTGGTCACTCTGCATTGGAAGGGAGTCATGTACTAGGGAAGATGAGATGCGATCGCGATGATGTGAAGATGATGGGCTCACGATCTGATCGGTACCTCCGTATGACTTGTGAACCCAGAACCAGGCACACTGGCACATGTTGTTGGGGCAGGCGGGAAGGTTTGGAATGTTGAACGTCTGCAACCATCTGGCGGGACAATCATGAGCCACAGAGAAGATGACTAGAACGGTTCAATACAGACAACAAATAGAGAGAGACTCACCGAAATCCTCTGGCTTCACTTGAAATCGGTCAGACTTGTAAGCAATACCCAAGACACAACCGGCCACATCACTACGGTTGTTCGTGTGGATGTTGTTGTTCTCTGTGATATCATCAGTTTGGATCGAAGGAAGATGGAGTCAACACTCACTGACGTAGGGACTCTCAGAGAAGGGCTCGATGATGGCTTCGGGGTTGGGTTTCACTCGGTCGGGCCAGCCGTATGGGGTGTAAGTTCTGGACGAAGAGATCCAGGCCTTTGCTTGTCCGTTAGCGGGGAGCTCAAAGACCTGAACGATGTGAGATGGAGAGAGATGCATGTGATATCACATTGTCCGGTCTGTCAATGGGAGGGTTGTGAAGGTATCCATGCCACCACCACTGGTCGAAGGTGAGGCCATCTAGAGGATCAGAGGCCTTGTTGCAGTCTCTGTGTCCATCATCGTAGACCTCCTAATCTCACGTGTCAGATCGGAACTGAGTTCACGCACACATGAATGGACTCACTGGGTCATAGACAGAAGGGTGGTGAAGCGATACGTGACCGCTCACGACCGTGAGGAGGAGTAAGAAGACCGCCTGCCTCATGTGTGTCCGTTGGAAGAATGATTTCGTTCGAACACGTATGACAAGACGACTTCAGCGGGTGCCAAAAACTCGCAAGAATAGCTCAACTATTCTCCAAACGAGACGAACAGGCTTCAGGGCCCACCTGACTATCAATTGTCTGGGAGGTGATGCTTATGTTAGCGCTTCAGGTGCCCTCCTTTGTCTATATTTCCGCAGTATGTAAGTCTACTTGTCGCACACGGAAGAGAATGCACTCCATCCACGCTAGCTAACGTGGTAGTTGGGTGTGTTATGGATGTATACTGGCGTGAGGAAATCATCCGAATTCTCCGACGTGTGACTCACTCTCATTGCAAAGATGAGTCTGGTATTGGATGAGATGTACAGTCCAAGCCATTGAGTAGCTGAAGGAGAATCGGTGGCCATTTGTACGGCTGTCATATGTGGCCCATCTTTGGTGAGTCAGTATGGAACATGGACGCAGGGAACTGACCGAATGAAGGAGTCCACCATTACATATGGACATAGGTTGATCTGAATCACGGTCTTCAAGTGGAACATACATGTACATCGTCTCGAATTCACTGTGGCCCGTTGTGAACATCTGGAGGACACGGCTGGCGTCAGATCTAATTCAGAAGATTTCAGCTCTACCCCTTGAACTCCCTCCTCTGCGTTCCGTGTGGGATACAAAGACGATGCAATATACCACCATCCAACTACGAGCCGGCGCGAGACGGTGTTTACGTACAACCGGTTCCCTTGTCTTTAAAGAATACACATTCTTTGTCTCAGAGGACACATCCCGTTCGTCAAGCTTCTCATCTCTCATCGAAGACGACAACATCTGTCTAGACATCGTGACGTTAACGTAGACGTTCGAATGTTTCATTTATGCCCTCTTAAATGTGCCCTGGGAGGCGTACCTCGTTGGTAAGCCAGTGGAGTTGGCGCTCCATTGTGACAGGATGACCAGACACAGAACGAGCAGCATGAAGACTTGGATATAGAGGACAGTGTTACCCGAGTTGTTCTGATTTCTCTTGTTCCTCAACACTTCGAACTCGTTCTACAATCGAGTCACGATTCATTTCTCTTCTCGTGAGAAATGAATGAAATAGAATGAATCGAACGAAATAGAATGAAATGTTTCTCTCTCGTATGGAATTAAAATAGAATAAATTCACCTCTAATCTGGATAACGTGTTGAGCATGTTATTTCTCTTCGACATTTCACCGTCCAGTGACGCTCGCAGATCGCTGTTTTCAGTTCTCAACGTGTCGCTCTCCTTCTCCAACGTCCTCATCCTCTTGTCTTGTTTCTCTCTCTCTTCATTACTGAAATATTCAGCGAAACATCCCTCTCATCAACTCACTCAGTTGTGGCATATTTACTCAATTGTAGAAGGTGATTCTGCTGGCTCGTGTTCAGCTCGCGAGTGGCTTCTTCTAATTTCCTCTTCAAGTCTGCGTTCTCCTTCTTCAGCAGAGAAACTTCTTCCTTGTGCATTGTGGTATTGCTGATTCGTATTCAATCGAAATGTGATGGATAGAGAGAATGTCGACCCACCTTGGTGCTTCACGGTCGTATTCTAATGTGTGATCTAAATCGACAAACTTGACGCTCCTGTTCTTTGGGTTGGACGGTCCGTGTACATCTTCTTTTGTTCCGTTGTTCTTATCTGCCACTGCTTCATGATTACGTGTGGGAATTTCGATGAAAACTCACGTTCGGCTTGGAGAGCGTCCTTGATGGATTCCTGCGACGTGTTGACGCTGTTTGGTGTGAGATTTCGGTGAGATTTCGATCTCTTCACCTCTTGAAGCTGGCCAGACCTCCCTTCATCTTCTGAGCTCTCAGCGCTCGCAGAGAAGACTTCTTCTTGTCTCCGGACTCTTCTGATCCATTGCTCTGTCCCTGAACATCATCAACATCTCCTCCATGATGTCAACCGCGGGCTCACATCTTTCTCATGATCTGTCTGTACCGGTGTGGATTGTTCATCGCTCTTCTCCTTTTCGTCTTTCACGTGTTTCGATTGCCAAGGTATGGGTTTCGGTCTGTTAGCTCTGTCGATTTTCCCTTTTCCTCTCGATTGATGCTCTTGAAGTTGTGCAAATATATTGTCGAAGACAGCTGAATGTGATATCAGATGAGTGTAGTGCACTGAGGGAATAGAGATAATCATTAGGTATGAGAAAACAGATGAAGATCACGGCAAGCGGGAAACGATTTCGATCTTCGGATCATTTTAATAGAGTCACAGCTCATAGAAGTGACGAAGAAAACGATAGAGTATGCACGATGGATGACGAATGAGAACTCTGACCTGGTTTCAACTGAGACTGAACCGATTTACTGTCTTCCTCTTCCAATTGATTCCGCGATGAGTTCTGAAATGCACCCAGCTTCTCACCATTCTCTTGTGATGAATTCGGTGACGTCTGAACTTGTGTCTTATCCATGGGTTTTCCAGCTCATCTGATGTTAGCGGTTGATTGATTGTAGATGAATTGAATTTCAAAAAATAACATTTCATCCGATCACACAAGCGTGTCGATGTTCTATACTTCCATTCACTTGCGATCAGACGAAGCCCGCATTGTTACAAATTGTTGAAGCATCTTTAGTCTGCTTTTTTGCAAGAATGTGTTGCAACATCACACTGAAGCTTGTGACGATCTGATCACATAATAGAAGAATCGTATTGTACGAATCACAATACTCATAGATGGTCAAACACTTTTTCGATCAAAATTTATCTCTCATTTCACAGTCCTCCACGGAGTCTGAGAACCAGGTGAAGAGTGGACTCCTTCTGGATGTTGTAATCAGACAGTGTGCGGCCATCCTCGAGCTGCTTTCCGGCAAAGATGAGTCTCTGCTGATCGGGGGGAATACCTTCCTTGTCCTGGATCTTCTGCTTGACGTTGTCGATGGTATCCGAGGACTCGACTTCAAGGGTGATGGTCTTTCCAGTGAGTGTCTTGACGAAGATCTGCATTCCTCCACGGAGACGGAGGACGAGGTGAAGGGTGGACTCCTTCTGGATGTTGTAGTCCGAGAGGGTTCTGCCGTCCTCGAGCTGCTTTCCAGCGAAGATGAGTCTCTGTTGGTCGGGTGGGATGCCCTCCTTGTCTTGGATCTTCTGCTTCACGTTGTCGATGGTGTCGGAGCTCTCGACCTCAAGGGTGATCGTCTTTCCAGTGAGGGTCTTGACGAAGATCTGCATTCCTCCACGAAGTCTGAGCACTAAGTGAAGAGTGGACTCCTTCTGGATGTTGTAATCAGACAGTGTGCGGCCGTCTTCGAGCTGCTTTCCGGCGAAGATGAGTCTCTGTTGGTCGGGGGGAATACCTTCCTTGTCCTGGATCTTCTGCTTGACGTTGTCGATGGTGTCTGAGGACTCGACCTCAAGAGTGATGGTCTTGCCCGTAAGAGTCTTAACGAAGATCTGCATTCCTCCTCTAAGTCTCAGGACCAAGTGGAGGGTGGACTCCTTCTGGATGTTGTAGTCCGAGAGGGTTCTGCCGTCTTCTAACTGCTTTCCGGCAAAGATGAGTCGCTGTTGGTCGGGTGGGATGCCCTCCTTGTCTTGGATCTTCTGCTTCACGTTGTCGATGGTGTCTGAGCTCTCCACTTCGAGGGTGATGGTCTTGCCAGTCAGGGTCTTGACGAAGATCTGCATGCTTCTTGTTGCTTGTGTTGCGTTGAAATTATGATGTTGTGTTGTCCAAAATCGGTTCGTCCGTTCATTGAATCGGAATTCATTTTCCGAAGAGTAACTCCGAATCTACAACGTAAAATTGTGTCATTTCGTCAATAAAGACCGATAATTTCGCTCTTCTCCTTTGTGATTGCTTTAGCAAAGAAGACGAATGCTGCCCGAGCTTGGGCATATTCAGATGCACAGAATGATACCTAACAAACAGAAATCACGAGGAGGTGTACATTTACACGGGGAGATGCTGCTGAGATTTCGCAATTCGGGAAGATGACGCAAACAGCTCGTCACAAGGCGAGATCAACGGCTCATTTCTACATCAACCAGTTGCTCTTCCGTCACAACCACGATGACGGGTGAATAAGGTCGTTCATTCGTCTTCGATGCTGACCAGTTCAGATCACCTCTCCACATTACATCAACTCTCACAAAGAATGTTTTTGGATTTCTGTCCAGTTCCTTTCGAAGAAGTGAGTCACACAGAGATGTCAACGATCTTTCATCTCAATCATATTAGGTGGTGGTAGTTCACCCGCACGCGGAAGGACAAGTGCCAATCACACAGAGAGCCGCTTCTAAATTGACAAAAGGTGCGGATCTAATTGTGATTTCAATACCCTCCAATCGACCACTGACCTTCTCAGATGCAACCTGGCACAGTCGTTTGTCCCAACTGCACACAGTTCGCATGAGAATGGACACGAACAAAACCGTAGCATGTGGTGATCTCATCTTCACCCGTTTTTTTCCCATCTCGAAAGACAACCCCGCACCGGTGAATCCTCTATCATCTCTCCTAGCGCAAGACATTCGACTCATCGTCTTTAGCTCTTCACTGGATGGGGCGATCTCGTCAGCGATCTGCAGTTGACTTATTATCCCGGTGGAGGAGAGGGACCACAGGTGAATGTCTTTTCTTCTTCATGTCAATCTCTTTACCATCAACTTTTCATCTCGTGAAGATGATGACGATGAGATTCCGATGATGCTGCTCACGCTGTTGATCAGACGATACGACATCACGAGTTTCCATCAGATTTCCGAGGGCCGGAGAAGCAAAAGATTCACGGAGATTACCATATCGTCAGTTTGGACAGTCGACTCATGTTGAAGATCACCGTGGCGATCACTGAGAAGACAGGGTGGCCGTCACATGCGTGGCAGGTGAACGATCATCTTATCATCCACCATCACCAACTCATGGTCACCATCATCAACAGTAATCTACAAACTCATCATCGTGATCATCATCATCACCACTCCACCATCGTGATCATCGACGTCAGTCATCGACTCATGAGTGCTGAAGGTAGACGAAGCCATGGTCATCTTCCACGTCAACGAAGTAGAACGACTGAGCCGAAACGAAAAGATGTCCGACACAGACTCTGTACCCTCTTCGATCGATATCTCATTCCATTCTATGTTTGGAATACGTTCACCATCTCAATTCATCGGGTGATTATCATTTCCCTCTATCCTATGATGAAATATATAGGAGGGAATAGTTGTATCTACAATGCTGTAGTTGATTGACTTGAAGACAGGAAAGTGAATGTACCTGTACGTATGGATGGCCACCAGATTTCCTCTGATTTTCTACCGAATTTCTCACTCGTACAACTGAAAGGGGCGGGAGACATTGATACGAAGTTTCACGAGACCATCAACGATTTTGATCGTTCCACGGAAAATTTCCCGGATTCTGACGGTTTCCTCGGAATCTCCATCAAGGTAATTGGATGAAATTTCGCGCGGATCTCAATCTGTACAGGATAACGATGGGAGGACACTTTCGAGTTACGTGAAGACGTACGCAGTGGACATGAAGCCAGACGAGTCCACTCAGATGTATCATTGTTCGTTACGTGCTGGCAGCCGAAAGATAACCACACGAGAAGGAAAAGTAAATACAAACGAAGCCTTTAACGGAGGCTGATAATGGGTTACAGGATTTCGGTACAAGGAAGGCATTGAACCTCCCCCTCGACTTCATTCTGCGTAAAGAGAGTGACGGGCATATTTATTTGAGGCAGTTTCAGATGAAAATACCCGCTGAACGAAGCAGACAATAAATTGTACATATCTTGATTCGAATATCAGGCAAAGGGAACATGCGGTATCGTAACGTGTTATTCCTTTTAAAGTCACGTTGTGTAAACGCGACGAAGGTGGAGAGGAAAATTAAGATTCTCCTCTTTCTATGGGAACCATATACACTGGGATTCTCTTGAATGCTCCGCGTGTTGTGTACAGAGAGTGAGCCAACCCTCTCATTCTTCAGAAACAGTGGAGGCGTGACGTTGAGGTGGGAAAGACTGATTCAAAAATCGGAGAAAAGACTCGTAAAACGCGAAAACTATCAGGGTTAGTTCCCAAGAGAAGCGTTAAGGACGACAGATTTGAGGCGACCTGTCATCAGATTAGGCCAGCGGACGAGTCAGTCTCGTGATGAACAGCTCATCGCTTTTATTCTACCTCATCGGTCCACCCATGGACTACCAGGCTGGACCTGATCCAAGAGACCCGGACCCCTTCCTGGACAGTCAAGTCTTAGCCATGGAGAGACAGCCGCTGATTTTAACCGTGGAGACCGACGATACGAAGGAGGTGGCAAGATATTGTGACAAAGAGAAGCAGGGATCCGCCGTGCGTTTTCGGTACATTGCTCAGAGCATCATCCTCTGCATAAGTTGCCCCATCCCAAGGGGGGCATATCTTATCGCCGAATTATGTAAGTACCTACCTATATGTTACCGATTTCACGTGACGGTGTCCCAGACGATAAGAAGGCCGGTACGAGACTCGGTGACAACGAGCAGAGGATGCTCATCTTCAGAATGCCTCGACAGCCGCTACCAGAAGAGAATGAAGTCCTTCGGTACAATCGATCGACGGTTTATAAACCCAGACGGCACGCCCCCTCAGAAGATGGCAAGTTCAAGTTAAGCTTTGGGGTGAGAAGAACTTCATGGAGCACTCACCGACGTCGACAGATGCTATCACCGACCACCTTCTTTCAGATGGAAGAGCGAGTGAACCGTCAGCTCTTTGTGAAGTGCACCATCTACTCGGGGGAAGAGACTCAGACTTACGATACCAAACCCTTCTATGCTTCAAAGGAGAACAGTAAGAGACGAAGGAGCCAATAGATATTGTATAGAGAGCAAGCATCTGACTTTCTTCTGCCCCTCTTCGAGCCCTGTTGTTTCTGCGGAATGAACAACCCTAGCAACTCGTTGTCAGGTTCATCCATCCGCGGTGCATCTCCGCTATATTTCAATATTTCGCTTCTATTAAGCACTCCTGAACGAGCTCCACGGCTCTATGGGCAGGATCTAATTAGCAAGACGGTTTCGAATCAATTTGAAGAGAAACAGGGGTTTGAGTAAGGAGAACGTCAAACTCGAGAAATCCTCGGGGAAAATAAATCCGTCACTTTCGTGTTTATTTCAAATTTCCTACACCGGAATATAATAGGAAATTTGAAATACCCCGGACCCGACAAAGATCGAAAAGATAAAGGTGTCGACACAATCTATTTGGTTCATTATATCAGAGGAAGGTGATGTCCACAGGCTGAGTCACTTGTTGTGTGTTCTGGTAAGTCAATTCTCCCTCGTCGTTCATCTCGAAGGTGGCCAGCGTATCATCCTTCTGTCCCGCCACGTAGAGGTATCTGATACCCCATTCAACGATCCATCTACAATGAACCGCTCTCACCCTCCCTGAGGGCTAACGTTCATACCCCTGGGCCAATTCACTTGAGATTTGACTTGAGATTTCTGTGTCAAACGACCGTTGTTGTCGATGGAGAACACGGCTACCGTGTCGTAGCCACGGTTAGTAGCGTACAAGAATCTGTCGATGTCAACGTGAGATTTCGTAGAGGCGTCGACACCTCTTGTTGGGGTGAAGGCGGATCTCAGCTCCATAGCTGGTCGGCCCGTTGTAGTTGTCCGGCAGACTGCTGACGATCTGCATTTATTTAATTCTTTTCTTCTCCACATTCCTCTCACCTGCATGACCTTGGGATTTGTCTCGTTGTAGTGGAAGGACAAGATGGTGTTGGCATTCTCAGACAACACGTAAGCTAAACCTGTTGAATGTGTCACCGGACAATTTGTCCGATCTACACTCACCCAGCCCTTCGTGAAAGGTGATGTGTCGTGGTCCAGTGTTGGATGGTGTCTTGAAAGTGCTCACGGATCTGCGAAGAGTCAACGCGAGTCAAAGTGATCGAACTCACGTCAATTGTCCGTTGCTGGACAATTTCCAAAAATAGACCGCGTCTGAACCTAAATCCACGCCGGCGATCCAGCCGTTGGGAGCTTCAACGATCATGTGAGCGTGGGGTGACCACTGTTCAA
Organism: Planoprotostelium fungivorum; assembly: GCA_003024175.1. Classification (NCBI taxonomy): domain Eukaryota; phylum Evosea; class Variosea; order Cavosteliida; family Cavosteliaceae; genus Planoprotostelium; species Planoprotostelium fungivorum. The sequence goes on along the minus strand of MDYQ01000002.1, from coordinate 210,891 downwards.
GTGAGACGTCTCGAATGATATCATACTCGTCTTCACCTGGTTGTCGGCACCCGACTGACTGCCGGAGCCGGGCTTGACGATATTGGCGAGTTGTAGACGGCCATTACTATCGATTGTGTAAGAGGCAAAGTGACCACTGCCGTAATTCGCGACGAACGCGAAATTTCCAGACGAATGTACGGAGACGAAAGCGGGACCGCCTGATGACGTCATCGACTCGAAATCTCGATGAAAACTCACTGCCGCCCGAGTTGAGAGAAGACAAGCGTTGTAGAGAGCCGTCCTTGTTGATGGAGAAGGTTCCCACGGTGTTACCGAACTCGGAGATATCGAAGAGGAGAGAACGAGGAGCAAATGTGGCCAGGGAGGAAGGAGAAGCTGCGGGTGTCACACTCTTCTTCTTCAGAGCTCCACTGGACTGAGAATGGTTCAGAACACAAGACACGATGGGATGGTGATGATGATGATGATGGATGAGGGTGGTGAAGAGAAGGTGAAGGATGGAAATGCGATGATGAGACGTGGTGATCGTGTGATGGATGTGGATCGTCATTGATCACCTGATCTTGAGAGTACACGACGATGCCTCCGGGTTGGTTCTGATAAGTTCCAACGTAGACGTATTTCTCTCCGCTGGATGTGGTGGGTGTGGGCTTCGTGGACACATTGGACGATGTAGTCGAGATGGTGAAAGAGGAGCTGGTTGAGATGGTGGAGGAGGCAGAGCTAGTTGAGATGGAGGAGGAGGCAGAAGTGGTCAGAGTCGATGGGCTCGTCTTCGTCTTCGTTGGCTTCGGTTGATTTCCACCTGCAGATATGTTAATGTTGCACATTTTGGAATTTGTTGGAGCCGTCCAGAGTAGGTGTCATATGAAGAGATGAACGAGATCTCACAATAGGCGGGTCCGACACCACAGTAACCCCACTGAAGAAGATCAGATGCGAAAATGGATGTGAGAATCGAGATCAATCACCTGAGAGCAGCACTGATCGGAGGGACAAGCGGGATGGCAGCGAGAATCATCTTGAGTGGGTTTCGGAAGAGGAGTGGGGGCACCACAGTAATCGGTACCTGTTCCACAGTATCCCCACTATAGAAAAGAGATCAGAACAGGTATATAGGCTTCGATCCGATCCGTGTATCATACACACCTGAGAACAACACTCGCCAGAAGCACAAGGGGGATTGCATTTGGCTACGATCAAGCCAAAGAGGGCGAAGAGAAGAAGGAGTCCTGCCTTCGTCATCTCGGTTGTGCTGGGTATGATGGTGAAAGAGGAGACTCCTTCTCTGACGAGTTGTCAGTCCGACAAATCATGTCAGTCCTGCCTTTCCACTTCTCTGAAGAATCCTCCTTTGTTGTTTCTTCTTCACCTTTGGAAGAAATCTATTGGCCACTGTGAGATGTCTACTCTGTACTCGGAGCAGCCCGTTGCTGGAACCCACTTCGACGATCATGAACAGTGTCCGTCTCGTCATCACGTGACACAACAACATCCTTCACAAACATCATCGCACGCCACCCTCCATTCGGTCCTTTTATTTCGTCTCTTCGACAAACTTTTCGGCCGCCTCCAACCAAGTCTCCACGGCCACACCTCCACCCTCCTTCTTCATCCAGTTCTTTGCCTTTCTCACGGCCAAAGTCCACGTGTCCTTGCCCTCCTTCATTTTCCCCTCCAGATAAGCCACGACAACGGCCGTGACCCACACTTGGAATCCATCCGGAGTCAACTTCTTCGCTTCGACTCTCTTCTGGTCGAATGGAAGGACAGAGAGGACGGTCACGTCAAACGATCCGTTCGATCTCTGATGAGACAAGATGGATGAGAGAGGTGATGAAGAAGAGGAGGTCGGTGGGCTGCTTCCCTTCGAGGAGGCAGAGGAGAAGGCCCTGGGTGCTGCTGCTGCCGACGGTCTCGCCAACTTTTCCATGCTCTCCAGGTTGTCTGATCGAATGGATTCGGACTTCTTCTCTTTCATCTTCTTCATGGGAGCTGCTGTCACGGAATGTGAAGCGAGAGAGGAGCGGCGAACAGACCCAGGAGGAGCAGCATCTCTCAATCGGCACAGACCAAAGGTGGATGTCTGAGGTTGAGATGCAGAAGACATGTCTATGAATTGAACGGTCTCTTCGGTTATCTTGCCATCGGTCTCGTGAACTGAAGAGATCATCAGACATGTGATGATGGAAGGTGATGATCACCTGCCACGAAGGCAGTGTGCTGAGAGAGGATACCTGTGGAGAGTGAGATGGATACGATCTCCTTTTGGATGTCAGATTCTGCTCTGTCTGTCTTTCCATCAGGCTTGTGGAGGTAGCTCCTACCCGACTGCAAGCTATCGATAACTGATCTACCGTACAACCTGTATCGTCATGAGCGTGATGAGAGATCGTCATCGTCATGACTCACTTTGTCAAAACGAAATCTTCCGGTGCAGGTGCCGTGGCGGACTCCACATTGACAGTGATCTATTCGAGAATCAATCGAAATTCCATCTACAACGCTCACTTGTTGAGAGAAATCTTTCTTGCCGTATTTTCCGTTGAGAGTTCCCGTTATCTTCTTGTCTTTCAGTTGAGATAGAGCCGTGGCATCTAATGACAAGTAGACGTTCAAGTGATCTCCTGAAAAGATGGGAGGGAGGTAGTAGGGGCTGGATCTAACCTGAAGAATGACGTCACGATCATGTTTGTAGATGATAGACTCACGTCTTTCAGATCACCCCAGTTCATGCTCAACTGTGAGATCAGTCAGCATCTCATGATGATGTCGATCGTCATCATCATGATCATGATGTCAGATGTACGATGATCACCTGTGTCAGAGCTGGTTTCATCGCCCGGTTCAGTTGTCTCATAACGGCCTCGTTCATGTTCGTCGAATCGATGAATTCACAGCCTCCGTGACTGTTCTCCGCGATATTCCTCACCAGATGCCTGTCCACTCCCGTTCCAATTCCGAACGTGAAGATACGCGTGACGTGAGAATCCGTCTTTGCCAAATCGATGCAATGTGCAGAGTTCGATACCTGCTCCCGTCATTTTTTTTTTCTCTACAAAGATCTCACAGCTCCGTCGGTCAACAGGAAGATCTGCCTAGAGTGACCAGGTAGAGGAGCAGAAGACAAGATGGCCTTCAGAGGCTCGTAGAGGTTCGTGCCGCCGAGGTCAGCCTTTCGAACGGAGTTCATCTTCATGGCCATGTCGAACGTCTCTTCACTGTAAGGCCTGCTTCCGATCTGAAAGATGCGATTGTAATTCGAGCCAAAGTTGTAGATGTTGAAAGAGCAGGACTCGGGTAGACTTCTGAGAAGCATGGCGACCGTCTCGTTGACCTGGGAAGGTTTTATTGGAATGAACTCATCTACAACGTTGTAGATGGACTCACCGCCTGAATGGGGGAGCCGGACATGGAACCAGAGCAATCGATGAGGAAGATGATCTCCGTGTTGATCTACAACGTTGTAGATGAGTTCGAATTGTCTACACCGTGAACTCACCTCTTCATCTTCTTCAGCTTGTGTCATGTCTGGGTGAAATTGAAAGGAAGTGACAATTCCGTCTTGGTTTCTCTCTGAATGGGCTATCGGTCTACAATGTTGTAAACGAGATAATTCGAGATGATTTCGACTCACGTAAAGGCGTTCTTGACGGATAGAGTCAGCTCGGGTGATTTTCCATCGTGTAAAGTGGCTTCCACGCGGTTGCCCACGACCTTCATCTCCACATTACTCGTGATGTTCTCTAATCCGTAGCTGCTGATCACTTCCACGTTCAATTTCACCTGCGATGACGGTCAATCATCTAGACGATCCTCGGTGATGGGATAGAGGGACATACATTCTTGCAGTTGGAGTTGTGGGGAGGGAGGGCGAAGATGATCTTTCCATTCTGCCACTTCAACTCCGAAACGTAAGCCAAGACGAGTGTGACTTCTTTTCCTGCATCTAATCTGCCGACGGAACATCTGAATGTATCCTCATTCACTACTTAGGGTCATCATCTGTAACTCATCCTGTCGTTTCTCACCTTGTTCGGACAAGTATGCTTGGTTTCCGCTAGCCAATGCGTCGTCATATTCTTCCTGGGCCTTCTTCTTCTCCTTCAAGATTCCTTTGATCAACTTTCCATCTACGAGCGCATGGAAGGAAGAGACGGTAGCCCCTTTGGCCAGTGGATAGGAGTATGAGATCTCCTGTGGGCCATTCGAGGTGTTTTGGAATGTCTGTGTGACGGTGACCCGAGAGGTGAGATCATAGAGGATGGCTTGGATCGCAGACGATACTGCCGTCAAATGGGAGTTGTTCTTCGTTTGATTCGCTGAAATGAGACCCTGTGATCTCTCCCATCAGCTCCATACATCCGAGAATAAGATACATACCATACACATGTTGAAAGAGTTGTTGTTTCTTGTTGTTGGTTTTAGAAATATGTGCTGTAGTGCATCCGATCGTGAGTGTCTACCATTCGGTGAATGACCTCCGAAACCGTGAACGGATTTCAATGTTTGCGCACAAATAAAATCATTTTCCAAAGATTTATTCCTCAACACCTCACTGTTTCGTATTTACACCTCGTTGAGGATGTGTTCTTGGTAGATGACGATGTTTGTATTCGTCTGTGTCTGGTCAGAAAGATACATCACCTGCACATCATCTCACCATCTCCGTCTGATAATGTGATGATTGCACCAAGAGATTTGGGTTGATGTCGTCCTTCTCTTCTTTCCCCATCATGAGTCTCAGCTGCTCCGCACATCTATAAAACGTCATCATGCGATCTGTCGCATGGTCACCTCACTCTGTGAAGTTGGGTCGCTCTTCTGAAACACTGTTCCAGCAGGACAGAATGTGATCCCATAAAATGTCTGGGCACTCGTCTGGTTGAGGTAATCGTTGACCAGACTTGACCAATTCAACGGCTTCGGCGTTAGACAATCCTTGGTAGGGGATGAGTCCGTTGGTCATCATCTCCCAGAGGGTAACTGGAAGAGGAATGAGACAAGTTGCATTCGTCTCTGTTTGTGCACATGATGTGATGATGTCGATCTTTTGATGAGATGATGTGATGTCGATCCTGTGATGAGATGGATGATGGATGAGTGTATACCTCCGTAAGACCAGACGTCACTCTTCGCATTGGATTTTCCGTACGCTATCATCTGTACCTCTCAATACACGAAATCTACACGAGATTACCTCCGGTGCAGACCACTTGTACGCGATTGTGCTTCCCGCCTCGTAATACTGAGAAGACTGTTTCGATAACCCGAAATCGGATATCTACAACGAGTCAAACCTTTCCCTCCCCTCTCCTCTCACCTTCGCGACGTATCTGTCACCCGTCTTCTCCAGGAGGACCTGTCAGCTCCAGTGAGTACGTACGTACGTGACGTATGAAGAGACTCACGTTTCTCGCGCCGAGATCTCTGTGGATGATGCCGCACGAGTGTAAATAGATCATTCCACTGGCGATATCAAAAGCTATGGCCAGTCTGTCCTGCAGTACCAACTGTCACGTCACGTCAGATCTAAAGATAGAACCTAGGCTGACACTCACCTGCTCTGCGTTTGGCTTCCATTGCAAAAAGTCACACAGAGAACCCAGGGGACAGAATTCCAGCACCATGAATTTAGCCTCCTTCTGATCTATAAATACCCCCAAAAATCGAACAATGTTCGGATGGTTTAGCTTCCTGCAGAGGCTGAGACAGGTGTGATATCACGTGAGACATCTTACATGAGTAGCCCCACTTCTTTTCTATCATCCATTCCCTGCTTCAGCTGTTTACAAGCTACCGTAGTGGTACCGTTCCTGAGGAAATCAGAATGACGTCATCGATCTACAACTCACCAAGTACCGCGATAGACGGTACCTACCCAGACGGTCAGTACGTACGAATGACAGGTAGAATGAACTCTCACCGAAATGTCCGGCACCGATGACGTTATCCATCTGTATATCTGACAGATACACAGACATGTTGAGGTCCATTAGACTGTCTCTGTTCACTCTCTCCCTCACATCCTTCTTTCACCTTTCCATCTCGAATCTCTTCTTCAGTTCCTTCTTTGATATGTACTGCCACACAACGACACCGATCAATACACCTACGATGAAGACACAAGCGATGACGATACCTGAAGAGTTCATCCATCACGTACTACCACCTCTATATCTTGATGTGATGTCTCGATGTGTGATGTCTCGATGTGTGATGTCTCGATGTGTGATGTCTCGATGTGTGATGTCTCGATGTGTGATGTCATGTGTGATGTTATGTGCGATGTCATGTGCGATGTCATGTGTGATGTCTTACCAACTATGCCACCGGCTGATAGAGATGATCGATCACGGGAGGGTTTGCTGTCGGCAGCATCGCAATCGACCACGGAATAAACGGCCTCTTGGACACCACAGGAGAGACAATTTAGATTGCAGCAACTGGCCCCACAGTTGAGAGGAGAAGAAGTATCACAACAAGCTGATTCACCATCAGCCTCATCAGCATCGACACGATCGCGATCACGATGGACATGATGAGATGACTCACATGCATTTCCTGCAGACGAATACGAATTGATGGAAGAGGCGAAGAGATAGGTATCCGGTGAATCGTTTGCAGTGTTACGTGCCACGGAGCAAGAGGTGAGGGTCACATTCGAATGAGAAGCATATATCCCTCCCGCTTGTCGTGCATTATTTCCCTCGATCTGTCTCCTTCAGATATCAACTCCACATCTGTATGTCACCGTCGTGTTGTAGATCCTCAACTCCGATGCGTCAGATCGAACTCCTCCAGCCATCTGGGCCTGGCAGTTTCGGATGATCGTGTTGCTCATCTTCAGCTGCAACATCGTGAGTCGTGGACGATATCTGTTATTCACCTCGGAGAATTGAATGATGACAGCACCGCTCATTCCACTGTTCGAATCGAAGACCGAGTTGGTCATCATGGCCTGTGACGTGTCATTACGTCATCACATAGGGTGATGACGTCACTACATAGGGTGATGACGTCACACTCACCCCCGTGTTGTGTGTGGCGCTGAAAGAGGATCCCTGATCGTGTTGGTTGTTGTACATGTATAAACCATCTACGATGGTGTTGTTGGCGCTGCTGATGAAGATTAGACCTGCGGCGGTGACTGCAGATTGCCTCTTCTGAAGTCCGCTGATCTGTTGGATGGTTCAGCGAGAGAGGCAGGTAGAGAGGAGCACCTGTGTGCAATAGATGATAGTACAGTTGTAGATCTCGATGGTGGTGGTAGAGAATTCGATGAGGTCGACGGCAGTTACGTTCGTGGCAAAGATGTTTCTTAATGTGACGGCTGTGTGTCCATCAGCATCGATGATGATCGTGATGGTGAAACTCACTCGATGCTTCTCCTGATGCGAGTGCTCCATAAGTATCCGAGGTGGATGATGTCATGATGACATCCTCGATGGTGGCCACGGTGTATGCATACAGACCGAAGCCACCGTAAGAGCAGTTGTTGATCTGCAGGCCCTTCACGTTTAGAGTCGTGTTGTAAGCATACATTCCAGTGTTCTGATTCAAGTTCTGGAAGACGACGTTCGTGATGTTGGCCGTAGAATCTGAGATGGAGTCGACATCTTGAAAAGGGGAAGGGGATATGAGTGATACATGGCTCACCTTTCACTTCGAATACTGGAAACGAGTCTAGATAGAGAGACCCTTGACGGATGGTCAAGTTGAACAGGAGGAAATTCTCGATGGCGCCAATCTTGAATGCAGCATATCTCAGCTCCACATTGGAGAAGGACAAGAGTTTGAAACCTATCCAAGAGATTGAGAAAAAAAGATGGGATGGGTTTTACCGTGCCATAAGACTAATGAGTTCTGACTCAAATCGATGTATGTTTCAACCGTCTGGTCTTCCACATCGAATTCTAAGCTTCGGCCGTTATCTCGGTAACTGGGAGGACCATCGTTCATCAAGTGCTGTCCGGGGGCCAACAAGATCCGGAGGTCATCATTTCCGGAGGTTACGGCTAATGTCTGTGAGATCCATTGGGAGGTTAGATGCATTACCTTTGAATATGGACGGATAGTCAGCTGATGTTGAATTCCCCACCTTCACGGTTCGGATGTCTATATCACGGTCAATCGCCATCTGTTATCGTTATTACCCACCACCATAACACGAGACGATACAAAGAAAGAACGATAGAAGAGAGAGTCCTCTCATTGATGCCTTTGATGCTCGCTGTTCCTGTTTGTCGTTGTTATCACGACGCGCTGGAAGATTTCATACGAAGGCGGCAGTTAGATCCACGTTTATCTTCTGACGTTTGTAGATTGCTTCCTTTCGATTTTTTGAATTCATCTTTTCGCAAGGTGATCTCATCAATCGCATCGGGTTCAACAAAATGTCTACAGAGGTCAAGGCAGAACCAGTGACAGAACCGAAAGGAGAGGCTCTTTTGTCTTTGTTCAGTGTGTAGAAATCGGTTCGATGTGAGATCTCATCAATGTCAGAAACAACGAAGAACAAGGAAGAGTTGCAACAGAAACTACGTGAACTCATTGACTTAAAGAGGAAAGACAGAACGAATGACAAAGAGGCACCCCCAAAGAAGAGAATCAAGGTGATGATCGATTTCACCACTCCAACTGAAAGGTAGTTCTCAGTTAGAAGAATCCAATGAACCATCCAGACCGATAAAGAGGGAACCAGTGAAGAAAGTGGAATCGAAGGCGGAGAGTGCAACGAAAGCAGAGACGAAGACACCAGTTGGAACGCCCACGAAAAATAAGAAGAGCCAAGAGGTGATTTCTCCTCATTATCACGTGATAATCATATCATCATTAACATTTGAACAGGATCGTCTGCAATTCAGTCTCTTTGATTTTTCGAGCGGCAAACCGAAACCACAATACTTGGTTCGAGCCGAAGCGAAAGAGAAGTCAAGAAGAGGAGACAAAGCACTGAAGGCCATCCAGAGAGAAGAAGAGCTTCTCAAAAACATCTCCGTAGATGTGAGATCACCTTCTCATCGTCCATCACCCCACTGACACACCCCATCAGGACACGACAGATGCAACACCCGATGTAGGAGAGGCCAAATGGAACTCCCTCTTCGAAAAGGCTTCTGGCGTGAAAGTCTTGGACGATGCAAAGTTGATTAAGAAGAAAGAGAAGCAGAAGGAGAAGAAGAGAGACAAATCTGCGAAGGAATGGAGGCAGAGATCACATGATGTCAAGTTGACTCAGAAGGAGAAGCAGCAGAAGAGAAAAGACAACATCTCAAATCACATGAAGGAGAGGAAGTTGAGAAGATTGGGCAAGCTACCGTCCAAGAAACCAGAGGTAAGACATGTGATGGCCGATGGACATGGTAGCTGATGGCGATGATAGGAGAAGACAAAGAAGAGAGCGGGATTCGAAGGAAAGAAGAAGCAGTTCTTAAACAATGCAGGGGGAGGGAAAGAACATGGGAGACCCAGCAGCAGCCCCGGTGGAAAGTCGAAACAGAAATAAAATGGGCTCGAAGGGTTTTATTTCTGGAGCTCTCGCAGTTCTTTCGTGGGGGTGACGGCGTTCTCGATGTTGTCTCTCAGCCAGTCGATGACAGCCTGCATCACCATCAATCATCACATGACATCACCATCTTCTCTACCTTATTGTATTCTTCTGGATGTGTGACCAAGTGTGAAACGTGTGCAGATTTTTCGAATTTGGCCTGGGTGATGATGAGATGATGAGAAAATTATGAATGCAGTCGGCTACCTCGGTCACTTGAAAGCCCAGACCTTTCATCTGTGTGATGGACTTTTGGATGTCACTGGGCGGGAACAGCTTGTCCGCCTCACTGTACATCATCAGAATTGGTATCTGGGTCGTCTGTCAGTCCCAAATACAGTAAATAAAATCGAATAAAAGACGAGCGACGTCACCTTATCGGAATCTAAAAAGGCCTGGCGAGTGTCCACGAGATTCTTCTTCGTCGAGTTCAATTTCATCCACAATTCAAAGAATCTGCGAACGATGGGAGTCAAAAGCCAGTGTTCATAGATGGGATGGTTCGCTGCCGCGTGTCAATCTCAAGATCCTCTAAAAAAAATCGTTCATGATATCACCCGTCTCTTTTGCCACGAGAGAGTCTTTCGGCTTTTCTTTCAGACGGATGGAACTTCGAAGTTTCTTCGCGACGACGGTGAACTTGGCCAGAATGGCTCCTACGAATCCTCTCGTGAAGGTCTGAGGGGGTCACCATCAGCATCATCCATCATCGTATGAGACGTAAAGTCCTCGACTCACGTCTGCATTCACTCGAAATGGAGGTCCACTATCGGAAATCATTCCATGGATATAGACGTTGCTGACCTGTAGATAATGAGTCGATGCAAGTGATGGAGATGATGTCATACCGCTGGTTCGTACAGCCAGTTGATGGCATGACCGTAGAAATAATTTCCATTCGCGCTGAAAGAATGAACGATGAGTTTGTCTTCGGGTCTGGCTTGCATCATGAAACTGAGAGGGATCAGATCAGATGGTGCTGAAACCGGCCACGACTCACTTCTTAAGATCTTGCGCGACAAACCGACTGCTCTGCCTCCGTGCGATGGCGGGGAACAACCTGAATCTGTTAACATCAAAGAGGATCATCATGATGTTGCAAGCGATGTCGGCTCACCATCCACTCATGGAAGGTCGAATCGAAAGGACTTCGACAGATCGAAATCGTAAGCCATCGGTGGATGTCCATTCTCCTTTTTCATTTCTACGCTGTGCCTGGAGGGGTATCTTCTTCCACCAGTTGTTGTACTTGTTCAGAGCCCTGAGATCATCAACATTGGAAGCACAATCGCTGTCACCTCTCGGGACAACCTAGCCATCCGATGGTGATCACTCGTAACTTTGCAGAGGATACAGCTCGCTGTACTGTCGTCGCACTCGCCATCAATAATTGGATGCGCGATCGATCGCTGATCTTCCAAGTCTACAAGCCTTTTGGTTCGAATTTTGTTGAGAATATTGGATCGCGGTTTATATCTCTTCGTTCATGAACAGCGCTAGACACTATCAACCGTTCTTTTCGTCTCTAGATACAATATGGATAAGGGGCACGTGTGTGTGTTATCGCAGCCCACATCTATTCAGAGAAGCCGGTCGATTCATAGCGGTGTGCGAAGTAATGCCCTCAAGTTGCTGGAGTTTGGTCATGGTTCACGACATCATTTGGGTGATGTAAAATAGAGGTCACGTGACCACATATGGGCCGTATTGAATTTGGCCCGACGACCAAAAGACTGCGCCACACAGGCTCATTATCATGCGATTTCTTTTCACCTTTTCAATTTGTATCATATTACTTGTGTCGGTGGCATCAACCACCACGGACCATTATAAGACTTTGGTGAGAGAAGATCTCTCAAGTCACAGAACGAAGAAGTTAATACCTCTACAGGATCTCCCTCGCGATGCAACTCAATCTCAGATCAAGAAGGCATACAGAGCTCTCAGCCTCAAGTATCACCCTGACAAGAACTCTGAAGAGGATGCTTCTACAAAGTTTATTCAAGTGGGAGAAGGTATCGTGCACCATGTGGTGCAAAGCTGATGAACTTCTTACAGCATATGAGACCTTGGGTGATCCGGAGAAGAGAAAGACTTACGATCAATGGTTGAATTCACCAAGAAGAGGACCTTCACAAACACCTCCCAGACAACCACCACCTCGCCGACCATCGAATGATAACAAGGATCACTACGAGAAGACGGAGTCCTTCACTGGACCCGACGGAAAGACGACGACAAGAACCTACCGCTCATCCTCGAATGATCCGAAGGTGATTCGATCGTGTAGCCCTCCCTGACAAACGACAGGCATCAAAGTCACACGAAGAGGCCATGAAGAGGCACGAAGAATTACTGAAGAAACACAGAGAGATGTTCAAGCGACATCATGCCTCATTCGAAAAGTGATTCATTCATCACACACATTATTTCGCATCCTCATTCTATCACAGCTCTAACGAAGAAGACAGCCCGGAATCGACTCATGAGAAGGCGATGAGAAGACACAAGGAGATCATCCAAGATCACCAAAAGCGATTCAAGAAACAAGCCTTATTCTAAACGTTCGAGCCAAAAACTTTAGATGTTGTAGTTCTTCTGTAGAATGTCCCACTCCTGCGGTGCCGTCGCTGCTTTCAGTTCCGTCCAGTAGGCGGCGGGTGCTCCTGCCTTGAAGACATGAAGAACTTGTCCGATGGTGTTGGTGATGTCGGTTGGTGTCTGAGACGTCTGCACGTTTTAGAGATCATATGATGATGTGATGATGTGATGATGTGATGCTGTGATGATGTGATGATGTGATGATGTGATGATGTGATGATGTTGTGGTGCATCATGAAGACGATGAACATTGCATGGAACACAAGTCACCTCCCAAGATGCTGCGATAGACATGATGTACGGCATGCAGCTCATGGCTGCTCCAGGGTTGATCGCGAGAAGGGTGAACAATCCGCGGATCGCAGATTCGCGACTGCGGTCCTGGTGACATCATTCCACGTCATAGTGTCACGTGACTCACCGACTTACGCATGGCTCGAATGGCCTTGACCCAAGGCTCGATGAATTCCGGTAAATTCGGTGCGATCTACAACTCTCATCAGATCACATCATCATCATCATCTCACCCTCTGTCCATTCGCTGTTCCCATTCTTCCCAGAGTGATGGCCACGTTGTCTCTCAACTGAGTGTTGAGACGTTCTTTACACAACAGAGCGAGGAGCTTCTGCATGATGGCAGGGGTGTATGGATCCAACTCTTGAGGAGAGATGCGAATGCAAAGCTCTCCGATCTCCATCCGTCAAGGTCATCGACGTTTGAAACATTTCACAGACACGAAAAGGATACGGCCCAGGAGGCATTGTTACACACGGAGATGAAATCGAGCGAGACGTGTCCGATGATGAGCGGCATGACGTGCTGCAGATGAGGCGTGATGCAGGAGGGGCAGCACCTGGACATGTCTCCCAACAGAGCGAGGACGGACTGTTGAACGGAGGGACGTCGGTCTGCGAGGCAGCGTATGGACAGTGGTAAGAGGTTGGAGTTGGTGATGAGAGACTCGATGCCGGAGCCGAGGCCTTCGATCAGGCCGGCGATGAGATCGAGGCAAGCGGTGAGAAACCCGTCGTGCTGGGTGAGTCAGTGTCTCATCTCTTTAGAATAATGGATGAGTCACTCATGTCGAGTCGTGATGCACGATGAGTCATGTGACGTGAGAATAAAATAAAAGATGAAGAATGCCGCGTTGTAGATGATCTCACCATATTGTTGTTCAACACCATCTCGATGATCTTGCAGCATCTCTGATACACCGGCACCGCGTAAGGCTGGAACCCGATAGACATCGAGACGGCAAGGTAGCCGACGCAGTTGAGAAGAGACAGCAGCTGTGGGTCATCGTCTGACAATGCGTTCCACCTCCCGATAACGGGCGGTAAGATGTGGTTGATGTAATTGGCGTGGTTCAATTCCGTTCCAACGGCCTCCGCGAGCGATCCCAAAAAGTCCAAAAGTAAGAACGTGTTCTTCGCCTGCCCACGTCAATCTACAACGAGCCAAATCTTCACCTGGTAGCGACCGAATGCGATGACGATGCACTGTACGCAAGAGGGTAAGAAGGGTACCATCAGCTCTCTCGCTTGGTCACAGACGTTCGCCAGGGCGGACACTGCAGCCTCTTGGACTTTCTTGTTGCGATCCATCATGCTGTGGAGCATGCCGTTGACCATGTGGGTCAGCACTTCTTGGTTCTTGAGGACGTAATAGACGTAGCGGCTGAGGGACCAGCAGGTGATGCTGCGGACGAGGGGCTGTCGCACGTATCAGCTCACACCCGATGATGATGATGATCAAGTGATGATGACATGATGATGATGATGACGATGCAGTGATGATGACGAGGAGTGTAATGACACCCACCTTCGGGTCCTTCAATAGTTCGAGTAGGTATGGAATGATACCGTTCAAGTGTTGCTTCATGCCGACACCGCATCCCTCCGAGATGGCACCGAGCGTAAGGATGGCACTCTCCCTGATCTTCCAATCTTGTGATTTCAATCTCTGTTCGATGACAGGGAGGAGAATGGGTAAGAGAGAGTCTTCGAAGATGACAGAGAGGTTGTCTAAACCGGAGGCGGCTGATTTTCTCAGGCCCCACTCGGAAGCCTGAGAAGAGGTGAGGAAAGTTCGAAGAAAAGGTGGAGAAATTTCGGAGAAGAGGTGAGGAAAGATTGGGAAGAATATCTGTCTAAGCTCACCTCATCGGCGTCATCGTCTTCTTCTTCTTCTCCCTTGGACTTTGGCATGTATACAAACGGTTTGATGTCTTTTGGCTCATCGGGAACCGTCTCATCATCATCGGCAGCCAACAGAGCCATGTCATCATCTTGATACACCATCTGGTTCAATAACACGGGAACCAACCTGTCCTCCGTCAATCTCGTTATAGATGTAAAATAAAATAAATATATTTCTCACTCGGACAGAACGGGTCCAACGGCTTCGGCACACATGTTGGTTGTAGATATGGCAGTCCAGAATTCACAGGCAGAGAGAGCTAGAGTCTCCTCTGGGTCTTGTGTCATGGCGAGGAAGTACTTGACCACCTGTGGCATCTGTTCCTCGATGTATTCGATCTTGACTTCGGTGATGCTGGTGAGTGCCTTGCAGACTTCCTTCTTGACGATGACACTGGGGTCTGTCGCGAGATGGAAGAGACCCTGCGATGGATGAGGGGATGGATCATGAGGTAGACAGGAGGAGATGGAAGATGACTTACGGCGATGTAGTTGGCCATGTTCATGTTCAGAGCGGAGGGGAAGATGTAGAGAAATTGGCCGACACATTGGATGGCCAACTTTCTCACTTCTTCGAGGGGGTGTGTAAAGTGCTTGATGAAGAGGGGAATCAACACGTTGAGAGGTCGACCGATGGATCCTCCCAAATCAGCGTCCATCAGGTCCGAATGATCCTCACACAAGAGGTTGAAGATCTGAAAGGCACCGACGACGACGTTCTGCTCGTTCGATTCCAAATGTTGTGCGAGGAAGGGGAGAAGTGCGGGCCATTGGACGAATCCAGAGCGAGCGACGATGGTGGTCGTGATGGATGCAGTAGTCTTTCGGATGAGGACAAAGGGGTCAGCCATGCATTTGAGAACATAGTTCCTGACGAGACCAAGGTGGGTCTCGCTGGCATCTTTGACGCACTTCTTGAGTAGAATACCAGCGACTGGCCGGACATCAGCGTATTGTGGCTGGGTCATCTCGGTGAAAATGTACAGCAGATACTTCGGATAGTCTGGGTATTGACTTAACTTTGTGAACTCCTGTTGCAGTCCTTCAGTATACGTTTGTCAGGGCAGCGCCACCTGAAGGATCTGAGATTGATTCGATGTTGCCGATTGAGAAGCTCTCATCATCTCGATGAGATGCTTGAGGCCATCCTCGGTCAGTCCTGAAAAGTCCCCTGTACTCATTGTTGCTTTTCTGATCAGAGATGCTTCTCAAGTGTCGCTGTTTTTATTTTATTTTATTCTCAAAACCTCATCTGATCTGATCGAATTTCCATCTCAAGTTCATAGAGACATGTTTGGCCTCGCTGAAGTCCTTAGAGGTGGAAGACTCGTTCCCGCAAAGAGGAAGGGCAGTTGGACCACTAAATTCACACCTCATGGAGCTAACAAAGGAAAGGGTGTGACGCCAGTGGGTATCCACACGAAGAGAGGTGCGTGTCTTATGTATACACTTCTGGCATCGGACCATCGAACGAAATCACATCTGAATCGTGATGGACAGGTCTGTATCTGGTCGATCCCAACAAGAAGCTCAACATCGAGATGCCAGACCTCACCGATTTCGAGGTAATCCACGTCTTCCTTTCTCTCCATCTTCCAATCACATCACATTATCATGTCCACTGATAGTCCGCCAGCTGAAGCCCTACGTCTCCTGGACTGTACCCAAACTCAAGTACAAGGCCAAACTCGCTCAGCAGCAGCAGCTACAGCCAGCAGAGAAGGAGACCTCTACGTAAATAAAACATTTTCTACACGAATTTATGAATTGAGCGCCGCCGCACTGGTTCCGTTGTCTTGTTTGCCTTCTTTAAAGTAGATCTGCAGCTGTCTCCTCGTCAGAGAGTGCATCTCATGTCTTCGCATGACTCACGGTGAAAGACTTTGAGTCTCTGTCCCAGTTGTAATAGAACTTTCCCGAGTTGATGTCCCTCTCGATCTCTTTGTTTGGGATCTTGAAGCCCACCGTCTCGTACGGCTCCGCGGCGAACAGCAAGTATCTAGAGAGTGTGAGTGTCATGACGGAGACGAGAACGAGGTCATCTCGTCATGAAGGTGGACTCACTGGTAGTTCTTGTCGGGGGCCTCGATGCGTTGTTCGAAGGAGGACATGAATCTACAACGAGTCAGTGCATGATGGAGGTCATCGATCGTACCTGTATTTCGGTTGGACACCTTCAGCGATGTCAGGGTACTCCAACTTGAAGAGTAAACTTCTCTGGTTGGTTTCTGGGTCTCTCTGTTGTGTGATCTTGTAACCAGGTCTGCCGATCTTCATGCCACGGAGGCCGGGGATAATTCGCTTGGCTTGACTGTTTAGAGATGAGATGGAGGACGAACAGAAGAGATACGAAGGAGGAAAGAGATGGGGAAATGGAGATGTGATGATTGACTCACGGGGCTGATGTTGCAGGGAGATCTCTCGTATCTTTGGAAGCTCTGCGTGCGAGGTTGGTCTGATGACGCTTTCCTTGTGTGTGAGCGAGATAGTTTCCTTCATTGTTGTGTAATGTCAGACACAATTTGCACTCGTATGACCCTACGGAAATCTTTAGGGTCTCGTATTCGAAGCAAAAACTCTCTCACCTAAATGATTTCTCATAAAATAAGGGTCCTTCGACAGATCGATCGTCTCCAGCGCCAGCTGTCTCAATCTCTCCCTTCGATCGATGTTATCATGTTGACTGTTGGATATACCAGCTGATCCAGGCTTACTCATGTCTCAACTCTTTCGCTCTAATAACACGAAACAGTACCAGTTATCAGATCTGATGTGTGCCTGCAGAATATTCTCCGCATTTTCGAAAAGTAAGACGTCTTCCAATGACATCTCAAAAAATTTGATCTGAAGGATGTCGGTGTGATCGACCTTCATCCTCTATCGAAGACTCTCAACTATGGCCAAATCCAAGAACCACACCAACCACAACCAGGGGTAATCCATCCATTTAGATGACGATTTCAAAGTCATCGTCGAGATGAAAGATGATTCTGATTGATGATACAGTCACAAGAACCACCGTAACGGTATCAAGAGAGCCCAGCAACACAAGTACTCCACCACAAAGGGAGTGAGTAGTGAGATGTGAGATGATTCGGGCTGATTGGATCAAGATGGACACCAAGTTCCTGAGAAACCAGCGTTTCGCCAAGAGAGGACTGCGCGCTGCCAAGCTCGCTGCTTCTGAGACCAAGGCTTAAGCCAGTTCAGGTGTCGATTTACGGCATTCAATATAGTTGAAGTTCTTTAGAGATCGATACAATATAATTGTATCGTAAAACCGATCATTATAATCTCTGTTTCATCTTCTCCATCCATTCATCAGATCCGATCATTCCGATGTTTCCATCTTTGACATCAAAGAGTCTGTGCGATGTTTTTCTCTACTTTCTGGTAGTGTTGTGATGTGTTTGATTATCTTTCTATATTTTTCTCAGTAGCCGCCCTTTTGTTGTGAAGACGAGTTTCGAGGTGTTGCACTTACCACAATCACACATCCATGACATACACCAATAAATCATGAACTGAATGAGATCTCATCGTGTCAAGTTCTTAGGGTTTGTCTTGTGCGATGGACCATGTCCATGAGTCGAGCAGAGTAGTTCTTTATTTCATTCTGACAGATGCAGCGTCTGCAGCTTGACCGAGGGCGACCACGGACTTGGCAAAGCCAAGAGCTGCAGATCCGAGTTGATTTCTAGCCGATCGATCTCCCTTGTTGTGGGCACTCTTCACGGCGGCGATGATCTTCAACTGCACCGAGAAGCTTCGGGGTATCTGATGGTGGGTTAGTGTTGGAGGTGATGTAGATGATGATGCATCACCTTGGATGTGTCCATCAGTCTCGTGGTGAGTTTGCTGTCGATGCAACCGCCTGCAATTTCGGCGGCCAACGTTTCGGCTTCGGAGACCATCTCGGCGATACGCTTCGCGGCGTTGATCATCTCTTCCTTCGTCTCACAAACCGAGATGATCTGAGTCTGCATCAGCAGGATGTGATGTGATGACAACTCACGTTCATCTGTACAGAGATGTTTCGGATGAGCTCGATGACACGACTGTGTCTGATGTTGCTACCGAAAATGGGTTTCACAAAGTCAGCGATGACTTTGGCGGCCTGCACTACGATATCCGTGCTCTGTTCTTCTTTCACAACCACCTTCGTCTCAGCTGTTTCCGATTCAGCAAAGAGTTCAAGTGAAATGGAAGAACACTCACAGAAAGCAGACCTTCCCTTGATCTGTACGGCCAATGCCTCTAATTCAGAGATGTTCTCCCTCGCTTGTGTGACATCAGATGAATCTGCCTTCTCCATCTTGTTCAATACATCTGATCTAATTTTAGAACGATGATGAAGAGACAACTTACCGTTCAGCTTCAACTGTAGGGTCTTGTCTGTCGTGTACTGCGACAATTCTCTTCCATTATTCACCAAGTTTGCCTCTGTTTGCCTCCTCTCTCCTTCTCTTCCTGCCTCCAGCTGCTGAGACAGCTTCGCACAATCGTATAGAATCTGGTCACATAGACTCGATGGTACGGATTGATTCTTCTGAAAATAGATCTTCAGCCTCGTACGTATCGTACGTCTCTCACCTGATCGCGTACTCCTGCCGATCGATTGATGGCCATGATGGCGGCATCGACGATTGGAATGAGCTGCTCTGGTTTGTTTCCTCTCTGTGATGCTTCATCGTGTTTCTTCATCAAGTGGCTCAGAACTTCTTGTACTTCAGATTTCTTCGAATTTTCGGATTGCAATCTGACAGCTGTCAATGTACGATGGACGAGAGGAAGCTCACTCCAACAGTTGTAGATGTCTGTCTCCTGCTTGTTGGAATTTCTTGTGATAATCCTTGTCTGCAGATCGTCTCAATTCTTGTAAATAAAATCGAATCCGTCACCCTTGTGGTTCTTCGCTCTCTCCTTGTTGATGGTATCGCAGCTGTTTCGGATCTGTGTGGACAATAGTTCCGAGATCAACTTGTCTTCCGCTTCTCTTCTCTCTTGACTGTCTGCATGAAGGTTCTCACGCTGGACCGCAGTCTCGATCTTCTGATCCAACTCCTTCAACTGTTCCGCCCTTTGGTTCAGGGTGGGAGATTGGTGAGGAATGGAGGCTAAGATCTGTCTCTGTCTCTCGGTGTGATCTCTCAGATCTCTCAGATCTGATGACGCATCGGCCTTCTCGGAGCTCTTCTGGTGTACATCGGATAAGATCTGATTCAATCGAGATGCTCCAGCCACCATCTCTTCTTCCAAACGTTTGGGATCCTATTTACGTCAGATATCTTGAAGATATTTCACGGTGGAGGGCATTGTAGATGACATATTTGTCTTCACTCACTCTGGCCATGTGCTTGCGGCTATTGACGAGTTCAGAAGCGTAGATCAGCTGATCGCCAGTAGTACGTAGATCTACTCCTTCATCTCTGTCCTCCGAATTTTCGAGTATATCTCTCAATCGATTAGAAGCCTGATTGACGTCCTGGATTCCTCCTTGGATCTGCTCTCTCGTGCTCTTTCCAACTGTGTCGAGGGAAGAGAGAGAGGTTCCGATGGTATTGGTGACGTCACTCATCTCTTGGATCTCGTTCAACAGCTTGTCGTTGGTACTGACATCTGTCATGTCGTCAGATCGTGATCGCGATCACGATCAGGATGTGATGAGTGGATGCTCACCGTTGTCCTTGTGTGTTTCAACCAAGCGTTTGACTCGACTCTGGAGCTGCTGTCGGTTACCCTTCAACTGTAGATCCAATATCGTTCGATTCAAAGCTTCCGCCGCCGCCTTACACTCGGATTTGGCAGAGGGATCACCTTTCACAGTCTCAACCTCACATCACACTCTATCACTCACCAGACTTCAACTGATCTAACGCTCTCTCTAAACCAGACAGATCTCTCTCCAATTGCTTACGATCCGCCGCGTCGTGAGTCTTCGCCGCTAACTTTCTGCCGATTTCGAGTAACTGACGTAGAATCTGCAGAATTCGATCAGTGGGAGGGATGACGTGGGTGCACGTCACCTCTTCAGCCTCTTTCGGGTCTCCCGACTGCTCGAGAGCTCGGTTGAGCGATTGAATGAGGGAGAGCGTCTTGTCCTCGTCGCTCAACTGATTGAACTTTTCCCTCTCTGCGGCACCCCTCGCCTCGATTTCCATCTATATAAGTTGTTATCCTTCACGAACGTCGATGTCGGTGAGGAAGATTGTCATGATCATGATCATGATGATGAGATGGATCACACCTGTTCTTGGATCGCCTGTCTTATGGTCTCCAAATTTGAAGTGATGGCACCCGTAGTGAGGGACCAATCGAGGGAGTCCACTTGTTCACCCGAAGCTGACATCTGGTTCGTCTGTTCGATGCTCCACTGCATGTTCTTCACTTCGTCATCCAACTGTATATCGTGTCAATTCGCGCGAAAGGGTGTCAACTACAACGGCTTACCTTCTCCGAAGCGGGAGTTCTCTGGATCTTAGAGGTGTAAGAGGAGCAGGTGTCGGCCAGCCTGGATAACAGTTGAGAAAAGTTTTTCACTTCCTCTGAAGAGAGTTCTGGTTTCTCGTCCAGTTCTCTCTGTCTCTCGATGGCTCGATTGGTGAGAGTCAAGATCCTCTCGCCAAAGTTGTCCTGTACAATAGTTCAGTGAATCGAATGAGGAATGAATAGAACAAAGTTCACCTGTACAGCTGTGATGGCTGCGGCCTGTTGGAGAATTTTCTTGTAATCTTCTGAAGAGGGTTCTGACGATAGTTGTCTGGTACTGTCGTCCAATTTGTCGACGTCGACGGATATCTTCTTGGAAACTTCTCCTGCAATGACTTCGGATAGGATGCGGCCCAATTCAACGTGACGATTGAGTCCATCCAGCGCCCTCTGGTGGCTCAAAGCTGCCTTCGTGACATCTACGTTCATCAGATCACACGTATGTGTAATGTGATGTATGTGTCCGATAGATCAAATCTATATAGATGATGATGCTGTGATGACGTTGTGATGATGGTGTTCGATAGCATACCCTTGGCAGCTCTGGCGTTCAATTCAGAATGTGTCGCTTGTTTCGTTGTGATGAGATTATTGGACAGTGCATTCTGTACCACGTGGCCCAATATCGATAGATCACGTGCGACGATATCATCTAACACGCTATCGTCCACTGTAGCCGTCAGACTCATGTCTCATGTAATACCTCACCGGATCTCTTCTCTTCATACTGCGATGTGAAAATCTGTAAGGCTGATTGCATACCTTGAACATCCTCGGAGGTATCTTCTTTCAATAGACCTGAAGTCAGTTCTTGTACGTTCTTCACTTGGTCTTTGATTGCCTGAACCTCCATTCAGCTCCATGACAACACTGATGCATCGATAAGGATTTCATCCCACCTCTTCCAGTGCTTGGTAGTGAGCTTCCGACGGATTCGCCTTGAATTTCGCGGCGAGTATTTTGATCTTCTCGCTGGATTCAATGAATTCATTCTCCGGCCTCTTTGCATCCTGCATAAATTAGCCCTAGAGACAAACGAAACGAAGACGAAGGCATTCCACCTTAGCATATCTCTTCTTCGCTGTGATCAAGTTTGCATTCTTCTGCATATCCCTGGTGATCTCCTTCACCTTCTCCTCTTCAGAGGGTGAAGAGTGTAAGAATCGATAGAGGGATTGGAGGAGTTGACTGATGGCATCTTCAGTAGCCCTGATGCCTCTCTTGATCTGGTCTGCATCTCTAGGTGTGTCAGCCAACGCCATCAATTCTCTGCCCAGATAAGTCTGTAAATCGTCAATCGAAACGAAACCGTGATGACAATTGTATTT
Organism: Planoprotostelium fungivorum; assembly: GCA_003024175.1. NCBI lineage: Eukaryota > Evosea > Variosea > Cavosteliida > Cavosteliaceae > Planoprotostelium > Planoprotostelium fungivorum. The sequence goes on along the minus strand of MDYQ01000002.1, from coordinate 188,721 downwards.
GTACCTGATGTCCGTTTCTAGCCTTGAGTCCTTTGAACGTCTGGATGGCCTTGTAACGATCTGAAGTGTACGTCAGATCTACATCTCCACACATTTCCCATCTACCTCCAGTAGCCACGATCTTTCCGTACTCCTCCAATAGCCCTTCAGATTCCACCTTTGTGGTCAGGAGTGCATTCTCCACGGCCTCCCTGGTACCTTCCAGCCCCTGCTTCTCCACGACATCGATCGCCTTCTCCAACTCCCTCCTCTTCACTGCGTTCGTCAAATCTGCAATGCTGACCTTCAGAGCTACGACGACAGCCGTGATGGCAGAGTCTCTCTCTCTACTCGAATGAGTCAAGAGGTTCGTGTGGTATCGGCTGTCTATATCTCCCAGACGCTGACTCTCTTGTCTGTGTGCACCGACGATCTCTCGCGCGGAATTTGTCATGAGGCCCACGTCATTCTGTTGAACGGCAGATCTTAGATTGCGAAGGCTGATCTGTTTCTGATGGGAGGATGCTAAGAGGGCGCGCGTGTACTTGAGATCTTCTTGTGTCTGTCGCGTGTCACATCTCTCCATGTCGTTGACATCGATTCACCTTGTCGTCTCCAGTGAGGATGTCTATGATATCATCGTGTGCTTCTCTCGCCTTCTTTGCACTCTCCTGGTTGCCCTTGTCGACGGAATCGATGAGAGATGTGAGATCTTCCCATCTCTTGTTGATCTGAGCCTTTCGATCTGTCTGGGAGGGTTCGAGGAATTCACCTCTCTGTTTCATCTGTCGACTGTTTGTGTGAGTAGGTGTCGACATTTAGAATGAATCATCTCACAGAAGGAGACCGGATAATCTCTCGTATTCTTCCGTGACATCGTCTCCCTGGACCTGACATGCGTCAGATTCATGGATGAAATCTCACGGAAATCTCACCGCATCTTCGATCTTTCTCGATGGCTCGATCGATTGTGCCCAGATTAAAGCTCCCTTCACAAAGACTAAATCGGCTTCGTTCAGTATGGCCGCAGAGGCCACAGTGATCTCGTTCAGTTGAGCTCTCACTGCCTCTTCTTCTCCTTGTACACTGTTCGCATCAGTCGACAAGTTGATGACTGTCGACACTCACTCTCTTATGTGATCGGCAAACTTTTTGGACAAGAGAGTCAACTCGTGCACCGCTGAAGAGATGTGGTCTCGGGCAGATTGTGTCGCCTGGTGATACTGATAAGCTGATCCCAGCTCACTCTGCTTGGAATTGAGCTTGTGAAGCTCTGCGGCGATGTTGGCTGCCGTAATGAAATCTGGGTTTGAAATTCAAAATGAGACGAGGGCAGGAATGACATCACCATTTCCCAGGATGGCTCCACGGACGCGCTCAGCAGCTTCGGCAATCTTCCGGTGGTTTTCACGCAGTTGTGCCTCCAACAACTTCTTGTCAAACGAGCGGAAGGAAGTGATGAAGGCTTGCACCGCTCTTCCATGAGAATCTGATGATCGTAGACACTCTATTCAGGAGTCAGCCTCACTCACACGCTCTATCGCGGTATGTTCATTGTAGATGGACCATCGAAATTTCGATGGATTTCACCTGGGCTGGATAGAATGGCGTAAGCGGTTTCCAGTTGTTCGAGTGCCTGCAAGAGGGCGGGATCGTTTGGATGTTCTCTCAGAGCTTCTCTCGCTAACAAGAGATGTCCTTGGATCTCTTCTAATAGTTCTTTCCTCTCTCTCTCCGCTTGTTCTAGATTTCCCGCCCGAATCGATGCCAGCAACTTGGCCGTAGCGGTCTCGATTCTTTGTGCCTGCTCGATGATATCTAAATGACCCTCCCGCTTCGACTGTCATATGTAAGATTCGCCTCGTTGTAGATGACATGGAAATTTCACCTGGAGATCAGGGGAGATACGGTATACACCACTCCTCAACAGTTCGGCGATTTCAGGTAAGTTGGCGTAATCTTTTTCGGCTGCCTTCTCCCCTAGAGTCTGAAGAGTCTGTGCCACGTCACTGATGGCATCTCTGATCTGTCGCTTGATCCTGGGATCAGACAGGTACCCTTCGAGGCATCTGAAATTTCGTCGGTTTTCGTGCGAAACGCGGGATCACCTTCCCAAGTCCCTCTGTACACCGATGCTCTCTTGGAGAACTGCGGTCAGATTCTCCACGGCAGCTCCATCTGTGACAGGTTAATGATGAATTTGTAGATGTATGAGATCTACCTTTGCGAAGAGAAGCATCTCGCAACTGGTCCAATTGTTGATCGATGTCTGCCAAGTTTTTGGCAAGTTGGCCTTGAATGATCACCGCCGCGAGTAACCTATTTTCTTCCTCCGCCCTCGCTTGTGCCGACGAGATCAAGCTCCTGTCGTATTGTGGATCATCTGTCTTCATCAATCTACAACGCGACAAATCCTCTCACTTGCAGCCGCTTTGGTATGAGTCATCAATTGCTGAATACTCTTCTGGAGGCTGTCCACAGCTCTCATGACCATCTCTCGTTCCTCTGGTTGCATTCCTATGTCACAGTCAGCCAGAAATGCATGGAGGATCTGATTTATACCTTCAGTCATATGTTTTGCGATGCGTGAGTGAATCTGTAGAGTTTCCATCAGTTCGGCTTCAGCCTCTGCGGACATGGGAGAACTGTGAATCAATTTGGAGATCTTCTCCGTATTTTCTGCGACGGATTTGTGCAAGTGCTGCCAGGCCTGTAACGTGATCAGAAGATGTCATTGTCGGTGATGAATGTGATGACGACACGATGGTGACAACTCACTTGTACTTTCAAGGCAGCCAATTTAGCTTGAGTCATCGCTTGGTGATAAGCCAACGCATAAGCCTCGTTCGTAGGATCCGACGCAAAATCTTGCGCTGCCTTCTTGAGAGACGTCATGGCAGATTGTAGATACACGACGTCCCGGCTCATCTGCTGCTGCAAGACCGGATCTTTCATTCGACTGTTCTCCGTCATCCATCTACACCGTTGTAGATACTCACCTGGCCGTGATGAGCGCACGAGTGTATTCCTTGTCCAATTGTTGTAACAGATGATCTAAACCCAGCGTGAACTCTTCCATCTTCTTGGGAGAGGTTGCCAGGAGAGCCATAAAGGCAGCTATAAAGTCAGGTGATCTCTCGTATCCGGCGGGCAGGTCAAAGAAGAGAGAGAACTCTCGGATGTATCGTGCAGAGTCGTCCAGGCCCTTCAATATGATGTGGATTTGCTGCAGAGAGGTCAGTCAGGAACGAGAGGAGAAGGTCACCTGGATGAAATGCGCGAAGACATCATCTCGTTGCTGATGATGTTGGGGATCGTTGGTGGATAGAGCACGAGAGCACATGTAGGGGATGTGGGGGACGGAATCGTCCAATTCGGCCAAACTTGTCGCTAGAGAGATGGATGAGCGAGGGTGGATGGTGACGAAGCTCACCCAGAGAGATCTTGATCGTCATGTCGGTTGCGTCGTTTCTCCTGTGGTCGATCATCTGCTTGAATCGAATGTATTTCTTGTTGAGTTCTTCGCTGACGTATTCGATCTCTTCTGCGCTGTGGCAGTGCTAAATGCAATCATCAGTCGGACATTTTGGTCGATGTGAATGCACCTTCAGCCTTCTAAGGACTTCCGCCACTTGTTGAGTCGATTTGATCATGATAGAGACGTTGTATCTGTCGGTAACCTGTGCTTGTCTGACCGTTGCACCAATCAAGGACTTTAAGAAGGAATGAAGGTCTCCAAAGATCTCCCTCGGTATGATGTAAGCATCATCCGTGTGCCTCGTCTTCGTTTGAACAAGGTTCCGCATTCCATGCGTCGTCTGTGACAAAGAGTTCAGATCGAGCGGGAAATTCCGCTTTCACCCTTCTAAACTCATCGACGCAGTCCATCATATCGGCTGCCATTGCATCGTCCATGTTCTGCGTTTGTGATGCCTTATAGAGGGTCAGATATTCGCTAACATGAGATCGCATACCTGTAGGATGACTAGATTCTGAATCTCTGTTAGGAGAAGCTCGAAGTTGGCCTTCTTCATCTGAACCGATTTTCCTTCATCTCTCTGAGCTACCTCGAAGACTAGCATCAGCTCGCTTACAGCACTGACAACGGCGTCGAGGAGCTCCATAGCCATGTTGCCGTTTAGGGTAGGATTATATTTCTGTGTCACAAAAGACGTGTGGCTGCTTTACAATTGTTATCTGTCAGGCATCGCGAGGTGAAAACTCCATCAAATTCAGTTTATAGTTTACATCATAGATGAATAAACTGAATTCTTACATCATGCACCATGTACAAGTAGCTCATTATTATTTGAGCGCATTGGTTGCCCGCAGTAACATTGTGAGATCATTTCAACATCGAGTGTTATAAGATAGACCATCTGTTTCGTTTTCAACGAACCAACGATGGGTATCACAGTCGTTGCACCAATTAGAGGTGAAGGATCCATACTGATACTGATGAAGTTGGCGCCAGACTGTGTGGTGGCTGTAATTCGCGGGAATGCGATTTAAATGGATTTATTTCCATACACAACTTCCGTGTGGAAGGAATCATACACATCACATCAGGTGATGAACGAAAGCTTCTGTATCAAGAACACGACCCCTATTCGACTCGTATCAAGGAAGCCCAACAGAAAATTTAACATCATCCAACAGAATGTTCCGGTCCAAGGCCAAATCGGTATGTATACATCACCATCCCAGAATCTGAATCGGTAAAGGCGATTTGTACCATCTTATGCTCGAATGGACGTGGTGGCAGCTCCTGCTAGCAACTACCATCGTCTACATCATAATTCACATTGTTTTCGCTCTTCTATTATTCGCAGGTGCTGGAGAAGAATCTCTTCCGCCATTGATTTTCTGTAGATACGGAGGGAATCATTGGAGTCAATGATACTTACACCACAGGTGGTAAATACTATCTCTGCATCTGCTTCTCTGTCCAAATTTTATCCACGGTCGGTTATGGCAGCCCTCTGGCACCGAGCTCTATATACATCCAGACCATCGTTATCGTCGAGAGTTACTTTAGCATCTTGTTCATCGCTGTCCTCACGGGTAATCTCATTTCTTTGCATGATCACACTGACGTAGACAGCCTTCATCGTCAACAAACTACAGAGACCCACTCGTATATCCAGGAACATCCTCTTCTCGACCGTAGCTGTCGTCAACCAGGTGACTCCGTTCTTCATCATCTCGCATCACCTTCTCTCATCACACCACATCAGTCACCATGATATCTCATCGTCCATCATCGCTCGAATCACCAACTCACATGCGACAGTTGACATCCGACTTCATCGATGATCCGTCGGATCGACTGACAAAAGGATACTTTGACGTAGGTCAGTTTCCCACTCTAGTGGTTCGCTGCGTGAACGTGAGAAAACCTCTCTTGATCTCCAGTTCCATGAAGTTGTTGCTGTTGAGGAGAGAGACGATGGATGGCAGGACTTTACCTCAAGTGTTGGAAGAGCACGAGCAGGAGGTACCGGTGGACACGCGTTTCGTGTTGAGGTGAGAGAGCGGGAGACGAAGAGATGATGATGATGACAGGGTGCACGAGTTGGACTTTGAATTGTTTCAGCAGTTTGGTCGGCCGCGTCAACTCAATTATTCTACGCCGCAACTTCCCCTTCCTTGGGTATTGTTCCACACCATCAATCCAGTGAGTTCCATCGCTTCATCACATCATCGTCCATCATCACATCATTGTCCATCACATCAGCATCGCCACATCATCGGGAACGTGAAGAGTGTACTGACGGTGACACCAGCAATCACCCCTGTGGGGTATCTCCAAACAAACACTGAAAGACCCCAACAACCTCTTCGAGATCATCATCGTGCTCGATGGAGTCGACGAGGCAGTCTCGATGAACGTGCAGGGCAGGTGGTCTTACCTTCCATCAGACATCCGATGGAATTCATACTTCACCCCCATGGTCAGACCGAATCATGACACTGGAAAATACGAAGTGCATTATTCAGACATCAGTTGTTACGTTGAATTAGATCAAGTGAGAATCGTTTCTCGTCGAGTGATGGTGACGAGATGATGCAGGTGCCGATGGATGAGCATGCGAACACGATCATCCCGGAGGATAGAGACTTGGTGGCGAGAAAGTCAGATTCGATTGAGATGGACACGGAGCTGTTGGAGCGCAAGTCCATATCTGTAGAGAGAGCTCTCGCTTCGGCCATGCACTGAGAAAGAGAACTGTAGAAGGAAGACAAATGAATTTTATGTATGCGGTCGTGCTGGCTGAAAAGAGTGGAAGCCCTGTTCCGTCCGTGGGGTCGTGACTTCTAAAACAAGGTCAGAAGTCGTCATCCTATGTGAATCCACAGTCACGCACTCTAAAACACACAGACAACCAGCGAGTCAACTCGATATCATCGCGTAGATGAAATTGAGAAGTGATATATGACATATTCTCATAGATCAGATCGATCAGATATGGTCAGGTTCATTTCCGCTTCCAGGATGCATGAGGGAATCGCACAACTGCATCAGTCGTCGCCTCAAACACTCTCATGCGAACCAAAACAGTTCTATTTTCTCGCAAATTAAGTCGACCGACCATAGAAACGGGCCCATCACGGCGGGAGTGCGAAAACCTCATTATCAACGTACCTCTTATTCCATGCCGAGATGAAAACCCGACACCTTCCCATGTCACCTTTGACTCTTTCCTGTTTAAGATGTAAAGTAGACACTAACTCCGTGTCGTTAGCCTCCATAGGATCACGCACCGGAGTTGTGTCGCTTAGAAACAGTAGGCAGTTCCGCAGATGATGGGCCAAACGTACACGATTTCATAAATGATTTCCGCATTCGAAACAGCGGCAGAATCGTACCATTAGAAGAGAGAAACCATGGGTCAGAAGGTGTCAGTGGAGTCAATTCGACAGGTCACAGATAGCAGAGACCGACCAGTCTACAGTAAAGACTTTGGTGATACCCCTCCACTTTTCACGAGCGCTGACATCAACTACAGAGTCAGTCCTATTAGACATCCAAAGTCGAGCTTACGAGCAGTATCCCTTCCTCGCCGAGGGTGGTCAGTCATGCACAGTCACCGACAACGAATTACCTGACAATCCAATCGTAAGTGCAACTCTGAATCGAACCACCGTACTGAAGAGTGATAGATCTGGGTGAACGAAGAGTTCGAGAGCATGACTCTGTATCCGAGAGAAGAGATCATCGGAAGGAACTGCAGGTTCTTGCAGGGACCAGGAACGAGCCGAGAGATGGTGGCTGGCATCAAGAGGGCCGTGTTATCTGGAGAGCCTTCTGACGTAGAGATTCTCAACTATCGCAAGGTGAAGGACGTTCATCATCGTGCCACGATGTGATGTGATGACACGATGATAGGACGGTGTCGCATTTTGGAATCGATTCAAGATCCTTCCTGTCTACGATAGAGACAGTATATACGTCACACACTTTGTAGCCATACAGAACGATATCACGATTCTAAAGGACACCAGCCGGTGAGGCCGACGGACGATGACGTAGAGTGACGTCATCAACAGATTCTGGAACAAGTGGACACCTGGAGAAGTTGGCTCTTGGCTCATCACTCTCGACCTGGGAGACTTTTCCAAGAAATTTATGGAGAAGAATATTCCAGGAAATCGACTGGGCGGCCTGAAGACACAAGAGCTGTTGGAGATGGGTATGTCCTTCAAAGAGACCTGGAGATTCGTGAGAAATTTCGTTCGAATTTCATCTGACATTCCACAGTTCTCAGGCGTGAGTGATCTACAACGCGACAGAGCCACACCCACACTGGTGAGAACTATCGGAGGAGGAAGGTGGCTGACGTGAGGTGTCAGAGTGACAGCGACATCATGGAAGAGAAGAAGAAGACCATCAGCGTAAAGTGTTACCTGGACCATCAACCCAGAATATTCAGGGTCAGACGTAAGACGAAATTCATTCGGTTTCTCCGCACGCTCCGTCGAGAGATGAAGCAAGAGTTCATGGTGAAGACGGCCTACACTGGTATCGTAGCAACCAAGGAGTTGTGGGCCCAGTGGATGGAGTGAGACGTCAAACTACAACGAGGCGATTGACACATCGACAGACAGACTCAAAGCTCTCTGACTGTCGTTCTCACTCCAGTACGAAATTCCATGGAGAATCCGTCTCGATCGAACGCCGCGTTGGAGCTATTCTCCACGGTGCAGGTGATCCATCGTTCCAAGGCTCGGTTTGACATGATGACAGACCACAACGCAAGAGCTGCTGAGTGGTAAGAAAGCTTTAGAGCAACTGTTTGCCAATTATCCTCATCTCAAAGAGTCTCCCGAATTCATCAACACACTCTTCCGTTTCTTTCAATGTAATAACAGTATCTCTTCTCTCATCGAGTTTGCCATTCACAAAGAAATCGATGAACAAGGTGAGACATCGATCAACTTATAGATATCGTGATATTGATTCATTGCAGCGGGAGCGAATACGTTGTTTCGTATGGATGGAATACCTTCAAGATTAGTCTCGGCCGTACTTCGCTCACACGGGTGCCATACTTATCTCAGTGATATCTCCAAGCCCACTCTGGATGCCATTCGCAGCAGAAGGAAGACGATCGAGGTGAAGAGAAGCATGATGAAACATCTGATCCATCACAGATATCGATTCTGGGAGACTCTGGATCGCAGGATATCATTGACAATTGTGAATGGCTCTCCGCCCAAGCTGATGAATTTCTGCAACGACTCAGATCCACCATCAACAGTTGTCCTCTGTACGTATCTCACATCACATCCGTTTCTAATGTCAACAATAGTGCCGTACGCGAGACGTTCAGCATCATGAGGAAGATCTTAGCATCGAGATTACCCAACGTGAACGCCTTGGGCGTCACGACCAGCATCCTATTCTTGAAATTCATCGTGCCGCCCTTGGCTGATCCCGCATCCAGTGGATTCATCGATGGTGAATCTCGACATCCATCGTTTCACTCACACCACATTAGAGGAATATTTCCCCGGTCACAAACGATCCATTCAAGTCTTCTCTCGAATGCTCCAACAGATCGCCAACGACACTTCCTTCTCTGCAGACAAACCGACTTGCCTGAACGAAGCCGTGACTCGGTTGCATCCGATGACGCTGCAGATCGTAGAGGAATTGATCGAAGATAAGACGATCGCGGTCTATCAACAGATCATCAGGGCAAGCATACCTTTTCCAGAAGAACTACAGAAGAAGAGAGCGAACGATTTAGAGAGGGTAAGTGTGACATCGTGAGTGATGAGACTGAAACGGAGACAGATGATCATGAGATTGAAGACGTCAGTCGATGGAGAAACTAGCTCTGTGTCCGATTGTGAGAGAAATGAATACGAATGAGAACTGACGATGAAATAGTTAAGAAACGATCTCCTCTCGTGCCGAGATCACCACGGCTAGTAAGATCACAGACGAGGAAAGACTCTTTCTCTTCCACTTCAGGCTCAGAAGAACAATCTGTACATTAGACAACTACATCTCCCTCGATAGAGGATAGACGAGAGAGAGCACCATGTAACAATGCATAAGAGATTCAGTCCTTCAAATTTTATACTTCTTCTTCATTGCATCGTAATCTCCTTCGGTCATCATGTTGTTCGCCCACAACGCAGCGATCAACCTCGTGACAACTATCTACGTCAGCTGCATCCTCTTATTCTTCTCTCACTCGATTTCTGTGCTTGACTCATGAACATGACGTTCATGTCGAATCTTGGTACGGCAGTCAATTGATCCAATATGCTTCTCACTTCTTTCATCTCTTGGCTGTAAATGTTGTGAGAGAAAGAAGATGTTGAATGACTTCACTTGGGTAGGAAATGTTCTTCCATGACAGAGAGGATGGAGCAGAAGATGTCGCTATTCATGGATCCTTTGAAGATGCTCTTGAATTCAACGGGTGGAATCATCTGTTTCTTCTTGTCAGAGGGATGTCGTGATGATCGTGATGATGGACGAGGATGATGATCGTGAGGACGATGAACAGATGATGATGATGATGTCACCTTGACGTAGCGATACAGTAGAGAAGTGTCGCTCTTTAGACTGTTCCACACCGCTTCGAATTCATAAGATGTCCTCGGTACTTGTGTCGGTACGTTCACTTGCACGTTGACGCTCTTCATCGGCTTCTCCTCCACCTTCTTCTCTTCTTTCTTCTCTTCCTTCTTCTCTTCCTTCTTCTCTTCTTTCTTCTCTTCCTTCTTCTCTACCTTCTTCTCTTCTTTCTTCTCTTCCTTCTTCTCTACCTTCTTCTCTTCTTTCTCCACGGGAGGTGTTGCCTTCTCTTCTCTCTCCTTCACTTCTCTCTCCTTCACTTGTTCTACAATCAATGTCTTTGGTTCTTCTCTCGGTTTCGATGGTGCAGGTTGTTCTCTGACAGTAGAATCGATCTCTTCGATCATAATCTGGGGAATAAATGGGTGCGTTGTAGATGAAGAATAAACGTCACCTTTTTCCTGGGAGGATCTACAGAAGCAGGTGCGGGTGCAGGTTTCACCGTTTCGATCTCTTGAATCTTCTTCGTTGTAGATGGAGCCTTGATCGTTTCAACCTCTTGTACCTTCTTCGTTGTAGTTTGACTCTTTTTGGGGTGGAGAATTTGATCGATTTTGGCCAACTGCGAGATAGCCTCTTTGTTCCCTGGTTCTAACACGAGCACTTCCTGGAAATCTGTAGAGGATGAGGTGATGATGAGGTGATGATGAGGTCACCATCGATGGCCTCTGGATATCTCTTCAAATTCATTCTGGCCGTGCCTCTCCTGGCGAAAGCTTTACTGTACTTGGGATCGATGATGATGGCATCGTTACAGTCTTCTTCTGCTAATTCCCATCTGTCAAACATCAACATCGTGATGATCGGATGTTCGTGATCATCACCTGCTCTCTTTGATGTGCACCAGAGCACGATTGGCAAAGGAGAGAGCGTTGAGAGGATCAAGTTCGATACTCTTCGTGTAGCATTGCATGGCCTTCTCCATCTCATTCTTCTTCAAGTATTCGTTTCCTCTGTCTTTTTCCGCGATGGATTCCTCGCGATTGTTCTTCAATTGGTCGCTGGAGCCCACAAATTGAGAGGGAAGTGGTTTCGGTTTAGATGCATCGGAGGTGATTGGATTGGATCGATTCGATGATGATTTCGAATTGATGACTTCGGCCTTGGCTTTCAGACTGGGCACCTGAACGTGTGATGAGTGAAAGGATGAAGTGATTACATCACACATACCTCCTCCAGATCGGGAACAGATGGTGTGTTAGAGTTACTCTCTGATGAATTCGAACCCAAAGAGAAGGAAAACTTGCCTCCCTTGCGAACGGGAGTAGTGTCCTTTTCGATTATCAACCATCATGATGATTTTCATTTGAACGTGAGATTCACCTTCTTGGCGATAGTGGAGGCAGCTAATAACTTCTTGTGCTTCTCATCTGCTTCAGATTGCCAAGCGTATAAGCCATTCAAGTACTCTTGTAAAGCCTGTGCGTTATCTCTCACTTGTTTCTGAATTGATTGTATTAGAAGAGATAACTTTATATTCTTATACCTGCATCACCTGACGATTGATGATTGTCTCGATTTGGCACATCCGTATTTTCGTTGTAGTGGGAACATTTTCGCCCGCTGTACAAAAGGCTATACCACAGAGCAGCATCACACGACCTCAACTCACATCCGAACATACATACCACGATCTTGCTAGCTGGACATAGACATGACTCTCACGACAACACCTGACTAGAAGAACGTTCACTCACGATCTCTGTCTGAAACCTAGTGAAACTTTGATACACATGATCGACAGGGAATATAGCTACTTGATGTGTGAGCAGCTGGTTTCAGCTGTACGATGCCTTGGCCCAGAAATTGGTTTATTCACCGAATGACCTCCAGAGGAAATTCCATATGTTTGGCCACAAAGGAGATCACTACCCGAGAGCACACAGAACACCATGAGCGAAGACATAGAAATCGCAAGGAGCAGACTGCAGAAGAAATACAGTGCCCTTGAGAGCGATAAGAAGTCCAAGGCCATCGTTATGATTGACGCTCCAACAAAGACCATCCGAAAGACGACAGGGTCCACTATGAAGGCAACTTCATCCTCCTTCACGCGAACATCTGCCCCCGCCAAGCAGCCCGCCACTGCTGCAGAGAGGTTGATGCAGAAAATGAAGAAGACAAAGGGATCGAACGGGAAGGTCAGCTCTTTCTCGGTAACGAAGGGAGGGAGATAAAACGTTTGTGCATATGAAGAAGATCGATTCAACATTCCCGATGCAACTTCATTCACAAACATCCTCTCTTCCGGCTCGGGATCGGCCATCGGGTCACGTCTTCGAGTCAACCGATTGAGAGGTCATTTCCATCGGTGCGGGACTGATTGGATTGGACCCCGTCTGATGGTTGTTCCACCTCTCTATGGCATCAAAGATGTCTTTCTTCTGGAAGGGCTTCGTGATGTAGCAGTTCATTCCAATGCCCTGCGCCGTCTGTGCATGTGTATCTCTTGCATTGGCGGACACACCTGTTACGTCCATCAGATACATCCTCCATCCTCTACATCTCACCGATGATGGGCACGGGGGACATATTGTTCTCTACTTCAAACTGTCTTATCTTCTGTGTGGCCTCTATACCGTTCATGATGGGCATCTCGAAATCCATCAAGATGGCATCATATGCCTGCCCCGATCCATATGCATTTCTGACCTGCGACACCATCACCATCCATCACCTCCATCATCATCCACCTTCTCAAACGCTTCTCTGCCGTTGTCCGCCAAGTCGGTCATATATCCATCCGTCTCCAAGATCTTCTTCATCAGCTTCTGGTTGATGACGTTGTCTTCTACGATGAGAATGTGTCTCCGTTGCTGGTGTTGCGTCTTTGCCCTCTTCATGGCTTCCGTCTGAAGAGCCTCTCTGCTCGTGTTGAGTCTCTTTCTTGATGCCGTGACGATGTTGGGACTCGATTCTGCCTTGCTGGCGGGAGCACACGTGATGTGGAAGTGGCAGTCGGTTCCTACGCCTATGGATTCTACGTTAGATGTCTCGTGGTAGGAGGGATCATGAGATGATGTTGATGAGATGATGTTGATGAGATGAGATGATGTGATAAGATGTGATGGAAGCTCATCATATGCTCTGATGTTGATGTGGTGATGTGATGTCACGTGATGATGTGATCACCTTTCTGACTCTCTAAATAGATCCTCCCATCCATCAATTCGATGATCTCCTACAGACATTGAACAAGACTGTATCTCGTGACCTCTCACCTTCGATATCTTCAAACCTAAACCAGATCCACCGTACTTGGTGTAGATGTTCGAGTTGGCCTGAGTAAACGGTTGGAACAATCTCGCAATCTCTTGTTCGGAGAGTCCGATGCCCGTATCTTTCACCGTGAAGTCCAGGCGGATCTATGCATGTCAGGTTGTAGATGGATGATGACGTGTGATGACGTCACCTTGTCGCCCTCCACGGCGGAGCGGTATCGAATGGTGATGCCTCCCTTGTCCATGAATTTGATGGAATTGGACACGATATTGATGAGGACCTGTCGAGTGTCAGTGTGACGTGATCTACAACGTTGTAGATACCTGAGTGAGACGATAAGGATCTCCAATGCAAACGACATCTTCGCTGGGAACGTCGACCGTAAATGTCAACCCTGGAAGAATTGAGACTAGAATAAAATAGAATAAATCACCTTTTTCCAGTAATTTAGCTTTGTACATGAGAGCCACTTTGTCGACGACCTGCATGGGCTTGAATACGATATTCCTCAATTTAATCGCAGAATTCTCCAGCATCGAAACGGTCAACACGGTATCTACAATGTCCTGCGACGTCATCAGACATGTCGTTACGACGTGCACTTACCTTGAGGTGATCGGCAGATATGGACACAGCACCGAGCATGTCTTCTAAATCAGATAGACAGGCTGAGACATCAGCTGCTGGTAGAGCCTGTAGGTAGGGCTGTAGAGTCTCTTTCAGCGTCTGCAGCTGAGACGCCATCAACTGTTTACTACAGAAATTCAGATGAAATCTCTACCATCTCTCATCACCTTCCGTAGATACCGTTGAGGGGGTTACGTAATTCTGGTGAAAAGTCAGTGAAATTTCGATTTCGACAGGTCACCGTGGCAGAGGACATCGATGAATTCTTCTAATCCATTCTTGACCACTTCCAACTCGGTGGCCAGACTTCTGTATCTCCTCTCCGATTCCAACAATTGCGAAAATTTCGCATTGTCCATCTGAAGGGCCATCTGTACTGCGATGACGTTGACGATCTTGACGCATGTCAGGGCTCGTTGTAGACGGTCGACGTCGTGCCATCTTTTGAGATGTCTCACCTTGGCCCGTTGATCGGTGAATGCGTCGTTGGTTAGATTGTTTTCGAGGTAAATGACACCTTTGAATTTGTTGTTCTTCAGAATGGGTGCACACATGAGCGATTTGACTTGGCTGTTCTGCATGTAGTGACTCGTCTCGAAGGAAAAATCGCTCTATTTTCCGTCAAATTTCCCGGAAAATTTCCCACCCTTTCACCTTCTTCTTCACGTCGCCCACGATGACTGTCTCCTTCGTTCTCGCCACGTAATTGATCACCGTGTGGGGATAACTCACCATGCTCGAAAGAGATACTGCTCTCAAGTCGACCTGTCAGATAGACGTCAGAGACGTGTCAGATGTCATCGTAGGCCTGTCACCTCTGTCTTATCGATGTCACCTTCGGCTACCACCAGTAGCTCTCCACCGCTCTGATGACGTCATCAGAAGAGAGGGGATGGAAAATAGATCACCTCGGCCAATAAAAAGATTCCCTTGTGTGCTCCAACAGATTCGATGATCAACTTCATCATGGAGTCTAGATATTGCTCTAATGACATGTCCATCGATGTAGCTTGTGATACCTTTGCCATGATCTGCACGTCGTCATCAGTCATCACCATCACACGATCACACGACGATGGTGATCATGATCATCACCTGAACATCGACAGATGCACTATCCATTTCAGTTGAAGACACGGAGGCAGAATCTACATCCATGACATCCATCCTGTTCTTCACGATCGGACTCAGAGAGGACGCGCTCGCCTTCGACAGGACGTGCATGGGGTTCTTTAGAAGGCCCAGGGATATCCTCGTGTCCAGAATGTTCCTCTCCGCTTCGCTGAGATACACGGAGAATCTCGACAAGAGTTGTTCTTCCTTCACGATGGATCCCCACTCGTGATACAAGTAGAGAGCATCTTCCAAGTGTGTCTTGGCGTAGTTGGGTTGATTGAGAGAGTGCCACAACTTGCTGACGAGTTCGTTGCAGAGAGCTTCGTACTGAGTGACGTCAGATGACGTCATCGATATGGAAGGTGACGTCATAGGGGGTGTACCTGGGTGAATTGGTGGCTCCTGGCGGATTCTCTGGCCTGGTTGTAGAGGACGACGGCTTCCATGTGTCTGCCCTCGAGCTTAGCCTTCTGAGCTTGCAATAATAGATACTTGTGCTCGTTGTTTGATGGACAATTTTCACTCTCCTTCTTCATGAATCGAACACTGTGCTGGAGAAGATTCTCGTAAACTTCCACTTTGTCGGCGGGTATCACTGAAAAGTCAGAGAAATGTCGCGGAAATCTCATCGACTCACCGTCCTTGTTCTGGTAGAGCCTCATGATGACGATTCCGATGCAAAATTGAGTTTCGACTTCGGCGTAGAATCCAGTGCAGCCCTCGAGGGTGTATTGGATGCTGAGATCGATCAATCTCATCTGCTCCATCGGATCTTCTCCATCTCTCCACATCTCGATCTGTTCTCAGAGTCATCATCATGATCATCATCATGATCATCATCATGATCATCATCATGATCATCATCATGATCATCATCATGATCATCATCATGATCATCATCATGATCATCATCATGATCATCATCATGATCATCATCATGATCATCATCATCGACACATGATCATCGACATGTCACGATCATCATCGTGACGATCGAAGATGAAGATGGTTCGTTGTAGATCACCTGTAGCAAGCTGGCATAGTACGCACTGTAATTGATGGCTCCACTGATGGGTCTGTTCATGAATTCTTCTTCTCCCATGACATCAGACTTGAGATGCCATTTCATCGCCAGAGTGGCTCCCGTACCATAGTTGTAGATGAACGGATTGTGTTTGTTCAAATATGTCCAATTCGAACGCAGCATCTTGTGCAGTTCGGTCAATTTGACACTCCTGTGTGATGTGAGAATCGTCTCGTTGTAGATGGATCACTTGTAGTAGCGAAGGGTGATCATGTGGTGAGCCGAGTAACAAGTGTAAGGTATGTCTCCGTGCTCTTGTGATGATTCGAATGCTCTATCGATCAACGTGAACGAGTGGCTCAGGGGCATGACCTGTCGCGGGTTCGATTCCCGTCCCCTCCGTTCTTTTCTCACCTTGTTGCAGATGCCGATGGAGAAACTGAAGTAGCAGTGATAGCGTATGGCCTCGTTGGGATGTGTCTCCAGGAGAGAGCAGCCTAAGACTCCCATGTCGTGTGCGAATTTGTAATCGATGTCCATATCTGCCGCTGACATAGACCAATTGCAGAAGACTCTCGACGAAAACTGTAATTCGCGTCAATCTACAACGTTGTAGATGAACGATGTACCTTGCTGATTCCGTATTTGAGCGTGTAATTGAGGACGATGGTGGATATGGTTGCCATGTAATACTTCCTACTGACGCAGAATGTCGACGTCCATACTGTCGACATGATGGCTAAGACAGACTGTTGCCCTTCATCTTCCATGTCTGGAGCATTGTACAGATCGGCCACCTGTTCGAATCCCGGTCACACACTTTTTTTTCTCTTCGACTCACACTTCTCCCATTCATATTGATTTTCAATTGATCCAGTTGATAAGCCAACTCCTTCATGACTACATCGTCTGGTGCGTCCGGCCTCAACAGTTGGACTCCGTGCATGTCCACACACTCCACACAAGCCACGATGGATTCTGCATACTTTTGTTGTGCCTCCAATTGTAAGATCTTGATCCAATATACGGACGTCTTATCCTTCAGGCTCTTGCACTTTGACAGCATGATGGGGTACAGAGACGCCGCGAATTCTGTGTTCCCACACAGGTACTCACACTCCGTTCTCAACTTTTCACGGTCAGCGATTACGTCATATGACGTCATCACCTTGAAGATGCGGAGGGATAGATCGTAGAGGGTGTCCCAGTGGTTGGGGGGTAGCATTCCAACGGCGTAAGCGGCATACTCTGCACCCACTCTCACTGCATTGCTCATTTTGGCGCGCTCGGTACCTTGTGTCCACAAGTGTGCCATCTTCAGACGCTCCTCCGGCTCCACGAGAAGTGCAGATCCCAACTGGATCTGTCAGATCGATTGTAGATTCATCGTGTAGATCGAACGTGATGTCTATAGGTGAAGAGGTAGATGTGGTGCGTGTCGATGTGAAAGGTAACGCACCTTGAAGTGTCCGAGGATATCGAAGAGACAGTCGTCCAATTCCGAAGGTGGCGTGATTTCCACGAGTTTTCTACCGATCTCCAAGTGAATTTTCGCTCTATCTTCCTCGGGGGTCATCTCGTACGCGGCCTGCTGCACTCGATCGTGAAGAAATTTCATGTTCAAATTCGGTGCCTCTTCTCTCAACGTTGCGTTCGTGAAACACACCGAAGTGACTTCTCCCTGAGCCACCAACAATTCGTCTGCTCGATTGAGACGTAGCTCGTTGTAGATGCAGCTCACCCTGTATGGCGGGCCACACGGCGTCGACGATTTCGTCGAGTGTCTTCTTTGCGATGTAAGATAAGATACTCAATTTGAATTGGTTTCCGATGGCAGCGGCGATGGATAAGACTTGCTGAGTCGACACGTTCAATCTCTTGATGCGATCTGTCATCATGTGGACCTGATTGATCGTCACCCATGATTACGTACACCGTACGTACGACACGTCTACCGTGCGTACGATACGTAGGGATGGAATCATTTTTACGTACCACGTTATCTGTGATCTGTCGAGCTCGGATCTGATCTGGTTCCCACATCCACTGTCCCATCGTAGATTGAAAGGTCAACAGTTCCTCGTTGACCAGATTGTTGAGAAATACGTTCACGAAGAAAGGATTTCCCTTCGTCTTGTCTGTCACGATCTCCGACAAAGACAGTGCCCTCTGTGATGACGTCATCACACGTCATCGGATCGTTGTAGATGCTCACAGATGGGCTGGTATTGAGAGAATCGTAGAT
This sequence comes from Planoprotostelium fungivorum, assembly GCA_003024175.1. Classification (NCBI taxonomy): domain Eukaryota; phylum Evosea; class Variosea; order Cavosteliida; family Cavosteliaceae; genus Planoprotostelium; species Planoprotostelium fungivorum. Next base: position 170,412 of record MDYQ01000002.1, on the reverse strand, counting down.
GAGATGGTTGATGTGATCGAGCGCCAACGTCTTCAATTGGATCGTAACGACTTCCGCTTTTCCCGCCAAATTGCTGATGACCAAGTTCAACTGGTGTCCGGGGCCCACCTCCGTAAGTGTCAGACTACAACGAGCCAACGTATTTCACCTCGTTGTCTCGATATGCACCGATGATCATGAGATTCTTGATGTGATCGTTGGTCAGCAGTTCCTCGATGAGATTCAATGTACCGTAGTCCGACCACTTTACATGCGTTCAGTTTCATCTCCCTCTCGTGAAGAACGTGTCTCACTTGTAGATCGTCGAGGAATAAGACGAGGGGGTGCTGTGCCTTTGTGAAGACGGAGACGAAATCGACGAACGTCAGTTTGAATCGGATACTGTTCTCCTTCGGTGCCAATTTGATGACTTCGGGCTGCGGGCCGATGATGAGCTCCACTGGGAGGGGTGAGATACGTAGGGAGATGGAGAAGGCGTGGGAAGTTACTTACGATCGGGTATGACGTCTATCATGATCTGGCCCCTTCCGTTGAGAACGTTCAGCAGGTTAGTCTTCCAGTAAGCTACTTGCTCTTGACTCTCCTGTCATGATATCAGACATCACATCACGCGTGGGAACGTATGATGTCATAAGAAGATCCGTGTGACACGTGACATCCCATGATATCGTATGAGATATCTTCATCGACTTACCGTTAGAGCTGTCTTGATCAATTGCTTGAAGGCCTGTACGAGACTGCTGTAGGGTACACCACAGTTGAATTGATCGATTTTACCAGATACAAAATAACCGCAGCTCTTACTCAAAGGCTTGTGGATTTCATTGATAAGAGACGTCTTACCTGCTGGATGTCACTACGACATTCCGTATGATATCTCACCGATTCCACTGTAGCCTGCGACTAACACGAGACTGCTGTTGATCTCTTGCTGGGATATACGTTCGTAACTAGAGAGGAGAGTCTGTATCTCTTTGTCTCTGCCGTACAATTTCTGTACAACCTACAAAAATTGAGACGTCTCGACGTCGCATCACGATGTCGATGTTGAGTATGATGTCTCGGATATCCGTCGTGATATCTCACTTGGAACGTGCTCTTGACGTCTTTTTGGCCTGGGGGAAAGTCTGAAATTGTTCCGGTTAATAATTCAGTCAGGCAGCGTTGTAGATCCATCTTCACTCCATACGTGGACTGATACCTGATATTCCGTTGAGTTTTCTCCACATTTTCTCCTCGTTCCACCTATCCTCCGCATTTTTCGACATCAACTTAATGATGATGTCGCTGACGCTCTGTGGGACACTTCGATTGACCTTTCAAAATTCAAATCACGTATCGTGGCGGGAAGATCACCTTGTGAGGTGCCTCTGGTGTCTTTGCGATGAGAGCGTACATCATCTTTGAAAAATCAGGGTAGACGAAAGGCATGCAGCCTGTGATCATCTGAACCGGGTGAGAAGAGTTTCTATCACGTGATGAAAAGAGACACACCCGATAGAGTATGGCGCCGAAACTGTAATAATCTGTGCGGTAATCTACGTCTTTGTTCATTCTTCCGGTCTGCTCTGTTGGAAGATTCAGCAGCTGAAAATTATACAAAAATATCATAATATTTGAGGCTCATCGTACGTGGATGAAAAGAGATGAAGAAGAGATGAAGGAGAGGAGATGACAGATGTAATGTTGCATTGTCCAATCACCTGGTGCCATCCATTCCATCTGAACAGGAGAAGACGATTTCAATACGGCCGTGAGTCGATTCAACACGGAGGCGCTCGAGAAGTCGATGATCTTCGTGATGGATGTGTTTCGATTGACCATCACATGTATCGGGCTGAGCGCCAGGTGGATGACACCGCGTTGGTGGATCTGTCCGATACCTTCTGCCATTTCAATTCCGATCTTGAGAGCCTCCGTTAGACCCAGGATTTCCTGGAACATTATGTGAGTCGATGATGGTGGTGATGTCAGTATCGGACCTGACTCAGTAACTTCTGCAGGGATACACCGTGGAAATCTTCCATGATGAGAGCTAACGATCTCCTGTATTTTCTCATGGAAAGATACTGCATGACATAAGGCACGTCGGCCATCTTCTTTCCGAATTCATATTCTTTCGAGTACTTGTGAAGGATCTTCTTATTGGCTTCTCTGGGTACCTATCGGGATCAGTGATGATACACGAGATGAAGGCGCTAAAAAACGTTACCTTGATGATGACACTAGTTCCAGAAGTTGTATTGTAACCTCGGTAAATGGATGAATTGTTGTTCTGTGAGATCAGCTCGGTGACCTCATAATCTTTATCGGTATGGACGTCACTGACCGAATTGTTCGAATCACTCCATTCGCTATCGTCACTGGTGCTTGTCACTGTTATATTAGGTGTTATAAAGCCCTGTGACCCGAATGAGCTGGACAAAGAACGGCCAGACGTATTCATCCTCACTGGTGTGTCCAGATTAGATGTTTTCAATAATGTCCCCTCCATCCTCTCTCACGCATCCTCCTTAACCCAATGCAGATCGATCAGGTGCGGCTGTCTCTTCCCTCCCGAGACTCTTTCATTTGCCTGACTTTTCCAGCAAATTTCTATAAATCCTTGCGTGGGCAAGTGCAGAGAACCCTTACACAAACCGCCTCTAAAGACCTGACCCATATTTATCGTACAGGATGTCAGTGTGAATCTATGCAGGATCAACATAGTTGAGAGCTGCGTGGACTTCTTTTGTACGGGTGATGGCATGACAGAGACGTCCATCGATCGTCCATCACAACGTGTGAGACAGAGGTTAAGGTGGATGCATCGTCATTCAAGAACAGAGACATAATTTGGATCAAAAGGGTGATGGACATGAGCGATCTCCATGAGGAATAAAAGTTGTTGACTGATTTATTGTTGATGTACATCCGTCATAGTGAGACCTCACGAAGGCTGACTCTTAGGTGGTGCGATTCCCTTCTTCTTGTTCTGTCTCAGTTGCTCACCAATGACGCTGACACGATCATACTGTTCGATATCAGCTCGACATATCATCATCTGGCTCATACCTCCTTCTCTTGTGATAAACATTCTTGGTAATCGTCTTCAAAATCGACACACTTTCTAGCGCGCTCTAATTTATCGGAATGCACTCTCATGCAGTTGGCCAGATCCTGCTCGATTCAATCTCATCTCTCTCCTCCTTGTCTCACCTTCCAGATGAACCAGCATCTTCCCGTTGTTCCGTGGTTTCCAAATCCTGAAGACATCTTCTCCTCTTTCAATGGCCGAGATGCGATCTCAGGCTGGTCAGATGTTCAAAGAATTTTCGATCTTTATCAACTTGAAGTTGCGGAGCAACAGAAAGACCCGATCGTTCAAGATCAATCGCGAACTTCACTCCTTTTTCGCCCTCCATCGCGACAGAAGCATGTCTGGACACGAGTACCCAGACCGACCTTACTTACACACCAACTATTATCCCTCTCCAAGGTGAGACAATGGAAGGTGTCGGATGCATCATTGACCCATCCAGCAGCGGAACGACACCCACACAACCACCAGATAGTAGTCCTTATTCCTCAGAAGCATTCCAGGTGAGAGAGGTTATACCCCTTCGTGCCGACGTATAATCCATATAGATGGATTCGTATCCCGATACAATGATAGCCGAACTCAGCAGAATGGATGGTATGAGAATTAAATATGATCCTCCCTCCCCTCAGATGCCTGCCTTTACCATCACACACATCCAAGAAGACAATTATCCTCTCTATGCACAGGTAGATTTTGAGCTTCTTCTTTGTTTCTCAAGTCTAACCTCTGTAGACTTTTGAGCCCGCTCCGATGCATTACGGAGGGCAGCATTCCATTCTCAACACACACAGCCGTTTTGGAAACATTCGAATCGTCGTCCAACCGAACGAATACCAGGTGAAGACACCCCTCGGATGACCATTTGACACGATGCAGGTCGTCAATTACAACATCTTTCCCGCCCCAGAGATCGAATTTGTCAACCCCCACGAAGTCTCTATCACCGTCGCCGCTTTCCTCGTCTACTGCGACGATCGAGGAAATGGTGATGTCATCAAGATCAAAGAGGGCTTCACCAACGGAGACATACAAGTGAGAAACGTCCTCTAACGAATTATCTCTGACTTTCCGTGAGGTTTTGAAGGCCGGTCAGACTCGCATTGCCTTTCCTGCTCTTCATCTGAGTCGGATGACACCCATCAAGGCTACTCTACAACACCACAAATTGAGCCTCGGCCCAGGTTTCGCCGTTCTCTTCGAGGTGAGCACGAGGAGTCAGACATTCGACCGACACGGAGGCAGATCGAAGAGGCCAGATTGATCTCCACAAACTTCAATCTCGTCTCCGCTTGTAACCGAGTGAGCATCATCATCTCATCATCTGCATCTCCATCGACATCTTTGATGATGCTCATGTCGATCGACGCTGATGAACGAAACAGATCCCCGATGGTATGAACGTTCGTCCTCGTAAGAACAACAAGGAAAAGGAAATATCCACTAAATCGAAAGTCTCGACTGCATCTACACCGAACAAATCCACCAAGAGGAGGGCCGTAGATGACCTCACGATCGACGGTGAGTGGATCGTTGTAGACGGACGAAATTCAACTTGAAGCAGAAGAGACACACTACATCACAGTCACCGTTAGAGGTGAAGGCGGCCCGCGAGGTTTCATCGTATTAGGAAATTCTTCTACCCTGCAGGAAGCAAGAGAAGAGATACAGAAGTCACCGAATTATCCAAAGACATTCAGGTACCCTCACTCCCTCTACGATGATGTACCTTCTATCGAATCTGACTCTATATTTAGATTCTGGTACGGTAAGGTGGGCACCATCGTGCAGCCCTACCAAGAAGAAACGATGAAAGTACAAGAAGTCTTCGATGCAAATTCGGACAAACCAAATCTATTGGTCGAGCCATTCGACGTCTCCCTGCAGAACATCGACAAGAGAGTGAGAGACACGTATAGACATCGAGTTGATCGTGTCATAGATACTCGATCTATGGGCGGGAAGATCTGAAGATGATGCGACGGTGCCGGTGCCGATGTTACTGCAGACGATGTACACTGTCTATCGATCTACAATCAGCTCGAACGATCCGATCGTCCTCCAGATCATCAACGTCGGAGTCTCACACTTTTTCGGTGAATATGATTTGGTTCGTTGTAGATGTGTCTCATCTACAATCAGCCAACACTTCGTCGAAGAAGAACGGTGGTGGGGTGACCCTGGACGATTTCAAGTTGTTCCTCAAGTTCTTTGGAACGCAAGACATCTTCAACCGCGTCAAGAGCGTATACCAAGAGAGGTGACCTCTCGTTCTCACCCTCCATCCTCTACCTCCATCTGATGGACATCACGGACATCACCTCTATCCATCTGATGGACGTAGGTACTTTCACGGCTTCGCGAGACACTCTGATGCAGTCGAACTCTTAAAGGGCAGACCTGGTTACTTCCTCTTCCGTTACAGCGAGAGCCAACTGAGAAACGGATATTACGCCTTCAACGTCAACAAGGGTCAGTTTCTCATCGTCATCACCGTCTCACCTTCCACAGGTAGTGGATACAGAGACATCATAGAGAACTACTCTCTACCTTATTCGGCCGATTCTGGAATGTTCATCTTCCGTGGAAAGGAGTATGCTTCTCTCAATGAGTTCATCAATGATGCAGACTACAAGTCCATCCTTGTTTTTCCATTGGAGAAGGTGAAGAGGTAGAGGAGGAGAAGTAGACTGAGAGAAAGCAGGTGCAGACGGAGACGCTGAAAGAGCCCAAGTATAAGGACCCCGACAGCTTTTAGAGGATGAAACTCGCTGAAATAGAGCTGTTGATTGTTATCGATTCTCTCGTTTGTTGGTTCATTTATAGTTGGAAGGGTCGCCCGGGTGGTGTGTATGAGTGATTGGATGTGCCACTGTAGGGAGTCTCTTAATGAGATGTGCGATGTTGGGTTTCAACTTGACTCGAAATCGAATCTCGTGATAGCTTATAGAGAGCGAATTGATATATCAAATCTGATGTATGAACGGCCCAAGGTTCGTCCGCATGTCTCATGGGAATCTGTGTCGAGATGAACATGCATGATCCGTTGAGAAGGTCCATGCAAACAACAACATATGATCACATGAGGGGTTCACGTCGTTTAGAGCAGCGCATGAAAGGCAGAAGATGACTCTTTTCACTCCTAATTTTATATAACAAAACGAATACACCGTGCTGCGATAGCCCTGCCTCACGAAAAAATTGAATCCCATCGTCTTGATGGGATTGGGTGAGACTTGTCCTCACACGTTGAGGATCTCTCTTCCAAACATGCGGAATGATCCGACGAGCTTGGTCACTTGACCGTTCTCTTCTGGAGTTATCGTTGTGATTGTCTCCTTCTCGATGACCTCTTCGGTCGTTGGTGATGAAGGAGGTATGTAATTGGCAAGTGGCGGGGAAGATGGTGGTGATTCTCTTAATGTGATGGTGACGGTGGGGTTGACTTGATTCTGATAGTTCTGAACCAGTAAGCTCAGGTGGTTGATGGATGTTGGTAATCGCATGGATGGCGTGTGTTTGCGCTGGGTTGGTGTGGCCGTCGATGGGGTTGGGTTGGGAAGTGTTGACAGGTAACGAGGGAGCTCCTGAACAATGTTGGAGAGTGAGCTACTCTTCGTCTTCTTCTGTATTCCCATCATGCGCTCTCTGTCTGCTTGTTTCGTCTTTGCCATCCAATCGAGGAAGAGAACCGAATGTTTCTGTTGTTATCATCAGCTCAACTCGATCGAATTCGCCAGCTCTACACACCTCCCCCTTCACGATGACTGTCTTCTTTTCACTCGATCGCATCCTGTGTTCTGTTTTGCCGTGAGTCTCTCTACTTGCGAATGCTCTTCTCACCAGGCATATTCTATTCTGAGGCTGAGCTGTGGAGGTACCGACGAGTACTCAGTTTTGAATGCTCGTGTGCTTTCAGCTCTTGTTGTTACGAAGAGACCACGACACCGCCCCACATTTTGGTCGGAAATTACCCGGCCCATACAAACTCTGGTACAATTCTCCGCGTTCTGACGGCATCGGTTCAATTAAATCCCCGTGGCCGGCTTTTTCGTCCGAAAACGGATATTTGTAACGGCTATTTGCCTCGGGAGATTGAATTGTTACGTTTATACGAGAATGTAAATCTCTTTTCCAACTCTTCACTGCTTCTTCATCCATCTTCGATACTGCTTCGCTCGGTTCGAGTTCTTCCTCGACTCCCATCTCTGTTCGTCTTTTCTCTTGTGTTCCTCCCACTCTTCTCTCGTATCGAAACCCATGCGGATCCGAAGCGCTTCATCGGCCTCCTCGGCTGTCAGAGAACGACCGAAGACGAGTGAAAAGAGACCTTTGGTCACGGTGTAAGGTAATAAGATGAGTCGCAGGACGAAGATGTCTTTCAGTTGTGGCTTCTCTGCCCCCACGATGCGCTGTCCATAAGTGAGAATGGATGACGAGATGAGATCTCACCAGCTCTGGCATGTCTTCGCCGTTGGACTGGGCGATCTTGAGGGCGGATTGATATCTCTGGGTGTTTTTGGCCAGACGATGCATCCTGTGATGTCTGTGGAGGACATACAACCACTGACGAGATGGTTCAGTGGCAGGATCGATCTGGCGATGATCACCTGGCAGCCGGATATCAATGCGACGAGTACGCCGAGGATGTAACGGAGATCGATGTTGGGTGCTCTGATCTTATTCAACATCACATCATCATCATTGCAATGTGACGAGGAGATCTTTCACCCGTAAAAGTATGCATATTGTGAATAGATTCTCGCCGCTCTTGGTACTCCATTGACTCTGAGATCATCATACTCCTTCCTCTTCTCATCATCCGTCAGCACATCTGCAGCGAAGACGAGTTGCTGGTAAAGACCCTTCTTCGATTCTGCATCTTCTCCTGTTAATTTATCGGGATGGCTGGATCGAGTCAGATGTCGTTCCGATTTGATCGAGCTCACTAAATGCGAGACAACTGTCGGAATGATCTCTTGATCTCTTTTGTTGTACTCTGTGTCGTTACATTCAACATCTGATACAGGTCTTTACCGCCCAGGATGGCATTGATGACATCGTAATACGAATCAGTGTGACTCTGAACGGGTGCGATGAAGAGTAGGAGGAGCAAGAAGCAGATGATTCGACCCATATTCTGTATGGATGATGGACCCGATGCTGCTGGATCGATCTGATGATCAGAAATCTTCAGTTGTAGAATATACACGAATTTCTGCGACGGCCTGTGAACGACATGTGATTGTGTCCTCTTCTGTGCACGAGCTGATCACCACTTCATATCATGTTTGGGTCGTATCAATGACGCACGAATCGTTATACGATACTATAAGATGGGATCGCATGTGTGAAGGTGAGATGATATGTCCGACAGGTAATGAACAGGTATTTATTGATACATCTCATTCAACAATCGATTTCTTTAATCAGAGTCCTCCTCCTCTTGATCGAAAGCTTCATCTTCGGGCGCTATCTCTCGTCAGAAGGTGAAGGATGATGTGATGTGTTGAATGATGCCAATGTGAGGGTACTCACTCTCTTGTGGGGGAGGTGCCACAGCTCTCTTGACTTCTGTTGCCTTGGCCAGATCGATGGGCATCTTTCCATCTCTGTTCTTGGCCAATCTAGAAGGTCCAGCACCTGTGTCCAATGGATGAGTCACACGAACATGAGTTATGACCTAAGACGTGAGACGACTTACCCTTTTGGACGAGGAGCTCGCTGACTTTAGCGTGTCCCTTCCAGGCGGAGCGGTGGAGTGGTGTGTCTCCAGAGGCATTCGCTATCGATCGAATCATTTCTTACATTCAAACGAGAGATCGGGCAGTCTCACCTTGGTTCACGTCGGAGCCGAGGGAAATGAGAAATTCGACAGCTTCATAATGTCCACCTCCAGCAGCCCAGTGCAGGGGAGTGTTTTTCTGAAAGAGGTTGATTTCGTTTCTCCTAACCATACTCTATATCGTCCGATTTACCTGTGGGTCAAGATCGGTAATCTTTCCCTGCTTCTGTTCGAGGGCCTCTTTGATCTGCTCGGTGTATCCTCTCTTGGCAGCCTCGAGGACGGGGTTGAGAATGATATCGTCAGACATGTCGCTGTGTGGATCGGATGAAAATGTCTGAGCCGGTTGTTTTTTGGGTTGTAGATCCACTTCCCTTCTTTTCGTCATCACTTCCCAAACGCAAGACAATGAGTACCCGTGCAGTAGCCTCCATCGTGTTCCCTCTCCCAATCGAGAGCGTCTGGACTGAGTTGAGAGACTTCACCTTCGTCGGTGGGTGTTACGTTGTATGATTCATCAGTGCATCACACACAGTCTCTTCTTTTAGACACATTTCCAGCTATCTATTGACATTATGATAGGAAAGCACATCTCCACCATCGACTCCGTCAAGATCGAAGACAATGCATCTCCCTTCGCCGTGGGAAGCGTGAGAACCCTCCAGTGGAAGTCCGGAGAGGTACTTTCGTCCGTTCCTTCTTCGTGTATCACATTCTCAATCACCATCTCAGATCAGAAAAGATAGACTCATCGCTCTCAACGATCAGTACCGTACTCTCACCTGGGAGATGATCGAGTCCAATTTCCCCGCCGAAGGTGAACGAGGCTCTTTCCGATCGTCTTCTCAAGATGATCACAGCCTCCGCTTCCATCACCACCATCACTCTGTACAGAGTCACTGAGCACAACCACACCCTGGTCGAGTGGTCCGCTGATTTCAGTGCCGATGTCACCAACGACTTTGTCGTTTACAACCAGAAGTCCTTCCTGTCCAACCTCCAGGTTAGCTTTGCTTGCATCATCGACACGATCTTCACCTTCGTCTTGATCTCGATCGAGATGATGATCCATTGTGTTCTCATCTTCATCTCGATGTGATCCTATACTGATCATGTCACAGGACGTGCGTAAGAACTTGACGAAATAAACGAAAATTCTCTTCAAAACATATCTTGATTCTTTATTGTCAACTAATCGATGCCAATGATGATCATCCCGCAAGGGCCATCGCGATCACATCACGAGCTCACCCTTGTTCTCTGTGTCTCATTTAGACACTCCACACGATCAGAAGATGACTCACCTTCCTTCTTGGAGGACTTCTGCTCTTTCCACTCTTCTCCACTCTGTACAAATACTCCATCTAACTTGGCCTCGATGCTTCGTTTGGTGCTCGCATCGACCTGCAGTTCCCTCACGGCACGATCGATCTTATCTTTGATGTCCCTTTGATTCTGAAGGACAATTTGTGATATCTGTCCAGGTGAGTGACGAGATGGATAGAGGATGAGACGTGATGCACCTGTTCTTCTACGTTCTTGTTGATTCTTCCTGCGAGCAGCTCTGAATGTTTCTCCTGCTCCTTCCTTCTATATACCATGGTGGCGGAGTTGACCAACAACAAACTCAGTATGACAAGGCCGAAAGACCTATCAGACATGATGGCCAGTCTGTTCCTCAGGTTCGTCACCACACCCACAGATCGAAGATCGACAAGGACACGTGGTCTGACGTTCAGATTCGTCCCCGTCGATTGTCCATTTAATTTTCCCCTCCAAAGTGAGTTCATCTCTTGATGATGTGATCTATGATCGAGATGCGCGAAAAGAAAAATAAAATGAATTATCTCTTTTACAAGTTGGAAGGACCCGCATCCCAAAGACAAGAGATCAACGAACATGAACTCCTTCTCTCAAGCTTCCCGTCTCGTCTCCTCCACGAGATCACTTCACAGAGTCAGAATCAACAACAACACATGCTCCAGAAAGGTCTCTATCGATGCCATCACCCCTGAAGAGCAGGTAAAGAAGATCACTCAGCGAAGGAAGGATCTCCCCGTGTCTCCTCACGTCAGCATCTACAAATTTCCCGCCCCTGCCCTCTCTTCCATCGCCAACCGCGCCACGAGTGCCGCTCTCACCGCTGGATTAGCCGGAGCCTCTGCCATCGTCTTACTCAAATCCCCCGCCGACCTCACAATCTTCCTCGAGGTGCGTAGATCACCTCACATGTGTCTTCTCTCGTGACGATATGAACCAAATGCAGTCGATCAAGAGCCACGGAGCTCTCCTCCCTGTGGTCAAGGGAACAGTCGCTTTCCCCTTCGTCTACCACACTCTCGCTGCCATCAGACATTTGGTGAGTGCTCACCTCTGTGAAATGATGCAAAAATCTCACTGTGATGATAGTACTGGGATTACACCAGCAAGGGACTCGACCTCGTATCCGTTCAGAAGAGGTGACATTAGATGTGTGCTTTCTTTATTGACTGTGTCGCAGCTCGATCGCCCTCGGTGCTTCCTCTGGAGTCATCGCCGTTGCCCTCGCGTTCGTTTCCTTCTAAATTGTGATTCAATATACTTCTCTTTCTTCCCTTTCACTCCTCTCCCGCCATGTTCGATCACACTTAGTGATGAACGAGACCTCGATTTCACCTCAACCAATCAGACGATTTTCGGGCTCATCAACTGGCTGAAGTCAAAGATGAAGAGATCCGAGTCATCCTCTTCAACTTGTTCTTTTCGCTTGTGTAACATTCCTCTCACCTCTTCTGAAGAGCTCTCTTCTCATCCTCTCAGCATGTTATATTTCAGTGAGGACTTGAAGAGTGGTTGGTATCGAATGCAGCGCTCTCGACTGTCTATTTACACGAAAAGAAGCCTGGCACCTGACTTACCAGAATTGATAGAATCGATAAGCCTTTGGTGTATCTCATTAGACACGTCGACTCTTTTTGAGAATAAAAACAGAGAAGACATCATGTTTCAGCCCTTTATCAGAGTCCCAGCACCGCCTTGAGCTCTTGGCTCATTCTAGTCAATGAGTCCTCGTTTCCATCCAATTGAAACGATGGTGTGGGAAGACACTTGGCCGCTGGAGAGTTGTATAGAGATGAACTGGCGTATCGCTCTGGTTGCATCATCATCTGCTGCTGTTGGAGGTACGTTGCTTGCTGTTGCAGAAGATGGGCCTGGGGCATAACGATGCCATACGTGGCGAATATAGCACTGACTTCTCCATAGCCGTCGAGCTCTTTTCCGTGAGGGGATTCACATTCATCCTCCGTTTCTTCGTAGTCGTAGACGTGGAATGAGTGGGTGTCTCTCTCGCGTGTGGGAATCTCATCGAGGTAGTGTTGTTGTTTGGGTGCCTGCTCTTGCTTACGCAGGTTGACATTGGAAGAAGAGGCCAAAGAAAGGATGGCCTCAGGAGTCAATAGATCTTCGTTGACGAACTTCTGGTGGCATGGAAAATCACCATTGTAGTGTGTCTTTGTGGGGTAGCTGCCGAGAGTCAGAATCATCACATCAAGCCCGATCAAGTTGTCGACTGAGATCCTTATGAGAATCACTCACAAAGTATTCTTCATAGCCATAGAGCCGTTAAGAGTGATCGTCATTTCCAAGTCGTTGTGATGTTGTGTATATATATACAATGTCTAAAGGACAGAGCACTGTGGCTCGGCGCCTGCGTCTTTGGTAAATTGAATGATTGTGAGAACTTCATCGTCGTACCTGCTGGGCTGGCACGTGTGAAGGAGAAAAGTGGTATCTTTTTATCAAAGACGCATAAGTTGATGGACGAGATGTCAACACGGTAGCAACCGCGTAGATTCGCTCAACTTTCCCGTTTGAAACCAGAAGAAACGTCGACAGATCTATCCGTCACGAACCTTACGATTAATGAATATAAATCTATATCGTTCTCAGGCGCTCAACACCTTCTCAAGTACACAGACTGTCACTGTGCCTCTTCTTCGTTCGTTTTTATCGACGTGGTGTTGCTGTGGATGAAACGAACGTGTTCGTTGGCTGTACGGTGATAGAACAGATACAATCCCCATCTCCGGTTTCCAAACACACAGTATCTGTGCTTAAAAGCAGATCACGGCCACTATGGCTTCGTGCGGGCTCCTCAACGCTAACACAAGGATGAGGTGCCTTCCACAGGAGGACGAATAACTTAGGAACGAGCTCATGAGGCCGGTGTGAGTTGTAATTCCGCAAATATCTATGTGTCATGATATCATATCGTTGTCCCAGCACGACAAGGTGGAACATCTTATCAGTCAGCGTATCCACAGGATGATCTACATCTTCCTCCTCCTTCTCGCTTTATCTCAAGCGGGAAAACCACCTCTGGGTGGATGTGATACGTTCCGTGACAATCAATGTAATGGTAACAATGTCGAAACCGATCCCGCCATGGCCGAACGTCGCTGGTTCACTCCTCCAAAAGATACGACTGGGTGTGTGTCTATTCTTCTGCTGTCATCTCACTCGATCGAAGATATCAGCCGAGCTATCAAGATTACAGTCGACTTGTAGCTGTCCTTCACGTAGAGTACGATTCGAATAGGGAGACTGCAAATGTAACTGTGCAGGCCACACACAAAGACCCCACTGTGGAGCTGAAATACAAATTCAACGGGTGAGTAAAGGAGACGTACTTTTTTACGCAGTCATGACATGCAATGCAGACAAGCCCAGACGATCGCATCGGCCGTCTTCTTTAGCAACGAGTCCAAGTCCGTAGACGTTCTCATCCGAGGTGAAGTCCATCTCTTCACACCTCTAAATGATCTCAGGTTCCGATGGATCCCAGCTCAAGATGGAAACGTATGATTTCATATGGACGGCCGCCCCCATCATCAACTGCACCGGTGATTACAGGAACGGACAGAAAGGTGCTCTCGTCGAGTTCTTCGGCTGGCCTCATGCCGATGTCGCGAAAGAATGTGCCTTCCTCGCCAAAGCCGGTGCACATCTCATCCATCCCATGCGTCATCTCGGACGTCTAAACAACGAAAGGATATCTCGGAGCCAAGTTGTTTCCCGCCATGGAACAGCTGATGGCCTCCCAACCTTTCAACAATGACTTGAACCCGTGGTACTTTATGTATCAGCCCGTGTCCTACAGACTCCACGGGAGAATGGGAACGAGAGAACAATTGAGAGACACCATACAGACTTGCCGTAGTTTGGGTCAGACGCTTCCATCATCAACGACATCTGACGATCATCAGGTGTGAGAGTCTATGCCGATGCAGTCGTCAATCACATGACTGGATCTGGAAACGATGCCAACGTGAGTTGAAATTTCTCGTCTCTCATCGCGAGTCGATCGAGCTGATGGGCACGTCTAGCACGATCACAGATCGAGCAACGGTTGCACCAAGTGGGGTAACAAGACTACTTCTGCGGATTACAACGGTGCTCCTGGTCCTTCTCCCTTCTACACACAAGGTCAGCATCGACATCATCGATCATCATCGATCGTCCATCACCGATCACAAACACGCTCATGTGTATCTACACTCTTACGTCTGACGATCTGAACAGGTTTCAGCTACACTTATAATCCTGACACCGACCAACCACCTTCACAAGAATTTCCCGCCGCAGCTTACGGCCCCTTGGACTTCCACTGCGAGAGATCCCTCAGTTCTTGGAACGATCCCATCGGTGCGTAATCTTCCCACCATTTCTCCACTGATTCTCCACAGCTCTCAACGCCGGCTGGCTGACTGGGTGACATCTCATCTCATCCATTGACTGATGACGTGGCAGTTTAGTTGATCTGAACACAGAGAGGGAGAACGTGCAGGAGCGTATCGCAGACTATCTGACCGAGCTGATCAGCATCGGTTTCAGCGGTTTCCGTGTGGATGCGGCCAAGCACATCAAACCGGACGACCTCGTCGCTATCTTCTCCAAATTGAAGAGGAACCTGGGTGGTTCTCTGCCCGAAGATTTTTTCACCTGGTGGGAGGTATGATGATCGCGATCATGATCGTGATGGCGATCGTGATCATGATGGCGGTGGAGAGGTCCAGATGCTGATGAGTGAAAGGTATTACTGGGAGGAGAAGCTCAACTCTTGATGTGCAACGAGGACAGCGGATACAACTACGGCAAGTACCTGGTCAAATCCCTCGCCGCGGCCGGCTTCAGCGAGAAGGAGATCGATCAGATCAAAATCTGGAACAGTGGCTATCCAAAAGAACCACTGGCCGACTGCGGTACCGTTGACAAAGTCAGATTTGTCATACAAAACGACGATCACGATCAACAGATGCCGGGCAGCAGCAGCAGAGACATGCAAGATTGGGGCTGCGTTCTCGTCAAGGGCTGTACGCCAGGTCAGCACCCGTAACTTGTCGAAACTGAAAGGACACAGAGAAGCACAGGGCTTTTGAAGTCCGTCTCTTCCAGGACCCAAATGGAGCGACGGACAACGACGACGATTACCCGATTCGGACTATCTTGTCGTCTTTCTACTGGCAGAATGGGTCCTTTGGTATGCCGGACGGCCTCAGTGACTGCTCTCTCTGTGGACAGACTTGTGAAGGTTGCCGCAGCGTACGGTTCAGTGCTGCGTACGATGATGCGTCGAAGGGGTATGACTCTGAAGTGTATACGAGAGTGCACAGAGATGCGGACATCATCAATGCGATGAGAGCTTGGGTCAAACTGCCACCTCAGTGAACAACTACATGTCTTATTATGATAAAGAAATGATTCTTTGTGGGAGGATGATGCACGATGGATGTCGATCTGTACATTTTATATTTACAATTTCGATCGTCTCTCCTGCGCACGCTCTTTACGTATCTCTGTGGAGCTCAACTTTTGTCCCTCCGATCTGATTGGGACGTCAATCGTGAATCATTCGATGTGGAAGAGCACTCACCCTTTGTCCGCTGTAACTGTATCGACGACTAAGACCTTCACGGCCTTCCATCCTTTGTCCATTCGCATCTGATTGATCTTCTCTGCACCTTTCTTCGTCTCCTCTGATACCACCAAGGCGTCTGTTCACGTCAATCGTGATTGACATCATCATCTGTACCAACATCTTGTTCTTTCACACTTGGCCCATCTGGATTTGTTCGACTTTTGATCTGATGAAACTGAACAATCATTCAGCAGTTGTCACACTCTACACGATAGATAATCACCCTCAAAGTGATGCGTGGATTTGTGAATCGAACAAAGTCCAGAGCAGCAGCGACTCTGGCCTCAAATGGCTGCATCTCTTCTCTGTAGTCTTTCGAATGCAACAGTTCGTCTGCACTGATGGCCACAACCAGCTCTTTCGACGTCACGTTCGCAGCATACCTTAAAAGTCTTCGGTGCCCATCGTGCAGGTGGTCGAATGTTCCCCCAACGACGACCTTATCGTATGTGGCTGCGGTACCGCTCATGTTCTTTGGAGCGTGACGTGGGTTGGGTGTTCTATGCTTTCTGACTTTGACTGTCAACCTCCGTTGAGAAATTTCCAGGCCTCTCGGCGTTTCGGCGTCTAGCAGCTTCCGTCTCGGGTAAGTCAATTCGAAATCACAAAAAAAGAAGCACCCACCACAACATGATGCTATTGAGAGCAACTCCGTTCAGGCCACCTATCGGTCTGAACCGTTGTGTCTCTATCCCTCGTAACGTGATGTTACAGAAGAGGGCGTACAGTGAGGCCGTGTTCAAGGGAAAGGTACTGCATCGTGTTTGTGATCCGATGTCGGACTGATGGTTTCAGGACGCGGGAACGAAGGAAGATAAGGCAAGAGTCCAGGAGGCACTGTCGAAGAAAACGGAAGACATCCGTGAACATGCAAAGGGATTCACCGATGCAGCGACACAGGAGAACACGCCACACTCAGTCGCCTCAGTTGATTTTGGAGAGAATTACAATCTCCCTCATCCACTATGGCGTAATGAATACATTTGGAGAGTCAAGGTGAGGACATCATATAGACTGTCAAGTTCTCAAACAGAAACAGGTGACACATAAGCCCACCGAAGGATTATCCGATCGATTGGCACTGCTGACCATCAAGGCCATCCGATTCAACTTCGATTGGATGAGTGGATGGTCCACTGGCAAAGTCACAACGGTGAGGCGAAAGAGACACCATCTCGACTGATCAGAGTTCTAGGACAAAGCTTTGAACCGGATCTGCTTCCTCGAGAGTGTAGCAGGTGTCCCTGGTAGTGTGGCGGCCATCTTGAGGCACTTGTCATCGTTGAGAAGGATGAAGAGAGATCACGGTTGGATTCATACTCTGCTGGAAGAGGCGGAGAACGAGAGGATGCACCTCCTCACTTACCTCAAATTGAAGGTGAACACCGTCGTCTCATTTTCACCATCGACATCATCAACTCATATCATTGGAGGACCCTGGATTATTTTTCCGCAGCTGTGTGTGGCTCACGCAGGGTATCTTCTTCAACTTTTTCTTTGCCGCTTATCTGGTGAATCCCACCTTCTGTCACCGTCTCGTCGGTTACCTCGAAGAGGAGGCCGTCTCCACCTACACACACATCTTACACGAGGTAAACATCATCTCACCGATCGGATGATCTTCACGATCTCATTTCTCATCGATCAGTCATTGACAGCTATTGCAGATCGACCACGGAGAATTGAAGAACTGGGCTACTCTTCCCGCACCTGACATCGCCATCGACTACTGGAAGATGGATCCGGCTTCTACCATGAGAGACGTTGTGGCTGTCACGAGAGCAGATGAGGCACATCACCGAGAGGTCAATCATGCTTTCGCCAACCTCAATCCCTCGGATTCAAATCCATACAAACCGGGTCACTAAATGGGATGTAATAAATTGAACGACATATTTATGAGCATTCTGTGACGATGCAGATGGCGTGTGTGAGACGGTCATCGATAGAAGTGTCCCAGGCTCATCCCTGACTTTGACTGTGCGCCGAGAGGAGTTGTTCCTCCTCGAGGTGTATTCTATCTGTCCATGCCTCTATCTCCCTCACTTTTCTCTCCCAGTATTGATTCCACTGTAGATCCAATGGATTTGATGTGGCTTCTTTGATAGCGACGAGACTTCTGTATCTCTCGTGAAGGGCATCTATAGCATCCGCAATATTATCAGTCCAATTATAACCAGGAGGTAACGTATCAGAATTGAGCCCGTCCATATATTGCGGTTGAGGTCTGCAAAGAATTGGACGACCACTGGTCGCTGTCACTTTTATGCACCCCCTAAGGAATTGTCGACATTTCTTTATTTTTCCAGACCAATAAAAGCATGTCTGTGGGCTGTCTTCTGTATCCATCGAGCGACGACTCATCACGATAAAAGAGAATATCATTGTGGTAAAAGAGTCAATGAATGCTGAACATTTACATTTTTTTGCAGAGTATACATTATTTATATGTTCTTCAATGGTGAAATTCGATCGGGTGGTGTGGTCTGTGACCCTGTGCTAGAATTGGACGTCACCGTGAGCCGATGACGTTGTTCGATGCTGCAATAACAACCGTTCTCCTTCTAGATGAAGTCCATCCGTCCATAGCTCGATCTCTCTCACTTTCTCCTCCCAGTATTGATTCCACTGTGGTTCAACTCGATTTGCTGTGGCGTTCTTGATGACGGCCAATCTTCTATATTGCTCACGGAGGGCATCTATGGCGTCCGCGATGTTGTCTTCCCAGTTGTAGCCTTGCGGCAGCTCTTCATCGTTGCTGTGATCGCCCATGCTGTGGCGGTTGTTGGCTTGTAAAGAGGAGAGTGACAGTCCCCGGTGCCAGTGTAGATCAGCTTGACATTTTAGATGAAATTCCGAATCCAAACCGACCATCATCATCCAATCTTCTACATGATCGAAAGACCATCACACGTGGACTCTCTGTACATCCTCTTTATTGTTGAGCCTTCAACTCCAACGTGGCGATGACTTCATCGCAGACCGTAACCAGCTGGTGGTTCTCCTGGTGCTTCGCCTTGATGTTCTCTTCGACCAAGTTGTTCTCCATCTCGGCCCTTCTTAATTGAGAGATGAGATCTTGTATGATCTTCTGCTGGGCTCCTCTCTCGGTGGAGATCTCGGAGGTGCATTTCTGGATCCTCTCTCTCGCATGCTCTTGGAGGATGGCCGTGTGTTGTCTCAACTTCTCCCCTTCATCTTCGTGATGTTTGATCTGAGACATGAGGAGGTTCTGATTCTATATGGAGATGAGAAGGAGAACGTAGAGAGGGTAGAGGACATAGAAGAGAAGATGTAGACGATGCAGATGATGATGCACCTCGATGGACTTCTGTCGGGTCGCTTGCCACTGCTGTGTCTGCTGTGTGATCTTCTCCGACACTTGTTCGTACTTTTGTGCAGAGAGGGCCATCTTCGTTACCTCTCCCTCCACCTGTCCCCTCTTACTCTCCATCTACATCGTTGTAGATGACCCACCTCGGTCAATTTATCCATCCACCTGCTGGCGTCCATCGGTCGAGTCGACGGTGACTGCGGCGTCGCACTCAATTGAGCTGTCGGACATTGAGCGGACAGTGTCCATTTTTAGCTCACCCAGGTAAGACAAGACGGTGTTCTCGCACTCTCTCATGAAGGCTGACATCTTCTCTCTCTGTCTCTCGTCTTCTCTCAGCCTCTCTTCACACTGTTGTATCTCTGCGTGGATGAAGCTGGCGTCCTCCATGCCCTGTGGGGATGAGAGAGGAAAGTGGTGGAGAACTCACGTTACGTATGATCATGTAGCGGACCTTCTCTACGTCACGGTCACTGTATAAGGGTGTGTTGTCGTCTGAGTGGTTTCCGTTCTACAACGTTGTAGTTAGATGATATCGCGGTGATCTTATGTAGTATCGTACGTACCGATGAGGTGGACGTGGCTCGTTGTAGATTGACCTACAAGTGTCGGTGTGATGTCTCGTCGAGATATCATGAGATTCACCTGTGCCTCTGATTGTCGCTGATGTTCGGCCTCCTCTGCCGCCCTACATTTCCGTGAATTTTCCGTGGATTTTCTTCGAACGTTCACCTCTGTCTCTCTCGGTCTGCCTTGGACTTCTCTAACGCTTCCCTCTCTACTCTTATCTTCTCTAACTCCTCTTCTCTCTTCTTCTTCTCTTCTCTCTCCTTCTTCTCTGTCTCTTCCTTCTCTCTCTTCTCCTTCTCTTCCTTCTCTCTCTTCTCCTTCTCTTCCTTCTCTCTCGCTTGTCTTCTTTCTTCCTCTTCTCCTCTCTGTTTTGCCTCTCTCTCGGCTTGTTCTTTGGCCTGTCTGTCCTTCTCTTCCTTCTCTCTTGTCGCTTGGATCTGTGCCTCCTTCTGTGCCTTGATCTTCTCCATCACAGCCCTCTCTGTTTCTTCTCTCTCCTTCTCTTCCTTCTCTCTCTCTTCTCTCTCCCTCTCTTCTCTTTCCTTCTCCTCCTTTTCTCTCTCGGCTCTCAGTTTCTCCTCTCTCTCAACTCTCTCCTTCTCCTCTCTCTCAACTCTCTCCTTCTCCTCTCTCTCAGCCCTCTCCTTCTCTTCCTTCTCCTTCTTCTCGTTCTCTGTCTTTGCAATCTTTTCTCTCTCCTCCCTCTCCATTCTCTCCTTCTCCACTCTCTCCTTCTTCTCGTTCTCTGTCTTTGCAATCTTTTCTCTCTCCTCCCTCTCCACTCTCTCCTTCTCCACTCTCTCCCTCTCCACTCTCTCCTCCTCCTCCTTCTCCTTCTTCTCTCTTTCCTTCTCTCTCTCCTCTGTCTCCTTCTTCTCCCTGTTCTTTCTCTCTTTCTCTTCCTTCTCTTCTGCCTCCTTCTTCTCTCTGTCCTTTCTCTCTTTCTCTTCCTTCTCTTCTGCCTCCTTCCTCTCCCTCTCCTTTCTCTCTTTCTCCTTGGCTTCTTGTGCAACCTTCTTCTCTTCCCTCTCTCTGTCCTCCCTCTCCTTCACCCTCAATTCCTCCTCTCTCCTTTCCTTCTCTTCTCTCTCCTTCTTCTCTCTCTCCTTCTTTTCCTTCTCTTCTCTTTCTTCCTTCTGCTTGATTTCCTGCGCCTCCTTCTCCTTCGCTTCTCTCTCAGCCCTGGCCTGATCTGCAGCTACACGCTCAGATTCAGACTGTTCTATGCTGTGTCTGGGCATTCCTCCAGACTGTCTCCTCTCTTGCTCTCTCTCAGCCTTTCTCTCCGCTCTGGCCTTCTCCAGTGCTTCTCTCTCCGCACGAATTCTCTCTAGCTCACTCTTGTAGCTCTTCTTCTCTCCCGGAGGGGTCTGTATACATCAATTCGCCTCATCTAAGCGATGATGACACTCACCATCTCTTGTTTCTGCTTCTTCTCTTCTTCTTCTCTCTTCTTCTTCTCCTCTTCTTCTCTCTTCTTCTTCTCTTCTTCCTCTCTCTTCTTCTTCTCCTCTTCTACTCTCTTCTTCTTTTCCTCATCTTCTCTGGTCCTTCTCTCTTCCTCCACTCTCTTCTTCTCCTCTTCTCTTTGACGCTTTTTTTCTTCAGCAGCCTTCTTCTCTTCTTCTTCTCTCTTCTCTTCCTCTTCCAGACGGTTCATGATGGCTGTCTCTTCATCTTCATCGATATCTTCTTCTCTCGGTGATCCCTCTCCATCCTCTTGAGAGTTCTCTTCGTGAGCGATGTCTTCCCCACCTTCTTCGTCTTGAACATGATCTTCATCGTATTGTTCTTCGTCCTGTGAGATCACATGAGATATGGAAGACAGACATGCGAGAGGAAACTGTAATAGCTCACTCCGTCCAACTCGGCCAAGAGGGCATCTTGTTCTCTCATTTGTCTTTCGTAATCTTCGTCTCTGTCGATGTCTTCTTCCTCCTCATTGTATTGGTCCTCTTCTACAGGTTCATCTTGGGGATCGCGTGAGTACAGATGATACACCTCAAACAGATCACCTGCTTCTTCTTCTTCCTCCGATTCTGAAGGTGCCATAAATCGATTGGCTCTGATGTTACCTGCAGGTTGAAAGACCTTTGGATGTGATGTGAAATCAGTGGAAGGGGCACTGGTTGAATTCAAAATTGAATCTAGATCAAAAGCGGAGCCGCCAGAGAGCGTGTCTGCGATCTGTTCGTTCGCATCAGAAATGATATGAAGATATGAAGAGGAGATTCACCTGAGCGTCGATATCTGCAAAATCATTGCTTGCTTCGATATTAGCGAGTAGTTTCTGAACTGTTGAGACTCATCAGCGATTGATTCTTCCAATTTCTCACGTACCTTCATCTTGTTCAACAGAATCATCTGATGAATCGGGTATATTCAATCCCTTCAATAATTGTGTGACTTCGTCGTCCATGATGATGTTCAAATACTCGTGTTCGCGCCATGTGGTGATATATCGTTGTAGATGTATGTTTCATTTCTCCAGTTTTTTGTTTGTCCAACTAACCACTTGATGATCAACGAAGAGAAATCAGTGTATGCCTGGAAACATGATAAAAAAGAAGAACCCATCATGATACAACCACAAAACAAACCCATCACCACCATCGGAAACTGTACACCATATCGATACCTTGGTTGGCTAATCACACGCTCTCTGGATTGAACGCCAATGTACAAACAAATAGAAACATCATATAAAAGAATTGTTGGAATGATCCTAAGGAAGAAATACTTCGGTACAAACCTACACATCAAACTGATCAATACCGTAGCCATCCCCTGATCGAATATCGAATGACAGCTTTACCAATGGAGAAATCTTTCACTGAGAGACTTGATAAATGGACGATCAGCCAATTACAAATCTCCAGCCGAATACACAAGAGTTCAGGAAAAATTATGTGGTGGACATACCGTGGACTCAAATCCATACAGCACATGAAACTCGCCATTGCCACCACCAATGTTAACATCTACGATGAACTTCGCGTGCGACACATCATGACACCCCACACAGAAACACTCAACCGCTCGTTGTCGATCATCAAACTAAATATTGTGAATCCATCCTCTCCACACGTGATCGGCAAACACACATTCCCACGATGCAACTATGTGATCCAAAAAGTAAAAGAATGGGGTTACATCAATCACGTTGAAACCATCACACGATCCCCGACAGAGACCACCAGAAGACGTTACCCGACATACTTTACCATTCTATGTACAAGCCCCAAACTACACGATGAATACAAACGCTTCATCGCCATCCTCTTGGACACGTCTAAGAACCCACAAGATTCATCTTGGTTCCCACTCCTATCGCACAAAATCATCCTCGATACTAGATGTGGAACGAATTGACAACCAAATTAGAACCACTTATCCAACCCATCCCTCCCCCGTGGTTCAACACTGACAGTCACCAATACGATGCCAACTTACAGAATATCTTGTCTTCTTCTGCTCACCAAAGAATCTTGACGTCGCTTACTTACTCCCGCAGTCTTCCGTGGAACGACGATCGGCGGGCGTAAGAACCAAGTTGGGTAAACGGCTGACATTTTGACGTGTTAGATGACAGACAAGTGAGCTGACAATTGGGTTAGCTTATGGCCATAAAAGACTCCGCCACAGCGCTATGGACCCTCGACTCTGCTGGACTGACGCGTGGAGCCAGCCGTTAAGCACTTTCTTCTACGCGGGTGAGAGTGGTGTGATGTCATACCCCACCTACAACATCTCCAGCGTGTCTATGGACTACTGCTGGATGTATCACTTGTATAGCTAGATTGGTCATCACTATCTCGCGGAGAGGTTTCAGTCGATCTTTAGATGTCCTCCTCTTCCCCGAAGTCCTTGCCTCTGGTGATGGATATTCACATCGTCTATCGTCTTATATATTCACAGCGGTACTCGTGGCTTACAGTTTTGGTATGGCGACCTCTAATGGAAGACTTCCTGTGGTGGTGTCCGAAATGTTGTTCTCTTTGCCCCCCGCTCTCAATGCGGGGTCCCACGCTACTTTCGCAGCGTTTCTCATTCTCATACACCGAGCATCGCCAGATCGTCTGAAGAAACCAACAACACTGTATAAGAGAGCCGCCATCATCGGAGGAATGCAGACGGTGAGATACGTACGTTCCATCGAATGATGTTGAAACAGACAGATCATCGTCCTCTCTGGTTTCATCGCGGGGGTGGTCTACCTTCACTTTCATCCGCAGAATGGAAGGTGGTCCTATCTCATCTCGGCCTCTCCCGTCGCAGTCGTTTTGTTGGGCTTCGTAGTCACCATCCTCCACCTCATGCGAGCTCTTGAGAAGGTGTGGTGATGTCATCCGTCTTGAAACTAAATGCATGCAGAAATCAAGTCGGTTCAGAAGGAAGATCTGGATGTCCGTGCGCTACTGTCTTCTGTACCAAATCATCTGGATCGTATCATTCGTAGCTTACGTATCTTCCTACTACAACATCACCTCTATATCCTCCCCCGCAGCCTGGATGACCTTACTCTCTCTTCAACTCTTCTCTACCGTCTCGAGCATGAACGAGATCTGTAAGACTCTCTCGAAAGATCAATTCACCGCCGAAGGTATCCAGATGCTGAAGCCAAAAGTGAAAAAATCTCATCATCTCCTCATCGCATCTCGTTTTATTCACGCGTGCATCAGTTGATCATCACGGTTCCACAGAGTGGTGCATCGAAAGATGCCGTCGTGCGTGTGGCCGACGGTGAGCCCCTCTCATCGTCACCCTCTATTCACCCCTTCAGAATCGATCTCGGAGTCAAACAGTGCGGGGCCCCGCTGCGAGTCTGGCGTGTGTCCTCCAATACACATTGTCAATTTGGCCACGGCAAGAGAGATAGCAGCACCTGTTTGGAAGAGACCACCAACAAAGTGGTCCGACCTCTTTACGTTCCCCCACCCCGTCAACGAGAACGAAGCGAGAATCCACGGTGAGACGAGATCATCATGGCGGATGAGACATCTGATGTTGTCCATCAGCCGTCTTCGTGTGCATCATGTGTGGGATCATCATGATCGTGGGAGCCGTTCGACCTGAGGTCTCTTGTTGGTGGCTGTACGCTTACATGCTCTTCGGTTTCGTCGCTCGCTTCGCCGCTGGGCCCAGATTCGACCCACAAGCTTGGTTCATCGTTGTCTTCATCGTCCCCAGACTGCACATCAAGTGAGTCCGATCATTCCGATCGCGATGGAGCATGTCTGACCTCTTCAGACCGATTTATGTCGCGGGACCACCGAAAAGATTCGCACAGTTCTGTGGCGTCGTGTGTTGCAGCGCTTCTTTTGTATTATACATGGTCGAACAACGCATTGCGGCCTTCTGGATCCTGGGGATGCTTCTCGTCTTATCTTTCGTCCAAGCCCGACACGATATCTGCGTGGTGAGTCGACCTTATTCTCGCTCACCTCATATGTCACAATCGATCACGATCCATCATACAACCTCTTCCTCCATTCACCTCTTTCAGGGTTGCTTTGCATGGCATCTTTTCAGTCTGACTGGCCTCATGAGTGAAGGGCTCGTCACCAAGTGAGACGATGATGCTTGTGATGTGAAACTGACACTAGTGGAGGTCAACGGCGGCATTTCAGGTCCAAGAGGCGAAAGCAAGTGCTATCAATTTGACAATAGAGAGTCAAACTACAGCATCTTCACAGGTTGCACAGACGGAGGAAGTAGATAATGAACCAGGATGAGCCACCACCTAAACGTATCCCTTCTTCTATCTGTCGATACGACGACTATAGTCGTAAATGGCCTGAATGTGATGCTTCAAAACCCGTGACATGATGGCAACATGTTTCGGTTCCCATCTTTCCTCGATAAAGAGAACAAGGATCTATTGAATCGATCATTGGTTGGATCCTTCTATGAGCGATATAGAAAGGGAAGGAGAGCACCCTTGTGTTGGGAGTTTACTGCCGTGTCAACCGAAAATTTACCTGCTGACTCACCCGAGATATCGCACCATCACAGGGACACCTTTCAGATCGACCGAATCAGGCCACGAACTACATCTTCTATCGGTAAGTCACTCTACCTCTCTTATCCTTTTATCGTTCCGATCCTACTATATGTGAGACTCACAGCCAAGTTCAGATCATGTTCAAACTCATTTTTGCCCTGTTGGCCCTCACCATCGCCACGCAGGCCCACCTGATTGTCCACAAGTCTGTTCTCTCTGAGAACGTCATTTTGGAGCAGGACCTCCACATTAACGTTCAAATCTTCAACGTTGGAGAGAAGTAAGAGAGATCCCACCTTCTTTATCAACTCATTACTTGCAGCGTCGCTTACGATATCAACCTGAACGATACCACTTGGGCTCCCGAAGTCTTCCACAATGAAGAGGGTCTCCACGTTGCCAACTGGGAGAAGCTCGGCCCGTGAGTCTCTACCATTCGTCCTCTCTCAACCAACCTACATCCACCTTTTCATTCTAATCTGATGAAACAACCACAGTGGAGAGAGCATCAACCACACCTACACCCTGAAGCCACTCATGGCCGGAGGATTCGAGAACTACGCCGCTTACGTCTCATACAAGTACGGCAGTGAGAACGCTGAGGTCCAGTATGTCCGCTCCACCTCTTTCCGTGGTGTCTGGGTCGAGACTGCCTCCGAGAACGCCAGACGTCTTGCCCCCCGCTACGTGAGTTGAATGCCCATCCTTCCACATCATCTTTCCATCTCTCGTTTCTCTCTTACGTTCCTTACACCGAATCAAACCGAGAACCTTACACGACCTGACGGAGCCATAGAGGGAGTGGTTCATCTTCATCATCCTGGTCGCTCTCCTCAGCGTCCCCGCCTACCTCGTCTTTGGAAAGAAGAAGAAGGCCACGACAGTGAGAAAGGGAAGGAGATAAGTCCGTGGCCGACCACAGAGCGTCCATGACCTCCTGAATGTCTACTATAAAGAAAGAATCATGATGTTGTGCTTCTTCGGCAGTGTGGGTGACACTTTTTTTATATCGGACGAGACAAGAGCAGCCGATTCTTGCGGAGGCAGGTCCACACAATTATCCTAACAGGCGAACACAGGGAGGCAGACACACACACGATCATCGTTAAACCCCCTGTCTATCTATCGTAAACAAGAATGGCTCAGCCGGCTGTGAGGGGGATGGAGAGTTTATGGGGTGAATGACAGCTGGACAGGTATATAAAGAGGGTGTTCTCTCTGTAAAAGACCACAAAGACAAGTGGATCGATGCCAACGTGAGGAGAAGCCGTGACGAGACATTATTCACATTATTACAGGTTCTCCTGAGCGATGACACCATCACAATATCTCCTCTGGAGGGCAAGGTAATGGGTTTAAACTACATTCTTTTCAAGCTCCATCTCTTAATCATCTCTCACATAACACAGAAAGAAGTAGAATCCCCGATCAAATTGTTCGAAGGAATCGATGTCTCGAAGAGAGAGAGGAAGAAGAAGGAAGATCCTATAGCAGCTATCTCCTCCCCCACCAAAAAGATGAAGGACTTCTATTTTCGATGCCCATCAGAAGAGGATCTAGACAAATGGATCGCTGCCTTCCAGAAATCTGCTCTCTTACGTATGTGACATTCTAATTTCATCTCATTCGTTCTTTCTTCCTACGGACACTCCATCCCATTGTGTTCATCACGGTTTGCTGTCTCATTTGCACGACCATCTCCCATATGATGTCACCTCCTCTTTATGAGATCAGACATATCTCTCGAGATTCACCTCCATAGTGTCGCCCACCGTATTTGGAGTCGATCTGACCTTCTTGGTCAAGAAAGAAGCGTTTCAAAAGGGCATCAACTCACTCATTCCCACCATCATCCCTCAATACATACAATATCTAGACAACTGTGAGACATCCATCACACCTCCATCTTCTCACGATCATCAGATCGTGAGACGGACGGAATCTTCAGAGAGAGTGCCTCGAAGGACCAAGAGAAGGCACTGAGAGGTCTCATCGATGCAGGTGCCGATGATGATGATGTGTGAGCCGTGAAGCTGATGAGGTGGACAGGAGAGCATCCAGACCTCAACTCGTACAACAATCCACACTTGATCGCGAATCAACTGAAGCTTATACTGAGGGAGCTCCCTGAGCCTCTCCTCACTTTTGATAAGTACACCGAATTTGTGAGGGCAGCGAGTGAGTGAAGAGAACATTCCTCCGAGAGGAAGAGATTGTGACATTGAGAAGGAAACGAGAACGAAGAGGCTGCGTCCCACGACATCAAGAAGCTTGTAGATACGTTACCCCCCGTGCATCAGGCCACACTGGCCTACATCATGAAGGTGATGACGATCGTGTCTCCGATGATGCATCCTCTGACGAAAAGAAACAGTTTTTGAAGACAGTCGCCGACAAACAAGAGAAGAACAGAATGACACCGACCAACTTGTCCGTTTGCTTCGGTCCCACCATTCTAAAGCCCAGGGAGGAGAATTTCACTACCATGGGTGACTGTCACACGAGATGACATGTGACAGCTGACGTCTACAACAGGAAACAACGAGTTGGTCAACACCGCCGCCAAAATCATGATCAGCTATTCTTCCATCGTTTTCAGCAGTACGATCATGACTCCCGCCCGGGCGACATCGGGCGTCTACAACGCGAGCTCTCTGTCCTATTCAGCCGGTAGTTCTCTGTCCCATTCAGGCGGTAGCTCTCAACCGAACCGTACAGTCACCCCAGTCCAACCTGTTGCCATGGTACCTCCCCCGGTCACCACGTTCCAGGCCCCTCCCACCCTACCCCAACCCGTCAGACAACCCCCTCCCGTGGTACACGCTCCCCCCTCCCTCCCACCCCCCGTGTTTCAAGCACCACCCCCTGTGTTCCAAGCACCACCTCCCGTGTTTCACGCACCCCCCACCCTACCTCAACCTGTCAAGCAAACCATTGTGATGCAGGCTCCTCCTCCCACACTGCCTCCACCCTCAGTCCAACCACCACCACCTCTTACTTCCTCTTTCAATCCTCCGGTCGTCAGAAAGATGTCCGGTGGTACTGCGGGTGAGCGTTGTAGATGGTCGTGGGTCACGTGACTGAAACCGTGTAGCACCACCGCAGGTCGGTGCCGGACGTGGGTTGGGAAATATTGTCCAAGGGATCGCTGCAGTCGAATTGAAGCCAGCCAAGCCCACTCTGGAGGGTCTACCTATGCCAGGTGACCACACTCATTCTTTCACGTGAATTGATGACGTCACCAGCCAGGCCGCACTCTGCACTGAGTAGCCACTCTGCCGGGAGCGTATCGCTGCCCCAACCCCGTGAGCTGAAATTCCGTCGAAATTTCACTCATTTGTACAGCGACGCGGCTCAGCCTGGGCTCCGGTGCACCCATCACCACGGGAACGCCCATGACCGCCGCACCTCCCCTCCCCTCTCCATCGGTTCTCGCCATACCACCTCCCGTCGCCTTCGTCAGCTCCCCCGTCATCACACGTAACCAAGGTGACCGTTGACTGTCCCACCGCTCCGTTGACCTTCCCACAGCTCCACCGGTCAACGCCGCGTCACACTTGCCCCCACCCGCCTTTGCTCCTCCCCCCACTTTCGCGCCGCCCCCGGCGGCTGTCACTCTACCTCCTCCAGTGACAGCGATTCCACCGGCGATGATGAGTCCACCCCCCCTCCACACCCCCCCTCCCATCCTATCCCCCCCACCCGCTCTGGCCACTCCCCCACCCCTGTCCATGCACTCCCACCCCGCCCCCGCGGCCGTGTTTACGCCCCCCACCGCGTTCGCAGCTCCACCTCCGTCCTTGGTCGCACCCCCACCGTTGAGCAACATGGGACCACCGGCCGCTCTGGTACCTCCCCCCGCCGTCGATCCATCTACAACGACCCGTCGCTTATCGGTCAAGTTGGAGGAGACGCTCAAGTTATCTCCCAGGGTGGGACAGAAGAATTCGGGAAGTTTCACCCACACTCCACCCCCTGCCTTCGCACCTCCACCAGCAGCGCCGAACAACACGGCTCCACCCTCTAACACGGCTCCTAAGGTCACCGTGAGTCCTTTAACATCTTACGTAACTTACGTATCACAGAAGGCAGCGGTTAGACCCACTTCGGGTAATTTCAGCAGACCGGAGATATCAAAGAATTCTCCGATGGCACAGTCCATGTCGGCCATTCCCAGTGGGTCTCCATCTTCTTAGATTTCCCACTCATTCTCCACAGCGGGACCCAAGGTGACGCCACCGGCCGGTCTGGCTGCCGCCCTGGGTCGTGGAGCTGGTTCTCCAGTCGCTCCCAGGCTATCTGAGACGGGAAGATCACCCTCCGTCAACGAGATGGAGCGTTCACCCAACACCTCCAAACTCCAACAATTTGTGGGTTCGATCGTCTACAACGTTGTAGATGACATATAACAGTCCCCCAAGTCGAGTAGTGAGACGACGCCCATCACGACACCGACCACGGCGAGAAAGAGTATCATGCAGACGAGAGGTGACTTTGTATCGGGGCTGGAATCTGCCCTAAAAATGGGCCCTCGACCTGGTGCATCACCTGAGACGGGAAAGAAGAATTAAAGCATTGTTGTCGTCTCTTTCTCCTTCTCTTCATCATCATCATCGTGTGTTGCATATTTCGCCTTACGTTGCTTTTGAGGCGGTTGTGTTCCTTAGTTTCTACTTTCGCAAAGATGTCCATTTGTCAGACAAGGCCCTCTGTCTGTGAGCACCGGTGTGAAACCATTGTCTATGTGTGAAGATGTCTTGTGTTTGTGTGGGTTGTTTATAGACATACTGGTGTCGAATTCAAGAGCGGCTCTAAGGATACCGAGCGGGAAACGTCTTCCTGTCACACAGCGGGGCAGGGTACAGAAATAATCGGACGAACATGAGAAGGCTGGTGCTCACTTCGTACCTCCTTTGTCTGTCTCTCGTGGCTGCCGATCAGCTGTCGGCCCTGCAATCGTTTGCGAGTCAATTGAATGGTGGGGGTTGTCTGTATATCACGAAGGTTGACCGATGTAGGTAACAACTGGAAGAACAAATGGACCGGTGAGACAGACACAGGATGATTCGGTAATGCATAATGACACAGAATAGGAACCGATTATTGCAATTTCCCGGGTGTATCATGTCTTAGTGGTGATTGGCTCTCTAAACATATGGGAGATTAAACTTTGAGCAGGATCCCAGGTCTACATGATCAACGTGGGGAGTAATGGACTCTCTGGCACTCTCCCCAATAACGTCTGGACTGATCTTTCCAACCTCCAATTTCTCAATCTGACGGGTGAGCTCTCCCAGTCGATCGTCACAACATGTTCTGATGATTATCAGGAAATGCCATCAGCGGAGATGTATGTGATTCCATCCTTCGATGTGAAACTAACACCCTCGCAGTTCTCACCTTTGTGTTCCCTTACGAAGTTGACGGTGTGGTGTCGCATGGTGTCGTGAGACTGATACCTCCTCAGAAGTTGTACCTCGGAAACAACATGCTGTCTGGCAACATCCCCGATTGCATCTCTCAATTGACCCAGCTGACCGATTTGAATGTGGCCTCTAATAACTTGGCCGGTTATCCCGGCACCATGCAGAGTTTAGTCAATCTGCAGGTGAGCACCTCTCCATCATCACGAACGATGCGAGTTCATGACGAACGTGTAGACGTTGTATATCGGTAGCAATTCGTTAAACATGCCAAACATCTGCACCATGAGAAAATTGAGGGTGTTCGATATGTCGAACAACAGGAAGAAAGCTTACATATCCCCCTGCAACTACACAGGCATGGTGATCAACCAATTCTTCGCATCTTGTGAGTCATGACAATCTACTCCCACCTCTTTTCTAACGAAGCAGCTGCACAGTTGGGTGGTACCATCCCCCCCACCATGGGTGACCTTCCCCTGATCGCCTTCGACATATCCTTCAACGGGTGAGTGACGTGTGATGACGTCATCATCTCATCCCTCGCACAGAGTCAGTGGAGCTGTACCAAGCGGTATCTTTAACCCCAACCTAATCCTCTTGGGCATGCAATACAACAAACTGTCCGGTGAATCTTATCGAATGGACGAATGTGACGGAGGTAGGTATCATACCAGACAGCCTCATGACTTGTATTCGATTGGTTTATCTCAACATCGGCTTCAACTTTTTCTCTTCCATGCCTTCCTCTTTCGCAAATCTGACGAGCCTGCAATACATGAACTTGGAGATGAACGTGATCAAGTCCCAATTCCCACCGGATCTGTCCAGTTGCCAGAAACTCGCTACGGTGGGACACATCTGACGGAGCAAGTCTGAAGGTCTCCAGGTCCAAGTCCAATCGAATCGATTCTTCGGTGAAATTCCACAGAACCTGTCGACCATCAAGACCTTGACCGTTTTCAGCCTGCGTGAGTGGACGTTGCATTCAATTAAACTCAAATGTACAGTGGCAAACGATCTCCACGGAGATATACCTTCGGACCTTGGACTGTTACCCCTCACCTACCTCAACTTGGGTGACAACCTCCTGACAGGTGTGACGTCATCAATTCTCCGAAATAACACGACCGACAGGAAATATTCCGGACAGCTTCAACAACTTGACTTCCGTGCAGACTCTCATCCTATCGGATAATTCTCTGGCGGGACAGGTGAAGGACCTCGATGTAGACGTAGACACTGATAACACGTGTAGATACCGTCCTGGCTGCTAGAGCTGCCCGCTTTGACCACACTGGATCTCTCTTTCAATAACTTCAGTGGTGGTCTACCTATTCCCTCGCGTAACGTCAACATCCAATCGTTAGACATGGTGAAGTTCATCACGTGGAGAGACATTGAAGAGAATTCAGTCTAAGAACAAGTTGAGCGGACCATTCAGCCAAGAGCTAAGTGACAGACTCCGTGTATCCAAATTGACTCTGGGTGAAACTTTTCATCTGTGAAATTCTTATCACTTTGGCTGACAGAATTCAGAATTCAATCAGTTGAGTGGCGAATTACCTTCCTTCTGGACCGGAATATCGGAGATACATCTGGCAGGTGAGGCGTACTGTACGTAAATACATCCGATGACATGGGGTAGGAAACGATTTCTCCGGTAATTTTCCCGCTTCGTTCGTGAACAACACGCAAGTCACTGTCATCGACTTCAGTAACAATCAGCTGGGAGGACAGGTAGAGTAGATCATCCCAGCGACAGAGACGTGACAGAGACAGCTACCCGAAGTCTTTGCCAACCTGAACAACCTCTCCACGTTGATCCTTAGCGGTAACAACTTTTCCGGAAAGGTATCTCATGGGATTCTACATCGTTGTAGATTGACCCACCGCTAGGTACCTGAAGTCACCACGTTTCCATATTATCCCAAAGCTCCGCTCGTCACCCTCAAATTAGACGACAATTCTTTCAGCGGTGTCCTCCCTTCTTCGATGAGTCTATTAGTCAGTGGGTCAACCATCGATCTCTGTTGGATCTGATCGAACGCAGATCTCGTGACGTTAGATCTGTCCTCCAATCAATTCACGTACATGCCCGCCGGTGATCTCAATTTCAACAGCTTGCAGACGGCCTCTTTCGCGAACAATCAATTCAGTGGCACAGTGGAATGGTTGAAAGGTTGCCTCCAACTCAGACAAGTAGGGTAAATGTAATGTGACTTCATCTAATGATAACAGTTGGACATATCTCACAATCGATTCTCTGGTGATCTATTTGACAATCAGAACATCAACTTGAATATGAAGAATCTCAATTATTTGGATGTCTCGTTCAACGCTTTCACTGCAAAGATCCTGTGGAACTTACCTCCCACTCTGATCTATTTCGACGCGTCGAGCAATCAATTCGTCGATGGTAACGTGAGTGTGATGACGTGTGATGACGTGTGATGACGTCATCAGGCACCAGAGAAGGTGAACCCGGACATATTGAGATCCTACCCCGCCCTCGTGACCTGCAGGATCGCTAACAATATGCTGAGGGGCTACATCCTCTCTATTTTCACCCGGGGAAGGTCAGTGAAATTTCATCTCTTCCTCCAGCAGCTGATGGAGCTGTAGGTTCCCACAGCTGTCCGAGTTGGATCTTTCCGGTAATTTTCTCATCGGTCCCATCCCCCCTACTATCGGGCAATTGAGTCAGCTGAAGAAGCTTTCACTGCAAGACAATCAACTGACCTCCGAGGTGACATCACGTCGACTTAAGAGACTCTGAGACCATCTGACAGATACCGAAATCTCTGGGAAATCTCGTGGGGCTGACCGAGCTCAATTTGGGATCGAACCGCTTGTACGTGAATGATTTCTCCTTTGTCGGCAAGCTGAATCAGCTGCAAGTGAGTCGCAATATTCCACAAAAATAACGATTTTCTCCACGAAACTGACGGGAAAAGTTGTTGAACCTTTCGAGAAATGAAATCGGGGCGCGTATTCCAGACAACATCAACAGTCTGACCCACTTGGAGACCTTCGATATCTCACACAATAGGTCAGACCCTCGTGATTTTCGAAGAAAACTGAAGGAGATCTCAGCATCATGGGTACCATCCCACCCTCTATGTATGAGATGAGAGTTTTGACAAAGTTTTACGTCAACAACAATCACTTGTATGGTCAAGTGTCTGAGTTTGCCGCCGACCTCAACGAAGTAGACCTCAGGTGACATGGAGAGGAGATGGCTCGTTGTAGATTGACATGCTACTAGCTCAAATGAATTTTCGGGAGATTTGAGTTTGATCAACGGACTCGTCTCGGTCACTTACCTCAATCTCAGCCGTAATTCGTTCTCCGGTACGATGAACCTTCTCCGAAAAGTCTGATCGTATTCCAGGAAATCTCCCGGATATTTCACAGAAACTGAAGTTGACGACCGTAGATCTATCTTACAATCAGATCAACGGGACGATCTCTCCATTATCTGCTCTCTCGAATCTACAGGTGAGATGTCAATCTGACACGTGACATCTCGTGACACGTCTCAGAACTTCCAAGTCCAATCGAACCTCTTGAATGGCTCCGTCCCCTCGCTGACCAAACTACACTCTCTCACCGTATTCAACGTCAGCAACAACCACTTGATCGATAATATCTTCAGTGGCAGCCTACCCGTGAACATATCGTGTGACATGAGTGGCAATCCGTTCCAATGTCCCATCACAACTCAATCCTCCTCCGTATGTTCCGCAGTGTGAGTCGTAGTGATGACGTCACGATGATCACGTGACTCGTGATAGGTGCACCACCACCGGTGACGATCCATCAGTCACCGTACGCATTCGAGTGGAAGGACAAGTTTCAAACTTTGATCAGAATCAATTCTTGCAGTCGCTGTCGCAAGCATCGAACACACAACTCGATCGTCTGTCCATCGCATCCATCACATCAGGAAGGTGATGGACATCTCGATGTCGTTCGTTGACTGAGAGTGGACAGTGTCATCGTTGATGTGAAGATCTCGCCGGCGAAGGAAGGATCAACAGATGGTACGGCCATGAGAAGAGCAGAGATCATATCACAATTGGCTCAACCTGGTAACTCGATCGGTTCTTATGCGGTGAGTCTACGGACGATATCCTCGATGGATGTGATCTCGATGCGATCTCTGATTGATGTGATCTCGATGTGATTCTCGATGGATGTAATCTCTGATTGATGTGATCTCGATGTGATTCTCGATTGATGTGACGTCCAGGTTCTATCTCCCGCAGTCATCAACCCTTCCACCGAGGGCCAAGTGAGACATCACGTGTGACATCATGACACTCACACCTCCAGGGAAAAGCGGACAACAAGGCACTCATCATCGGTGTCGTGTTAGGTTCCGTCTTCCTCATCGTAGTCATCGTTGCCATCTCTGGTTTCCTTTACATGAGATCACATCGAGGAAAGGGTGTCTGGGAGAATCAACTCTCTTACATCGATCTGAAGAGCATCAACTTGGGTGAAGCGAAGAATTCCATAGTGAGTGATGTAGTGGAGAGAGGAGAGTGACAGAGACAGACACCCTTTAACGAATTGAAACACATGAGAGAAGTGGGAAGTGGTGAGTTGTAGTGAGGAGAACGATTGTATCGATGGAACATAGGTGCTTTCGGTGTCGTCTACAAGGCCGAGTGGAGAAGTTTAGAAGTGGCCGTCAAGCAGGTGATTCCGTATCATTCGAAAGAGGGTGGCGCTGACGATTTGAACAGATTAGAGCCGAACACGTGACGCAGACTCAGTTGAACGATTTCATGGTGAGTGTGAACGTACATCGATCGTGTTCTCATCCATGTACAGGGAGAGGTGAAGGAGTGAACATTCGTTATCAGCGATCGTAACGAATGAAAACAGGTGGCATTGTTGCAGAGACTCAGGCCACATCCTGTGAGTGTCATCTCTCATCCTTCAGACAATGAAGAAACACTTTCGTCACACGAATCGATGAATGATCACGAGCTGACATCATGACAGAACGTAGTACTCTTGTGAGATGACATGGTGAAGTGTGAATTCAAACTGACAAACGATTCACAGCATGGCCGTTACCTTCCCTCCCGATCCATTATCACTGGTGAGTCGTTTCATTCGATGCTCGTCTGACTCTATTTGTAGATCACGTGAGTAGTAGTAGTAGAGGACATCGACTGATGATATCAAAGCGAGTACTGCGAGGGTGGTTCTCTACTGAGTGAGTTCTTCTACAACGAACCATCGATGAAACAGACTCATCCGATGAACAGGTTACATGAAGTCTAAATCTGTTTCCGTCGAGCAGAAGTACAAGTGGATTTATGGAATCGGTGAGATGAAAGAGAAGAAAGAAAACTGAGAGAACGACAGCTCTGGGTATGTATCACCTTCACCAAGAGAAAGTCATCCACAGAGATGTGAGTGTTGAATTTGTATCGATGACGTGTGATGACGTCATCGCAGTTGGCCGCCAGAAATATCCTCTTGTCGAAATATCTAGAGGCGAAGGTGAGTTGTAGTTTGTGACACGATGGAGTGACCGTGTGGACAGGTCAGCGATTTCGGGCTGTCAAGAGAAACACAAGCTATAGACGATGTGACCATCATCATCATCATCGATCATCATCTGATGAGAAAATCAGGCGGCACAGACACAGAACAATGTGGGACCTCTAAAGTGGATGGCACCAGAGGCCATGACCGGTCGCGTCTATTCGAAAGCCACAGACGTTTTCTCTTATGGGTGAGGACATCGTATACAAGAGACAGTTCAATGTGAAATGTGACGTACGAACAGAGTGACCGTGTGGGAGATCTTGACGGAGAAAGAGCCTTGGACGGGTCTCAATCCGTGAGTCTAACGACCGAAGATTGTCTTCTGACGCATGCGATAGAATGGAGGCAGCCATGAAGGTGATTCAACAGAAGGAGAGGATGCCAATCCCATCGAGCGTGGAGACTTGGTTGGCCAATCTGATCAGAGGTGACCCCACATCAACAACATCACCATCACAGACATCATCATCATAGACATCATCATCGACATCATCATCATTGACATCAACCCATGCTGATGCGAACGTTCAGACTGTTGGGTGCCAGAACCATCGAGAAGACCTCTCTTCCCCAGCATCTGCGAGACCCTCTCCAGCATCCTCAAAGTCGATGGCTTCGACGACTCTCGAGTCACTCAACCCTCTGCCTCTCTGGAGACCTCCAATCAGACTCACTATGCCCCTTCGAATGATCTAGCTACGGAGCAATATCACTCGGCGATTTTTCCAACGAGAACGCCTCCACCCGTTCCGAACCAAAGACCAGCCGCGGGTCAACGTCCGACACCCGGTCAACGTCCAGCACCAATTCGCCCCACTCCACAGCAGCATGAGCCTTCTCAGTATGGTTCCGTGATATAAAGAAACAGCATGTGCTCGTTGTTTCTTGATAAGGATGAGGATGTAGAGGAAATTTCGCGAGAGAAAACCCTTAGTGGGACATATCATCACGAACACGAACACGAAGGAGGAACATGTGCAAGAGTGCTCACACCAAGAAGGCGAAATCCTCTGAAGAGGATCACAAAGGAAGAGTTACGAAAGAGGTACGTTCACATCGTGTGCGTCAGATGGCTGACGTCATCGCAGGAACATCACAAAGAAGAGAAGGTGATGTAACTGATCGCAAAAGTGTTGACCTGTCGCAGGGGCACAAGCCAAAGAATGAGGAAACAGAGCATGTCACACCACAACAGAAGGAAGAGAAAGAGAACAAAGAAGCTTTCGATAAGGCAGAAGAGACCTACGAGGTCACATCTCTTTCCGTTATGTCCGTCTGACACCTTTTAGACGGAGGGAAGACGATTCATTGCCATCAATGTCGAAAGCGACTCGAAGATATCAGACCTCGTCAGAGATCTAGATTTGCACTTTCGTGAGGGTCACGGTTATTATGAGTTCACCAAGAAAGAGAAGATCCAAAAGTACAAAGAATTCTTGGTCATAGACAAGAAAGGTGCACTCCACGTAGGAAGAGGCGCCAGAGCTCTCTTCGATCTCCCCGATGAGTATGACGTCGTCCATCGTAGCCCATTTGACAGTGATACAGCGAGGATGTTGAAGTCGAAGCCGAGAAATTTGAGAACTACACGTGTTTCGTTCAGTCGAGCAGCAACAACCGCAAGCTCATCGGAGGTACCAAGTTTCTGTATGAAGTTGATGATCTTGGACCGAAGAGGAAGTAGAGAGGGACTGCGGGTCGAGATCTCTGGTAATCTTAAAGATAAAAGCACTGGGATTTGTATTACGCTGGTGTGTGGAAATGTGGCCGCGAAACACCCCAAACGAAGCTTAGAGGTTCATTTTCACACCTGAAGACACACCATGAGCTCGTCATCTTGCTACGCCCCTATGACAACAGAGAGAATCGCTCACCGTCTGAAGCTCAATCCATCGCGAAGTCTCTGTTTAGAAGGAGAATTCACATCTCAACGATGCACGCTGCGATTCCGGATCATTACGACGGGCCATGGTTCTTGTGCAGCTGACGCTTCTCTGGATAAACCAGGGAGATGTCCTCCTGCTGATTTAAACTGCATCCCTGCTGTTGACGTGACTGCCGTCTCGCGAACATGGAATGCGTACAGTTGCACACCGATTGGCAGATTGACGACTCTCATCTTCGGATTTTTGGAACTTGACGGAGATACGTAACCGAAATTTCGACTAAAGACAGCGACCGGGGATGGTGCTATGAGAGCTACAAATCTACAGACCTTGGCGATCGTCGAGATCACTACGCACGCATCACAAAGACGATCACACATCACCTATACTATACGTAACGATGGGGAAAAAAGCATCACCGGATACCAAGAGCCCGGAAGACACCCGGCCCATGCAAGTGGCGGACAAAGGTCAAGCGGGGGACAAACCTGACAAACAGTTCAACATGGGCATCGTCATTCCTCTGGTCTTTGTGTCCATGGCGGGATGGATGTTCGGAGCCGACACAGGTACCATCTCTGGTCTGACTCAGATGGCAGACTATCAGCAACGATTTGGGTGAGCTACCTCTTCAGCAGAGTCTTCTTCTGACGACGGAACAGAGTGGCTAGAGGGGATGGCACTTACTATTTTGATCCACCGAGACAAGGTCTGGTGGTCGGTATGGTCAACGCTGGAACCTTCTTTGGATGCCTTCTCTCCGCTTATCCCACGGAGAGATTTGGAAGGAGGAAGAGCATCATGGGATGGTGTCTCGTCTACTTCTTAGGTCTCACGCTGCAGCTGACTGCCGTAAACACTTGGGTCCACGTGATGATCGCACGTATCATAACAGGTAACATTCATCTATCGTCCTATGATCTCTTACGTCTTCAAACAGGTCTATCCATCGGAGCACTCACCGTAAACGCTCCATCTTATCAATCTGAATTGGCTCCGAAAGCCATTCGTGGTGCCATCGTCTGCACATTTCAACTCTTCGTCACGCTCGGTGAGAGATCGCGCCCATCACATCACATCTGACTCTCTCAGGTATCTTTGCTGGCTATCTCATCAACTACGGAACGTATCGCACCGAAAATGAGGCATCTTGGAGGGTCCCCATCGCAATCAACTTTCTCTGGGGCATTTTCTTGGCCGTCGGGATGATCTTCTTACCCGAATCACCTGCAAGACTATACAAGATGAAAGACGAAGAAGGTTGCAAGAAGGTGAGGAGGATACGAGTGGAGTCTCGAAGTTGATGGTGATGCAGGTGCTGGCCAAGATCAGAGGAACCGATGTCAGTGATCCCAATGTGGAGGCCGACTTCGAAGAGATTAAAGAAGCTGTTCACAAAGAGACTGAAGGTTCGTTACATGATGCATGGAATGGAGGATGACGATGTGCAGGTGGCCCATCGAAGTGGAAGGACGTCTTTCACAAGGACGTGAGGTACAGAACCTTCCTCGGAATCGCAGTCATGTCTTTCCAGCAGTTGGTCGGTGCCAACTTCTTCTTCTGTGAGCATTTCACCTCTATCCGTCCTCCTGACCTCTTCAGATTTCGGTACCAGCACTTTCACCGAGGTCAACATCGCACAGAACTATGTCGCTCAGATCATCTTGGGTGCCGTCAACTTTGGATGTGAGTCGATCATCATCTGATGTACCTGCTATGCTCACAACTACCAGGTACCTTTGCAGGACTTTACATCCTCGAGCGCTTCGGTAGACGCTGGCCCCTCATCATCGGAGCACTCTGGATGTGTCTCTGTCTTCTCATCTTCGCCTCCGTGGGGCATTTCAAGATCGCTCTGGCAGCCGATCCCACCACAGAGAGAACATCAGGTGAAAGTCATCACTATGCCGATCACATCATCTGACCCCATCGTCAGGCATCGTGCTCATCGTCTTCACTTGCCTCTACATCGCCGCATTCTCTACCACTTGGGCTCCCGCCGCTTACGTCATCGTGGGCGAATCTTTCCCCCTGAGAGTCCGGGCCAAGTGTGCCGCCCTGTCCACGGCAGCCAACTTCTTCTGGGGTTTCCTCATCACCTTCTTCACCGGCTTCATCGTGGAGGCCATCGACTATCGAGTGAGTCAGATTTCCTTTCATCCATTACAAGTCATCTGACTCGAAGCAGTACGGTTACGTCTTTGCAGCCTGCAGTATAATCGCCGCGCTGATCATCTTCTTCTTTGCCATGGAGACAAAGGGTTTATCATTGGAGGAGATCGATGCGATGTATCACAGTGGCATCAAGGCATGGCAGAGTGAAGGATTCGCGAAGAAATTGCAGGAGGAGAGGGAGGGAAAAGAGAAGAAGGACGAAGAGGAGGGCCTGACCAAGGGAGAGAGAGAATCTGCACAACCTCGCGAAGTGCAATGAATGAACGCAGACGAATTGTAAAAGTTTCAATTTATCTCTGGCGTCACAATAGAGGTTGATTATCGAGGTCTTCATCGGCAAAGATAGACGCGTATCGACTGGCCTCCTACACGGTTTCAGTCCACTCATCATCATCATCATCATTCACCCCATCGTGATCGTGATCTCTCTCTGTTACGACGTAATCATCATCATCGAGGAACTTCTTTCCTTTCGTAGATTTGTCTTGTTCAGGCACTTCATCGTTCTGTGGAGTCAACAATTTGGTGATGCTCAAGAAATTGGGACGGTCCCCTGGATCGGTCTCCCAGCAGGCTGACGTGGATCAGATGAAATGTCGTGGAGATTTCATTCACCTCCCATCAGTATCTGGAGTGTTCTATCCGTTTCAGGAATACGAAGACGACTTCCTGTTTGAATGTCAACCGATGAACATCATCATGATCGAGATGATGCGCGATGTGATGTTGATGATGACATACCTTGTACGATGGATACGGCTGCTTCTACTGGTGCCATCTCATCGAACGGTTCCTCTTCGGTGATAATCTCCCATATGACAACACCGAACGACCACACGTCTGACTTGTGCGAGTAGATCAAGTCTCGCAGTGCTGTCCCTCACGTCAGCATCATCTCCCTCCTTCTCTCTCTCTCGCTCACCCTCAGGCGGCATCCACTTGATCGGTCCTATTCTGCGTGCTGTCCTTGCCCCACTGTTCTCTGACGCTGTCGTCTCTCTGCTCAGTCCAAAGTCGGACACCTTTGGCTCCAAGAACTTTGTCAGCAAGATGTTTCTGGCTGCAAGATCTCTGTGCACGATGCCTTCCTTGTGCAGATGCAACATGCCCAGGGCTGTATCACGTCACTATATGTCATCATACAGAGTTGGTCACACTCACCAATACCGACGATGAATTTGAACTTGTTTTCGAAGTTGACTCGATTTTCTCTCAGATAATGATACAGACTTCCTCCTTCGCAGTACTCACTGTATCTCATCAGTCCTACCTCCTCTACACCATCTATCATCTCTCACGTGATCATAGTCAGTGGCTGTGGTGGTATTGTCATTCCTGTCTCTGTCAGTCTCTCTCCTTCTCTCTTGTCTTATCTCACCCATGAACATGACCACATTAGGATGGGGTCTCAGTCCTTGCAAGATGGCTACCTATCATATCATATCAGACATGTCACATGATGTCACATGATGTCATACCTCTTTCAAGAAATCTTCCAATTGCTCTCGGCTGACGTGTTCCGATCGAATCTACTCCAGAGTTAGTTCTAGTGAAATTTCCACGACATCTCACCTGCTTGACAGCCACATTGAGCTCTCTCCACACGGCCTTGAATACAATTCCATAGGCACCCGATCCTACTTCCTATTCTCTGTCAATCTCCCCTCACATTCTCTCTCCTCTCACAATCATGTCTCTCAATTCATCATAGTTAATCTGTCTCGTTTCAGTTCTGCCTCGTTGTAGTCTGTCACTCACCAGTGATTTCTTCGCCACACCCAGATTGATATCGGTCATGTCGATGGTCTGTGCCATCACCAACTTGGTCACCCTACCTCCATCAGTCTGTGACGTCACGTGACGTCATCATCGGAATTCCAATTTTCACCTCTTCCTTCTGAACAGATACACGACGACCACCAATAGCAAGACAATGAAAAATCCACCGACGCTGAGTCCAGCGATAAGAAAGGGACTCAGCTTCGAATCATCCTGAGGTTGGGATGGCACGACTGATGACGTGTTATTCGATGAAATTTTGGTGGAATCTCACCGGGGATGTACATTGTGTAGTTCAAGACGTTGATACCGTTGTTGAGAAGAGATGACGTGGCGAGGGGTGTGCCCAAAAAGTTGAGAATTCGAGTGGAAGATCCCTCGTTAATGCTCCTGTTTTTCATCAATTTCTCCATCTACAACCATATGTGATGACGTGTGATGACGTGTGATGGCGTACCCTGGTGCCGGTGCATCTAATCCTACATCTACAATGACGCTTCCCGCCCTCACATTCAGTATGTGCAATCTCGCCTCGCTCACATTGGCCACCTGCATTGTATCACTCTCCTCTTCTCTTCTCATTTTCTCACCTTGGCTAAGATTCGGATGAAATTTGTGCGGTCGAACGAATGTACGTCTCCCTCGATTCTCATCTGAAATTTCCCGGGGTTTCCATCTTCGACGTAACAGGTGGCATTACAGTACGTAATGGCGTCCCAGGACACGGGACAGACGAGAGGGTTGCCCATCACCCCACAGTCCTAGAGGGAGTGAGAAGATGGAAATTCGGATGAAAACTCACCGAACGGGCTTTCGAAGGTAGGGGAGGCCACTGAAAGGCTTCCGTGAAGTTGTTGTTGCTTAGGCTGACATGCTGTGGAGGTGAATATCTGACCATCTACAACGTGCCAACTCACCTTGAGCAGGGCACTATTCGTGAAGGCAGGTAGTTCCCCGGACAATTGGTTCTGCTCCTTTTCGAAATTCAAAATTTGAATCTCGATGTTCCCGCTCACCAGATTGACCAAATTCAGGAACGGCATGTCCTTGAAATCAGACACGGTACCTGTTCGTCTTGAGTTTTCCACGAGTTTTCTCGAATTCTCACCCGTCAGCTGGTTGTACGACAAGTCCACTTGCTTCAACGCCTTCTTACCGGATAAATCCGGAATGCTACCGGAGAAACGGTTCTTTCGGAGTCGCAGATTTGAGACCGTTGTCATCGGATTGAGAAAATCCAGGGAACCAGTCAGTCGATTGTTCGACAGAACGAGTGAGATGGGGTTGGACTGCGTGCCACGTCACGTGACGTCATCACCATCTACAACGCACCTGGATGGCGGGAAAAGTGCCCACCAATCGATTGTTTTCGAGGTTGATGATGGTCAACTGACGTAGGCCAAGGAGAGATCTGGGAATCGTTCCGTACAGCTTGCAGCGTGACATTTTGAGCACGCTGAGATAAGGCAGATTCTGAATGCTGTCTGGAATGGTGGTATTCAAATTCAGATTGCTAGAGAGATCGAGGATCTACGATGACGTCAGATATTTCGAGGAAAAGTGTGAAAATTCGGGGAGAATTCGAGAGATGGAGACCTGGAGTCTGGGTAGACGGGTGAGAGGAGTGATGTCAGAACGAAGGTCGTTGTTCGAGGCCGTAAATTCCTGGAAAAATCAGTCGACGTCAGACTACAACGAGTACCTCCAACAGGCTCAATGCATCGAGAGATGGGATGGGTCCCTTCAAC
Source organism: Planoprotostelium fungivorum (assembly GCA_003024175.1). NCBI lineage: Eukaryota > Evosea > Variosea > Cavosteliida > Cavosteliaceae > Planoprotostelium > Planoprotostelium fungivorum. Next base: position 126,100 of record MDYQ01000002.1, on the reverse strand, counting down.
CTGCGAAATTTCAGTGACATTTCACATGGATGTGCCCTACATGTTATCGTCCATTTTGAGACTGACGAGATGCGTCAGATCGGTGATGGTCTGTGGTATCAACCCTGTCGGTAGGTCAGATCTACATCTACAACGCGACATACCGTATAGGTCATTGCTCCGTACGTCCAAGTTTTGTAGGATGATCAGATTTTTTATCTGGGGTGGAATAACACCGGAGAAACTGTCGAGTGAGTGGAGAATATCCGATGAAATTTCACCTGTTATTGTTGAGCAGGAGGGTCTGTACTTGTGATTGATATTGTACTGCGGAGTCCAATGTTCCGTAGAATGCATTACAAGACTGGAAAGGTGAGTGAGAGTGACAGTCATCTACAACGAACCAGATCGATGTAGTCAATGGGGGCAGAAGGGTTCAATTCTGGGAATTTTCCCGTAAAACTGTTGTTACGTACGATGAATCTGTGAAAAAAGTGAGAAGATGAACGAATGATTCTACTCACCCCGTGAGAGACTTCAGATTGACCAGGGAGGGTAACGTTCCACTGAACATATTGTACGATAGATCTACAAATTTTCATTCAGTTTTCCACCGTACACGTCATCTCACCCAAGTACTGCAGCTTCTTGACAGACGCCAGCCACCTCCATTCGCTTCCTACGAAATTGTTGTCGCCGATGACAAATACGGAGCAGTTCCACAGATTGGGCAGTGCTGGGAATATCCCAGAGAAATTGTTGTGATCGATCATGAAAGTGGCCAGGTTGTTCGACGGGCCTCCACCAATGTTCGCAGGAATGGACCCGGAGAATTGATTGAAGCTCAATCTACAACGTTGTAGATCGAGGAATTTCGATGACATTTCACCTCATGACGACCAGCGAGCCGATCTGAAACAAACCATTGGGTAATTGTCCGGACAGCTGATTCGATTGTAGATCGATGGTCTTCAGATTCGGCATGTTCAAAAAGATCTCGGGGAGCTGATGACGTCAGATGACGTCATCACACGTCACATCACCGTTCCGTTCAGGTTGTTCGAAGGTAGAGATAACATTTCTAATTTAGTGATGTTGGCCAATGTAATGGGTACACCGCCCTCCAGCATATTATTACTAGACACGTCAACTCCATATTTCACCGAATTCTCTCACCCCAAATCGAGTGATACGAGGTTCTTCATGGTGCCCAACCAATCGGGTATCGTTCCTGCGACGCACGATCAGCTCGTCTACAACGTTGTAGATCGGTTCACCTCCCAGCGGATTATCCGGTATTTGGAAGGAGTTCAACCGACTGCAGGCGGAAAAATCAGGAACTCCTCCTGTGAAGTGATTCTGACCGAGAAAGACTCGCTCGAGACGTGGACAGTCGATCATGGAGGGGATCTGACAGATGTCAGATAGATCTACTTGAAATTTCGCTCACGGGGCCCTCCAGAATGTTGTTGCTGCCCATGATAATGGACAAGTTGTTGAGATTTCCCAGGCATTGGGGTAAGTATCCGGTCAATTGATTCGTGTGGAAGTACAGTCCGCTCAGGTTGACCGCTCCGCACGTACCTTGTGGTACGATTCTGAAATTTCCGTCAGTTCTACGCGAATTCTCATCGAGTTCTACCCGTCGAGCAGGTTGACTTCCAAGTGGATCTCTACGAGGGATGTACAGTTATCCAGGCTGGGAAAATCTCCCGAAAAAGAATTGGAGCGAGCGTGGAAACGCTGATGAAATTTCACCATCTACAACGCTCGACGGATGATCACCTGCAGGAGGGACATACTGCTGATGTCAGGGAGGGGGCCGGTGAAGTGGTTTTGACTGAGGGAGATCGTTCGAATTTTCTTGGACAATTTTGACATTTCTCTCGGTATTTTTCCTGGAATCTTCAGTCCAAGATTTCACGAATTTTCTCACCCGTGAATTGATTGTTGGTGAGGTTAAGATAAGTCAGAGAGGATAACGATCCGATGCTCCTCGGTATGCTGTCTGTCAAACTACAACGAGTCAGCGTAGCTCAAAATTTCATTTCACCCACGAGTTGAAAGATAGATCCAACACTTGCAAGCGTTGTAGATTGCCGATATCAGAGGGAAGACCACCCGTCAGATCACTGTTCCTCGTGATGACCAACCTCTTCAAGGTCGTAATCTTGGAAAAAGAGGCGGGAAAATTCCCTGATGACGTCATGATACGTACGATACGTCCCGTACTCACCGGACAGACCATTATCGACGAAACTCATCTCTAAGATGTCGTTCGTTCCATTCGCACAGATGATGTTCTTAAACTGACAATACTGCTGCGAGCTGGTGATCGGGAGGTACCACCCCATGATACTCTTCCAGGCGTGCCCTGTATACGTCACCCACGAGTTCTCCACGAGTTCTCCGCGAATCCTCTCACCGGAAGTATTCTGGTAGATCTCCGTGAGAGACTGACAGTGAACACAGTTGGGATCGGGCGTGTTGACGATGAGTGGACAAGATATCGTTGTGACGTTGTCTGTGGTGATGTAGTTGTTGTCAAAGGCTCTCTGCAAACTCCACTGATCGCGAAAGTTGTACGACCATATCCAGAAGAACCACCCTCCCTGAGCCGATTTGTACGCCTGTTCGTGTGAGATCTCGCGGAAATTTCGATGGAATCTCACCTCGAGCTGGGCTTGAATGACGTCACCGGTGCGTTCGGGGGATACACCACAACCGGTCCATTCATCGATGATCATCTTACGTTTCGTTGCCGCTTGTACATCTATGATCTGTTGTTTCCTCTTGGTTCTGATGTTGGCGATCTTCTCGTCGTCGGTCGTTCCGTAAGAGTTGTCCTGGTGGAGTGAGTCGATCTACAACGTTGTAGATGATGTCAAAACTCACGTAGCAGTGGTACGTGTGTTGACCGTAATAGAGATCGCGGGCGTCTGGTAGAAATTTCTTCCAATTGTCCTCGGTTCCCGTCTCACCGTTCTGTGCGTTGTAGATGACCATACACTCCGGGCATTTCGCTTTCACTTTGTTGTATGCCGGTTTGTAATATCTACTCCTGTCAATCTGATATCCCGATGAAATTTCTGCTCACTGTCCGATCAACACGCGAGTATCCATACCGGATGGATTGTCCAGCATGGAGACACCCAAGAAGACTGAATTCTGCGAATAGCGATCCAAATATAGATCGAGGGCGATTAATGTCTTATCGATGTTATTCTGGTACGATGCCCAAAAGTTCGAACGTGGTTGAGCTGGAGCCGAGCCTGATTGTCCATTCTGCGATCCCGGTGCGGCGTGCATGTCGAGCAGTACACCTGACGTAATGAGTGACGTGTGATGACGTCATCACACCCACCGATTCCCCAGATCTCCGCCCATCTGAATGCGTTGTCGATGTGCTCGAGTGAACCGAGGACGAACGTGTTGGGATCTACGTAAGGGTCTCCACTGTTGACAGCTCCACCCACCGTGTCGTAGATGCTCCACCAGGGAACGGACAATTTGACAGAATTGAGACCCAATTGAAACATCTTTTGAAAGTCTCTCTCAGTGACAAAAGTGTTCCAGTGTTGGTCGAACACGCCGAAGGCCCTGTCACCCAGACATTTCTGCGAGTTTTCCGTGAGTTTTCTCAGAAGAGGATCGACTCACTTGGAGCAGCCAACTTCCGGGGAAATCGTAAGAATTGCAGAAATTATCCGTCCACAGTTGGGGTGTGAAATATTCTTCCACGAGAATCCAACCGTGTAACCCACCACCTGCACAAGGTCACACGACAAAATTGTACGTGTCACATTTGAATGGAACAGTCGTATTTCAATGAAACAGTAACAATGCAATGAAACCTACCTCGGAGAGGAACGGTACCATTCCTTACGGCCCTGAGACGATCGTAGGTGCAGGTCAGCTGCGGTGGAATCTCTGACGTACTGCTGGGAGGTACAAACTGCGACATCGGGGGACTATTCGTCAGCGTGACAGATCGTGACGTCATCACACCTGCTGGGGAAGGTATTGGTCTGTGTGGTGATGAGACTGGAAGAATTGTCGTGACAAGGAGTGATGGACGTGAAATCGGACGAGAACCAATCGTTACTGTACGCGTCGAGCATGGAATATTGTGAGAAATTTCCAAAAGTCCTCCAGCTCCAGAAGTTCCAACCTCCTGTTGCCGTGGAGAGTACCTTCGGTCAGAGGTCAGAAAAAGAGTGAGAGGAGGGGAGGGTACCTGAGACATGGCGTCTGCCAATTCTTTCGAATTTCTCAGGGAAATTCCACAGAGAGACCATTCATCTACAACGAGAGGTTTACCGTTGACCTGATGACGTCATCCATCTACAACGATCATTCTCATGTCACTTGTTTGTAATTGTTCAATTTCTGTTGACCGTCGACCAATATGTTGTTGATCCTGTCACTATCACCGGCTGCCACATAGTCCTGGTACATCTAATAGTTTCAGTGACTCTCCCGCTTCATTTGTGTCACTCACTTTGCAAGTGTAATAGTGTCTAGACAGCCACACGTTGGTGAAGGAAGGAGAGGCGAGAGCGTTGATCCACGTTGCCTCCGTCCCATCTTGGTTGATGGGAGGTGAGATGATCACGATGAGATCATCTCGGACACTGCGAATGGCGGTATAAGCTCTCTCGTAATACCTGAGCGACCATCAGGTGTAAGATGAGAAGACGATCGATCTCACTCGATCAATCGCGTCTGATTGATGTTCGATGCGGGCTCATTGAGGAGGGCGAATCCCAAGAAGGAGTCGTGAGAGGCGAAGCGACGTGTGAAATTGTAGACGGAGGCGACGGCTTGAGAGACGTACACATCGCCTTGGTCGAATCGCATGTCACCCGCATTGAGGGGAGAACTGTCCTCATTCCCGTTCTGGCTCCCAGGAGCAGCGTGAAGGTCTAACGTGACGGCTGTATGATGTCAATGTATGGGGGTTGGGGTTACATTACCGATTCCATTGATCTTGGCCCATTTGAATGCACTCTTGATGTATTTAAAGGCACCTGTCGTGTAATTGTGAGGAATGAGAGGTGCGTCCGTGATATCCTTCGTAAATCAGAATGGGGTTGTCGTCAAATCGTGTTGTCACCTCGTAGATCTGCCACCAACCGATAGGAAGCCGTACTGAATTGACTCCCTGCACCGACATCTGTTGAAAGTCTGTCTCTGTGATGAAACTAGACCAGTGTCCCTCCAATACCTACTCTCTTCAATCTCCTTCCTCCGTCTCATCCTCTCACCAAAGAGGCATTGGAACCGAGACATCTCTCGAGTCCTTGTTGTCCAAAGTAGATGGTATGATTACATCCGTTATCATCCCACAGCTGAGGTACCATCCAGTATTCTACCACCAGCCATGACCCCAGGTTCACTCCTCTTACAGGAGTCTTTCCCGCCTTCACATCATTCAGACGAGCTGACAGACACGATGCATCCCCCGGGTCGGTGAGGGCGACAGCTATAGACACCAGAAGGAAGAACACCAGAGAGGTGATTGCTGCCATCTGATTGATGTTTGTGTGAACCCTCTCAACTGCGGTCTGGCAGGTGTGACGGGTAGTCAGGTTTGATGTGAATCTAAGAAAGAAACACATCTGAAGGGCACGCATGTTCAGGGTTCGTCGAGAAGGATCTCCTCGTGTGAAGCACAGCCACACTTCTATAGAGGACTTAGAAGGACTCGACCTCTGTGGATCTACCTTTCCTTCTTTACTTTATTCTATTGTGTTGCTACATCTCCAAAGAGAGAACTGACTTCTCAAGCTTTGTTAACCCCGATTTAGAAGAGGCGCGTCATCATCCTCTTCATCCGAAAACATGACGTCGGCGTATTGACTTTGGCTGTATCCCTACTTCATCTCAGCTCTCATCCATCTCAAATGACCTTCACCTGATCGTGATAGGGCTCCGTCAGAACGTGATCTTCATCCATGGACTTTGTGAATCCTCCGAGTCGCATGCTGCCCGTGTGAGTCGATGAGAAGTCATCCTGTGGCGACAGCATCCGATTGATGGTGGCGAAATTGGGACGGTGCTCGGGCTCGGTGGCCCAGCAGGCTGTGGAAGTCAGCGACATTTCAATGTTTGGGACTACCTCTCATGAGCATCTGGAGGGTCTCTTCGGTCTCTGGAATGTGTAGACGTCGACCTGTCATGAGTCGGACAAGATGTTGAGTTAGACATCATCATCTGATTGACGATCGTGATGTGATGGACGATGAAGACGTTGACGTACCCTCTACAATGGCAAGTGCAGCTTCCACCGGTGCCATCTCTCCGTAAGGTTCATCCACGGTGACGATCTCCCTGTCCATGTCAAAAGAGAAGAAGATCAGCCTCACCATATGACAACACCAAACGACCACACGTCTGACTTGTGCGAGTAGATCAAGTCTCGCAGTGCTGTCTCTCACGTCAGCATCATCTCACTCCTTCTCTCTCTTTCGCTCACCCTCAGGCGGCATCCACTTGATCGGTCCTATTCTGCGTGCTGTCCTTGCCCCACTGTTCTCTGACGCTGTCGTCTCTCTGCTCAGTCCAAAGTCGGACACCTTTGGCTCCAAGAACTTTGTCAGCAAGATGTTTCTGGCTGCAAGATCTCTGTGCACGATGCCCTCTTTGTGCAGATGTAACATGCCCAGTGCTGTATCACGTCACTATATAGTCATCTCACATTTGTAATTCACCGATACCGACGATCAACTTGATCTTGTGATCTAAGTTCAAATTGTTCTCTCTCAGATAATGATACAGACTTCCTCCCTCGCAGTACTCACTGTCTCTCATCAGTCATACCACCTCTACACCATCTCATGTCATCTCTCACGTGATCATAGTCAGTGGTTGTGGTGGTATCGTCATTCCTGTCTCTGTCAGCCTCTCTTTCTCTTTCTCTTGTCTCATCTCACCCATGAACATGACTACGTTGGGATGGGGTCTCAGTCCTTGCAAGATGGCTACCTGTCATATCATATCAGACATGTCATGTGACGTCACACGATGTCATACCTCTTTCAAGAAATCCTCCAATTGCTCTCGGCAGACATGTTCCGATCGAATCTACGTGAATTTCAGTCCTCGGCACTTCCACAAGATATCTACGACATCTCACCTGCTTGACAGCCACGTTCAGCTCTCTCCACACGGCCTTGAATACAATTCCATAGGCACCCGATCCTACTTCCTATTCTCTGTCAATCTCCCCTCACATTCTCTCTCCTCTCACAATCATGTCTGTTAATTCATCATAGTTGATCTGTCTCGCTTCAGTTTCTGCCTCGTTGTAGTCTGTCACTCACCAATGATTTCTTTGCCACGCCCAGATTGATACCAGTCATATCGATGGTCTGTGGCATGATGACCTTCGTGTGCCTATCCATGGTGAATCACCCAACAGACAGCGACAACGACTCACCTCTTCCTTCTGAAGAGATAGACGACGAGAACCAATAGAGATAAGATGAGAATACCTCCCACGATTGCACCGACGATCCAACCGATTTGTGCCTTGTCTTGCTTCGATGTCACTGTACGATGTCATTCGATGACTTTTCGATGGGATTTACCTGGCGTGGGGATGTAGTTGGTGTAGTTCAAGACGGTGATGCTGTTGTTGAGAAGAGATGACGCAGCGAGGGGTGTGCCTAAGAAGCTGAGGACTCTGGCGGAAGACCCTTCGTTTACACTCCTGTTCACTGTCACTCCTACTGGATGACGTGTGATGACGTATAACAGCATACCCTTGTGGTGGCGCATCGACTCCCACATCTACAATGACACTCCCCGCTCTCGGTGGATGCACGTAGTGCAATCTCGTCTCACTCACGTTGGCCACCTGCATTGTATCACTCTCTCCTTGTTCTCTTCCTCTCACCTTGGCTAAGATACGGATGAAATTTGTACCGTCAAAGGTATCGAGACTGCCCTGGATTCTCATCTCAAATTGTCCCGAGTTCTCGTCTTCTACTTTGCAGGTGGCGTTACACTGCGTAATGGCGTCCCAGGCCACGGGACACAAGAAGGAATTGCCCGTCAAGTCACAATGCTGAGGGAATCCGTTGGAATGTGAGGGAAATCTCGTTACGACTCACTCTGATGCTGGAGGGTATGGAGGGCCATTGAGAAGCTTCGGAGAATTGATTGTTGGATAATTTCAGGGTCTGGATGTGATGAATGAAATGTCTTTTCATGAAATGATAAATATAAATCTTCACCTCGAGAGATTCACTGCCACGTACGGAAGGTAGATTACCCGACAGCTGATTTCCCTCCTTTTTCGAAATTCAAAATTCGAATCTATCGGAGGAACTCACCAGATTGACCGACACGAGATTATTCATGCCTTCAAAAGCGTACGCATTTCCTTTTCGTCGTGAGTTTTCCGTGAATTTTCACTCGACTCACCGGTCAGTTGATTGTACGACGTGTCCACCACTCTCAATGCCTTCTTACCGGATAAATCCGGGAAATTGCCGGAGAATTGGTTGTGGTTTACCCGCAGTTCCGTGATGGAAGTCATCGAAGAGAGGAAGTCAAGTGGGCCAGTGAGTCGATTTTTCGACAGTAACAAACGAATGGGATTAGCCTGGTCGTGACGTCAGATGACGTCATCGATCTACAACGAACCGAGTGGGGTGGAAAATCTCCCTCGAAATCGTTGTCGTCGAGACATAGGTCGGATAATTGTCGGAGGCCCTTTAGATTGGGTATTCTCCCGGTCATGTTGCACCCGGAGAGTCTAAAAATAGACAAGTACGTCAGGTTACGTATGGCTTCTGGGATCGTAGCGTTCAAGTTATGATTGTAGGACAGATCGATGATCTGGGAGAAGTCAGAGAAATTTCGTAGTCACGATCACCTGAAGTTTGGGCAAACGAGTCAGACCTGTGATATCAGATACGATGTTGTTGTTCGCCGCGGTAAACTCCTGGAAATTTCAGTCGCAGTTTGCGAATCTGCGCCACCTCTAAATTGACCAGGGGGTCCATGCTGGGTATCAGTCCGTCGATACTGTGAGAATTGAGCGGAATTTCAATGAGATTTCCGTCATCACCTGTTGTTATCCAACTTGAGAGAAATGAGACGAGTGAGTGTAGAGATGGTCTGTGGTAGGAGACCTGTCTGTGTCATCTAAGACAATGAGACGATGATATACCGTATAGCTCGTTATTTTGCAATTGTAGTGTCTGCAGGAGGGGTAAGTTCTGAACCTGAGGGGGTAATACTCCGGTGAAACTGTACGCGTCAGATGAAATTTCACCGAGAACTCACTTGTTGTTATTCAGCAGGAGGGTTTGGACTTGAGAGGGTTTCCCTGTGATCGAATCGAGTGTTCCGTAGAACGCGTTGTGAGACTGCAGAGAGGTGAGGAAAATCGACCGTCTACAACTCACCAAATCGATGTAATCGAGAGGTGCCTGTGTGTTGAAGACGGGAAATCTACCCGTGAAACTGTTGTTACGCACGATGAATCTGCGAAAATGAGATGAAATTTTATCCATCTACAACGAACCTCGTGATGAGCTTCAGACCGTCCAGGGGGGGAAGGACTCCACTGAACTGATTGCCCGATAGGTCTGTCGATCTTCAACGAACAATAAAATAGAATAAAATCACCGATGTATTGCACGGCATTGAGAGTGACCATCCAACCCCACTGATTGCCCGTGAAGCTGTTGTTGCTGATGTCTAGCACGGATAGAGCGTACATGTTGGGTTGGGCGGGAAATAGACCGGTGAAGTTGTTGTTGGACAGCATGAACGTCTGAATGTTGTTGGTGGAATCGCTCCCCAGGCTGACGGGAATAGTACCGGAAAATTTGTTGAAGCTCAACCTGTGTTCGTTGTAGATGAGTTGGAAATCTCAAGTGGAATCACTTGATGGTGGTGATCTGTGACCCCTGGAACAAAGCTGTGGGTACGACTCCTTCTAGTTGGTTCGATTGCACGTTGATCGTATTCAGTTTAGACCAATTACCAAATATGTTGGGAAGCTGATGACGTCATCACAGGTCATCACACGTCACACTCACTGTTCCTTGAAGATTATTCGAGGGGAGAGCTAAGATGGCAACGTTCGGTGCGTTTCCCAGGGAAGCCGGAATTGTACCCGTGAGGCCCGTGTTCCTATCACGACCTGTCAGCCACGGAAAATTGCGTGAAATTTCACCCCAAATCGATCTCAGAGATGCTCTTGAGGTTACCCAGCCACTCGGGAATGGTACCTGTCGGGGTGAATGGCTCGTTGTAGATGATGAATACCACCTCCGAATCGATTGTCGGGGATGTTCAATATGGTCAGAGAAGAGCAAGCCGAAAAGTCTGGAATGTTGCCCGTGAACCGATTCTGCCCCATCCACACAAAGACCAACGATGGACACACCGTCTTTTTAGGTATCTACAACAGGCTGTTGAGAGAAAATTCGATGAAATCTCCTTCACCGCTCCAGATAAAGCATTATTACTGCCCATGATCTGCGTTAGGTTCGGAAGTGAAAATCCAAAGCATTGAGGAATGGAGCCCTTCAGTTGATTCGTGTGAAAATATAATATCTTCAGAGATCTCGCCTGACACAGAGTGTCCGGTATGACACTGAGTTTTCGATGAGTTTTCGGAGAAATTTCGATGTCACATACCCATCGAGTCGGTTGATCTCCACGTGAAGCGTATCCAGGCGCGTACAATTGTCTAGCCTCGGAAAATCACCGGAAAAATCGTTCCTGCTGACGTCCACTGTCTGTGAGGATGTCATCCATCTACAACGAAAGTCAAGTGATCACCGTCAGATTCACCAAATTACTGAGGTCCGGAAGATCTCCGGAGAATTGATTGTAACTGATATCTATTTCCCTCAGACGAAGCAGATTCGAGAAAGTTCTTGGAATTTCCCCTGGGTATGATATCAGACGGGGCGTGAAAAGACGTCTCACCTTTGAAGTTGTTCCAGGATAGATAGACGTACTTGAGAGTGGTGATGTTGGTGAGAGAGTGGGGTATGGTTCCCGTCAAACTACAACGGTCAACGTAATGCGAAATTTCGATCAACCCACGAGTTCGAGCTGAGGTTCAACGTCTCTAATCGTTGTAGACGGCCGATATCTACCGGAATATTTCCAGTCAAACCAACGTTTCCGGAGATATTCAGCCGCCTCAATCCCGTCAGGCTGCAGATGGCGTCGATAGATCCTGATGACATCATCACGCGTCACACTACGTCATCACTCACCGGTCAGATCGTTATCGACGAATTCGATTCCCACTATGTCGTTCGTGACTGGATCACATTCGATATTTCTGAATCTACAATACTGTAGATGGCTGGTGATGGGTAGGTACCACCCCATCATGCTCTTCCAGCTGATTCCCCCGGCATTATTGAATATATCTGTCAAAGCCTGACAGTGTTGACAGGGTCGTTCGGCTGAGATATTTGATATGGGACAGGTGATGGTCTGCATGTCTGAGGGGAGTATGTACCCCTTGTCGACAGCTGTCTGCATGCTCCACTCGTCTTGGTCGTTGTACGACCAGATCCAGAAGAACCAGCCCACACCGGCAGCTTTGTACGCCTGGAATCGTTGAGTTTCCCCCGAAATTTCGGGGAAATCTCACGTCCAGCTGGGCACGGAGGTAGTCTCTCGTACGGTTTTGGTATTTGCTGCATCCGGAGAATTCATCGATGATGACATTCCTTCCCCAATACTTCCGTGTGTTCAAAATGTTATTCGCAACGTTATTCTTGATATCGCCGAGGATGTGTTGATCTGAGCCGTCGTTCTGCGGGGTCATCAATCTACATTGGTGTAGATCGGATGACTCACCCAACAGAAGTAAGTGTGTTGACCGAAATGATAGTTGTTTTGATGAACGATATCTTTCCACGGCTGGTTGTCTCTGTCCACATTGGGTGGGAAATTGTAGATGACGATACAATCTGGACACGCCTTCTTGATAATATAGTATGTCGTGTTGAAATACCTGCCCTCGTTATCCCGAATTTCCACAGAAGTTTCAACTCACCCGGGTCGATTGCTCTCGGCCGCCTGCTGATAACTCCCAAGATACGAATTATCCGGTGCATCTACAACGGACATTCCAAGGAAGGCGATGCTGCCAGAATATCTAGCCACGTACCTCGTCACAGCATCTACACCTCTCGCCACGTTGTTTGGCCATTGTGCCCAATAGTTTTGATCGACACCCGGTGGTGCAGACCCTTCCTTTCCATTCTGTGAGGCGGGAGCCGCGTGGAAATCGAGGAGAATTCCTGGGAACATCAGTGACGTCATCACGCGTCATCGTTCCCACCGATTCCCCACTTCTCGGCCCACCTGAATGCATTGTCGATGTATTCGAGTGAACCGAGGACGAATCGATTGGGATCGACATAAGGACCGTTGTTGACGGCTCCACCGATGTCATCGTAGATGCTCCACCACGGAATTGGGAGTTTAACGGAATTGAGACCCAGGCGAAACATCTTCTCAAAGTCCTTCTCGGTGACGAAGGTGTCCCAATGTTGTCTGAAGACCTTGGCAGCCTTTTCACCCGATGGATCGTCCCCGAAACAATTCTGGAATGGATTGAGAAAAAGATGAAATGACTTGAAAAGGAGGGACCTTTTGGAAGAGCCAAGTGCCCGGATTGAGGGAAGAGTCGCAGTTGTTGTCTTTCCACAGATAAGAAGTGAAGAAGCTCTCCAGTAGGAGCCATCCGTGTAAACTCGCACCTGTCGTGATGGTGAATACGTATTGTATGGAGTGAACTGTCGCGTTCAAATGAGAGAGTTCACCTCTCAGGGGGATAGAGCCGTTTCGGACTGACTTCAGGCGATCGTGAATGCATAGAGGCTCGGGTGGTATGTCTGTGAGATTGATGTGGGGCACGAAGTTCCTGCAGATGTCTTTCAATCGAAGGGCGGAGGTGGAGATGATCTCACATGATGGGAGTGAGATGGGATTTCTCTGCCTCACAGGAGAGAAGGAGAGGGTTCTCGTGGGGGTGCCAGCTGTTGGAGTGTCCATCGTAGAGGGGGTATCTGAGGTTTATGAGTACGATGACCGATCGGAATGAGCCCACTCGAAAGTTGGGTCCTCTTCCAATAAAACCTCCACAAAGCCCTTTGATGAAACATACAGAGACGTGAAGAGATTGAAGGAAGCCTTGATTTGTGACTTCTCAACAGCCTTGAGAGCACCCAATTCCAGTGTGATGGCTGTATTCAAACGTCAGAAATTGGAGGGACGATGCAAGCGTACCGATGCCATTGGACTCCGCCCATTGAAATGCCTTCTCAAGATAATAGAGGGCACCTGGAACGTGATCGATTTGGACTAGGGGGTTCTCTTTCACTCTGTCCTGGATTTCAAGTCAACATCTAACGGTGAGATGATTTATATGATACATACCGACTCGTAGATCTGCCACCAACCGATAGGAAGTTGGACCGAATTAACTCCCTGCACCGACATCTTCTCAAAGTCCACCTCTGTGATGAAACTAGACCAGTGTCCTTCCAATACCTATCGCTTCTTAATCCCTTTGCTTCAGAAACCTCATCTCACCACAGAGGCACGAGAGCCGAGACATCTCTCGAGTCCTTGTTGTTCAGGGTAGATTGTATGATTACATCCATTATCATCCCACAGCTGAGGTACCGTCCTATAATCTACCACCAACCATGATCCCAGGTTCACACCTCTTACAGGAGTCTTTCCCGCCTTCACATCCATCAATCGATCCGATAGACAGGCTGCATCTCTTCCCGTCGAGGCGATGGCCGCCCCGATGAGAGAGAGGAGTAATACCAAACAGAGGATACTCCCCATGCGGTTGATCTGGACGCCTCTACGTTGAAATTGACCCGAACGATTCAGAAATGACCCGCTGTACGACAAGGATTGACATAATTGTTCCTACTCAAGACAAATTCAACGAAACGAATTGAATGGAGCAAGAGATACAAAAGTCAGGGGAGAGTCCACAGTAAGCATGTATTCGTGTCTGTGCGAACGTTCAAATTAGAGGAGGAGGCTCATGTAACTCGGATGGTGAGATCTTCCCTGTTGGTCCTTCCTCCTTGATCTTCTTTCTCTGTGGAGCTTCGCTTGTTTGACGACTCATCGCCAATCGCTGGCGGATGCACATCGTGCCTCTTTCATAACAGGATCTACAAATCTGTCCTGTGACGATGTTCAGTGTTGGAACCTTCGATCAATTCACCACCTTTATCGCATGGTGTTCCACCATCTTTACATTCCTCACATACGATGATGTGCTTTTTAGATCTCCGTCTCTTCTTTTTACCAGGCTTGGCAGCTGGCGTGAGAGAGCTACAGTCGTTCTGATTCGAGAAAAGATCGTTGGCTGATACGTGACCTATCACAGTCGTGGTGGATGCATCGAGTAACATCTCAGTGATGTCTTTTGCATTTTGATGGTCTCTGAACGGTTTAATGCGAGAAGGGATGACGCACCCACTTCATCTTAATTTTGATTCCGTTTGTCGACGAAGGGAGACGCGATGAGTGTGATGCTTCTCGGTAGCTGCTTACGGAAGTAAGAAAAAGTCTTTGCTGCTCAGTCTCACCGAGTATTCATCGTCACTGTCCTCATTTGATTGAGCTGATGTGAGCGAAAGATCAGTCGGATGCTCACTCTCCAGACGTCGACCCTCAATCTTCACCTTGTTTTCCTTCTTCCTCTCCATGTTTCAACCGATATTGCCGCATGCGACGTCGACCTTCGTGTTCGACAGATTGATTGGAATGGAAAGGTTGAAATTTCGCCAAACTGGGTTCATCATCTCCTCTTCAAGTGTAACGTCCATCACTCGATACATCCTCTATTTATTCGTCCATGGCATCCGCTTTCTTCTGTTCCTTGTTTCCTCCTCTCTTCCTCGAGTTCTTGATGGCAGCCGCGGCTGCTGAAGGAGGCTTTGGCTTGACTTCTGGGTCGACGAGATCTGGAGTGGTTCTGGCGAGCTTCTCTACGATGGTCTCTTCCTCCTCCTGCATCTCATTCTCCTTCTCGGCTTTACGTGCGGCCTTCAACTTGTATTTTCTGACCTGTACGAAGAGTGAGAACAATGAGGAGATGGATGAGAAAAGATGGATGGAACATAGTGGTTGAATGCAATCGATGAGAGGAGAGGGGTTCCATGATTGAAGATCACCTTGCGAACGGGCTTGGCGTTTTCGATTCCAGAGGCGTAGACGGAGTTGTCAACGTCCACCATGAAGGTGTCGGCACGATCGGTGGTCGAGACAGAGGTCTGCTTGTCCGTTCTTCGTTGTTTGTGAGGATTTAACAGAGCGGATGTCGTGTGGGCCTCCTCTGTTTCTTGACGCTGTCACATATGTGAGACCTCATACAGAGGCTGTGCATCACCTGTCTCTTTCTGGCCAATTTTTCGGCTTGCTTTTGGTCTGCTGCCTTCTCTAGGGAAACGTTAAACTCGTGTCTGGCCTTTCTGGCCTTCATGCTGTTCTTTCGCTGCTCGAGCATCAATTTACATTCTCTTCATTCAGAGACAATAACGAGCAATGTGTGAGAGCATCATTCTCGGTATCCTAAGATACCGAGAATATGAGAATTCTAAGCGCCATCGCGATCGTGCTCGAGGATAGATGTTTCAGAGATTTCCACTCACCGACATCCCGAGTGATGTATTGGATTTGCTATCTTCACAACAGCCGTGGAAGAAAATGGGAAAGTTCAGAAAAGTGAACAACAAACAACGAGGATGACCAAAATTCCAGCTTTGCTGTTGAGCTCACATGTGTTCGGGTCAGCCGTGAACTTGGAAGACTTCTCAACTCGCAAGCTGATTAAACGGCGAGCTGTCAATGTATAACGGCAGTTGTCCGACCGATGATCAAGACGGCTATCATACGAACATTAGTCTGGGATTTGTCTGTCATTCATGGTGATGAGGTGGAGTTCGCAATTCGAACGTCCACTTTGGCTCGATAGCTACTAGTAGTAGAGCACTTCGATGCTCAATAGAAGTTTGCTCCTTTTGGCCTGTGCGTGAGAACGAGATGATCGCCTCGGCATTGACGGAAAGTCTTCTTTTCAAATAAAACGGATGATTGTTTCCTCCATCGAATGACTCACACCACCAAAGAGTTTTATCTGTGTCATGAGTTTACCCAAGATTACGATACTGTTCCATGATGCTACAGACACATTTCAAGCTGGTCAACTGATCAGTGGTGAGTGTATGATGTGATGATTTCATTGACTCCATTCAGGTATCGTAGTCACACGATTTACGAAGGAAAAGAAAGCGAAGTCACTTCGTCTCTTTTTGAATGGAAGAGCTCACAGTAAATGGACGTATATATCTGGATTGACAACCAATGATGACACCAAACATTCCAAAATATATGAAGAGAATCAAATCTTATCAGATGAACAGGTGCTTCCATCAATCTCGAAGACCATCACATACATACCCCATTTTCAATCTCTTGAACATCATTCGACCACGAGTAATATTCTTCAGATGATTTTGTGGGAAAGTGCACACGAACGCAAGACACTACCACCTGGAGAACATCATTATCCTTTCACTCTCCGATTGAGACCTGATCTCCCTTCTTCCTTCGAAGTGAGACGTTTAACATGACACGCACACATCTCACCATCTCCAGACGACCCACGGCTACATCCGCTACACCTTCATCGCCAAACTCAAGAGACAATGGAAATCAGGTGCATCTCATCTTCACATCCATACAGCATCACCCACCACACGATCCCTCATCTGCATCATCATCCTACGATGCTGGACTCATCCTACATCAGTCAAAGTATCCAAGGATATCACCGTGGTGGCTGCTGTAGGTCACAGCGTCAGATCTTCCTCTCTCTCCGTTGTAGATCATCAAAAGAAACCGTGGCATCAGCTGCTCCACTCTGGAGGTGTAGACGTTCGATTGGACCTCGTGCGAGATTACGTATGCAGGGGTGAGTCACGTGATCTCCGTTGTAGATGAACGTTATCAGGAGAATATCTTGACGGCAGCGTGAGCGTGGACAACAAGAGCAGTTCGAAGGTAAAGAAGATGGAGCTGTCAATCATCCAGAGGATCACCCACACGGTGGAGGGAGGGTGAGTGATGAACGATGACATCATCTCGATGATGTCTCGGTTGATGTGATGACAGAACGAAGGAGAAGAAAAAAACGGTGCACGTGTCCAACGAATTGGATCAAGTCAAAGTTAAAAAGCGTACGTCGAATTTTCAGCGGAGATTCATGCTGCAGACACCGTCACACCTTATTCCCAATATAGCGCCTCATCACTGTAAGATCCTCCAGGTGAAGCTGAAAATAGCCTCGGACGAGGCTGATTCTTCAGGTCTCCTACCTATTACAGTTGGAGCTGTGGACTTCGTCTCGTTTCAAGGTCTGCGTTCCCTTCACGTTAGGTACTGTGTCAGGTCACGGTAAGGGTGAGTAAGTTATCGAGGTGATGACATCATCATTCGTCATCAGATTTCAATCACGTGTCATCATCGACATCGATATCTGTCGACGACTGTACACTCCCCGAGGCATCCCTGCGGCACAAAACTTTGAGACCATCAGCACCCCCCGACCTCGATCACACACCCATGCGGTGAGGTGTGAAATCTCGATGAAAACTCACGCTCTCTCCAGGATGAGGTCTGTCAGTGACCCTCCACGACCTCTCTACACTTCTCTCTTACCACCAGAAAATCCAGAATTGAATCGAGATTTTCGCACTGAATCAAATCCGACGAGGCAAGAGCCACCGACCGTACCGCCACGACCGAAGAATGGTTTCGATAGCTTGAGAACTCACAAGAGCGGCCAGAATGGACATTCGAACTTGGACACTCGATGACGATGATGATGTTTCATGTGATGTGATCGATGAGGGGATGAGAAGAGCCGATTCTCTGTACATTTATTCTCTCTTCTCGAATGGTGTCGGGACGCTGGCGATCGATTCATAAAAATGCCACAAATTTTGTTTCGTCCTCTCTACCATCTCCTCCGTCAATTTCTCGTTCAGGTCATCGTTGAAGCAGTACTGCGGTACTACCGGTGAATGTAAACTATCCTTAATGTCTCCTCCTCTCTTCTTCAGGAGAGGTACATCCATCTCCCCCTTCAGAGAGACAAATCGAGACATGCTGTTGGGTACAACCGAGTACTGATAGCGACGTATGGCCTTGATGGCCATATCTCTCTCTTGCACCTTCTCTCGTGGGGGTAAGAGTGGTTCGTATCCCCTTGGATGATCTTGCAGCAGCCTCTGAATGGTACAGTCTCCGCACTGCGTGTTCGATCGCACGAAATTGTCGAGAGCTCGTTCGATCGTGATGTTTCCAGGTACGTCAGAGTGTGAGAAGCAGGTCTCTGGGTTGAACCACTGACACTGAACGTCCATGCCGACCGGGCCGTCCATGGAGGTCCAGCGGATGGTCTCAGCCATGGTGGGAGGAAGGTCTGCACCGTGGAGCACCTCATCCATCTCGAAGTGGAGCTGTCGGTGGGTTCGCATGTAGCCCGGTTGGTACTTGACTTTGATGATGTCTTTGATGATGGCCTTTCTCTCCATCAAGTCGATGATGCCGTTACCGTCCGAGTCCATGCGTAGCGATAAGTAAGACCAGAGGAGGGCTTCCCTGAAACGCTCCATGACGTAGTGGGAAGTCAGGAACCACGTGTCCATTTGGGTCGCATCGTTTCTATATCTGGACAAGGAGGAAGTGAGTGATAGTTGAGGGAAGCTGTGAAAGGCCTCGTGTGTGAGTGACCTCGACATCACGTGACCAAAGTGGTAGGGTGTCAGCCGGGTTCGAATTCCAAATAATCTGGACAGCATGAAGCTGGACGTCCCAATTGCGATGTCGTTGGCGGGAAGGGAGCTGATTTCGGATTCTGAGAATGGCACTTGTCTGTTGGGTGGTGTCTCGTAGCCGAAACCAAGAGTGAGACCAAAGAGAGGAGAGTAGAAATCTGAAGCGGAGTGGTCTGTCCCCAGCATCATGTCGTTCGACAGGGCCACAAACTGATGGAAATGAGGTGGAGGAGGAAGATGGGAGCTCACGATGTCGACCGATGAGCGTGTGTTGTGGAGTTGAGTCTCGATGGTGTTGCTGTTGAAGGTCGGCAGACAATCTTTCGCTTCTTCGCGGAAGATCTGTTTGGTTCCGATGATCTTGACCCTCTCATTATCCTTCTCCGAGTTGAACCATGATGGCACTTGATCGATCCATTTTTCTCCGTCCCAAACCTGTCATTATGTCTTCAACAACTGGGTTTAGACCCGATGTTTCGTGACGGGGATCACCTCATTGACAATAATGAAGAGGTTGTTGAGAAAGTCTTGCGCGAACGACCAGACAGAACGAATTCCATAGCGGAGTTCGTCTAACTCGTTCCACCGGTGGTTTTTGTGGTTCTTCTGCCATCTGCGGTCTTTTGAATAGACGCCGGCATAGGCCGATTCTGTTTCCGTAAAATAAGGGTCTGATCCGTTGACCCCTGTTACGATCCGTCAGTCCATCGTTGCACATTTCACATTTCTTCATGATGTCATGCAGATACGTCTTGATCATCTATGCAGTACGATTTCGCCTCACTCACACGTGTAAACAAAATCGATCTTTGGTACTTTCTGAAACTTGTGGGAAGTCCGCCCGGAAGAGATCCATTCTTCCTCCCATCCATCCAACTTCATCCCCTTTATGGCCTCTTCCATACGAACGTATCTGACATCGTCCAATTTCATCTCCTTCGCCTCGGTGCACTTTCCATCATCTTGGAAAGGCAATGATGCGGCGACGATCGTACATAGCAGGGCCAGGTGAAGCGTGAGACGTTGTGAGTTAGGTGTCATCCTGTCGTGTGAGGACTGTGAGTAGTTGGGGAGTGTCTATAATGTGCCGCCCGAGCTTGACAATCTTTCGGGCACATTCAGCGGGGTTGTCGTGCGTCGCGCGGATAATGTTTCTTCATCGGCAATTCACTTTCGGGATCCCGATATTGTTCAATGGCAACGAACCAGTCTGACGCTCCCTTCACTACCACGGTGGAGAGATGAAAGAGAATCTTCTCTGAAACAGACGATCGTCATCTCCCAAATCGTTCCACACATGAAAGGACATCATCATCTTCATCGACTCGATCATCTGTATTCATCCATAAACTTCTTGTGGAATTCTCCCAATCTCTTCATGACACCCTCGATCTGGCTCTCGGGGGGTAAGAAGGTAGTTCTAAAGTGGAGTGTGTTGTCCTTCTGTCCGAAACCCGATCCAGGCACCACGACCACACCGGCTGCGTCTAGAAGACGGATGGCGTAGAAATCGTCCGGTTTTTTTCCCACCTTTTTCGCGGCGGCGACGGCCTTGTCGGGCAGTCTGATCTGGGGGAAGGCATACATGGCACCTACACCACCATCAATCGTCTTCTATAGAATTCCATCACCTTCTGCAGAGTTACACGTGACTCCTTCCAAGGTGTTGAGGAAGTTTGTAAGCTTCTGAGCTCTCCTCTTTAAAGAATCGTAGATGTCATCTCTCTCCTTGACGTAGAGAGAGTGGGATTCGTCTCCTTCTTTCGGTGGATCGACCATGCACTCCATCTACAATTGTGTCGACATTTGTGAGAAGTGAGGGCGATGGACTCACCAGTAATTGACCGGAGGTGTTGGGGCAGAGAAGGATGGAAGACAGCTTGTACATCTGTGCCTTCACTTCTTCGTCGACGTTTGTGATCTGTATGTGTCACGTGATCTGATCACGTGATCGTACGTACCTCCACGTAACCGCAGCGGTGACCACACTCTCCCAGGAAGCCCTTGGATATGGAGTGGAAACTGAA
The DNA here is from genome assembly GCA_003024175.1 of Planoprotostelium fungivorum. Lineage (NCBI taxonomy): Eukaryota > Evosea > Variosea > Cavosteliida > Cavosteliaceae > Planoprotostelium > Planoprotostelium fungivorum. The sequence goes on along the minus strand of MDYQ01000002.1, from coordinate 105,225 downwards.
CAACTCCAACCCGTGAAATCTCTCTTCCATATTGTACATCACCTAACTTATTAAATGACGTCATAACACGTCATCACCTTCTTGAAAGAGTTGAAGGGTCTGTCCTTCTTGATGTACACGTTCTCTTGGTACACTTCATCAGCCATCAGGACGACCTTCTTCTCTTGACAGAATCGAATGGCGGCCTGCATGCTGGCCTCGCTGAGTACCTGTGGGGGGTGAACGAGAGCGGCGCGTTGTAGACGGACCTGACCGGTGGGGTTACCAGGGTTGATGACCACGAGGGCGCGTGGGGTGACGCCCCTCGACACGCTGTCGTTGTAGACTCTGCTTCCGGTGAATATTCCATCTACAACGGTGTAGAACGTCACCTTTCCAGCTCGGAGATGTCTGTGGACCATTCTTTCTCTTCGTCGAGGTAATATCCCAACTGTGTTCCTCCCAGCAACTTGATAGATGCAGAGTACAGTGGATACTGTGGAATGGGGATCATGATCTGCATGAAGATCAGCATTTGAAATTCCGTCGAAATCTCACTCCGTCTTCTTCTCCCTTGACAAATAATCTGAGAGCGTTCTGTACGGCGGGTGAGGCACCGTTGTAGAGGTACAAGTCCTCTGGGTTGGCAGGGATGCCGTCTCGCTTGTGGAGGAATTGAGCGATGGCGTTGCGAACGAAGGGGAGGCCCTTGCTGTGAGAGTAAGCACCGGTGCCTGGGAATTTGGAGATACGATCTTTGGCCCTTCGAATGACCTGATGTGTATGTGAGACGATGTGATGTCGATGGATGGAAGAAGAGGAAGGGTGTTGGATGCGTCCTCACATCGGCGGGATAGATCTTCTCGATGAGAGGTTCTTTTAAGAGATCTGGATTTTCCATCAAAGACAGATATTGTCTGAAGAACGTCAACGGTTTCTGCTGCAATGACTGTGGGTTTCCAATGTTACAGAAGACGAGATCATCGAAAGGAAGCTTTCTAACGCCGGAAGTCTGTCATCCATCAGAACTCGAACGAGAATGTCCGCACCTGTTGCTCTTTCAACGTCTTTTGATGTTCTTCCGCTCGAATGACGAGCTCTCCTCTGACAGCATACTCGGCCTCTACTACACGAGGGTTCAAGTTCTCGACCGTAAGAAACTTCTTGACGCGTGAGCCAACGGCGCGCGCTTCATCTTCTGGACGGCTGCCAATGTTGATGCCAACCGTAGACATGTTCTTGTGAGTACGAAGAAGGGTGATGGGTCTGGTCCTTTGGAAGGTGGAGCAGTGAGCGACTTTCAACCCTGCCGACAGACGATTCATCTTCGGGATGTAAAAGATGCTTTCTTCGGATACGGTGTGATCTACAACGACGTCCTCTCATATTTTGGTGAAAAACATCGCCCTCGCGATGAGTGAATTGCCGCATTCAGGCCAACATTCCACCAATATTGTTGAAAGACATATAAGGAAAACTATTCAAGGTGATTCTTGATAACTTTGTCAAGGCTTCATATGGCCTGAAAGGCACAGTGACCTCAATCTTTCTTATTCACCATCCATCTTGCACATTGTTTCAAGATGATGAACAGTAGTCCCTATTATTGTTTGGTGAAAGAACCATCAACATGATATCTTCTTGCTGTTCACTTGAGATGCTAAGGAGTTTGTATGTGATGTCATGCAGGAAACACAGTAGATACCGTTTGACTTTTAGAAATATTCAAATGCACATCATGCAAAAGTCACTTAGTCATTTCATATTTGACTTTTCTCCTATTTTGGCAAAGGCGCTATTTTGTACATTTGGGTGTTATGGTGTTCATGCTTGGGTATGATTATGCTTGTGGTTCAAATGTATCTCAAAATCTCAATCACTCATGGGCAGTTTTCTGTGTCAAAGATGAGTGGTGGTCATCAGCGTTCTACTCCTTTACACACAAGGAAGGATCTTTTGGGTGATTGTTATTCATCTCACATCATTGATGATGTATTTCAAAATATTGGCAATTCTTCATATACAATAATTTGGGTAAATGATTTGGGTTTCTTGTTGGTAGCCAAATGGTGCCTTGAAATGGATCACTTCTTTCCTGACCACTGGAATATGCACAACAAAAAGTTAGTGATCCAAATGCATGGACACCAACCAGAAACCCCAAATCAAATGGACAAATATTCTTGTCTGTGAACACAAAAATTTTGAGATAGAATCAATGATTGTATGCTGATGTTGGCATATGAGATGTCCACTCAATTATTGAGCAGATTTCATCAACTTAAATGATGTCATTTGATATGTAGATTTATTCCTTACAACTCAATCTTTTCAAATGATTTTTCAACTGCAATTGCAGCCACTTGCTTGAAAAGTGGAAAATGGATATTTGTCCAAATCTCTGAATTGTTGCATATATATATCAAAAAACTTCATTTTGAAATCTGCTTTGAGTTTGGTGTCTCCAGTTGGGTGTGGTGGCTAAGAGGCATGAATTATACGCAAGTTTCAGCTAAATCACTTTCTCTTATTCAGCTAAATTGCTTTAGCGTTTTGAGCAACTATACCATCAATATGTGACCATACCTACGTAGCATTTTCATTGACTAAATTAATGCAATGAGCGAAACAGCAGTAGCACTATGTGCAACACAGCAAAAAACGCCAACCTGACAAAAAAGAGAGATCACTGCCCCTCATTTGCGAAATATTTTATTGAATTTCTCCATTCTCTGCTTCAATATGATGACCATTATCCTACTGAAGGTGTCTGACTGTAAGTGCTATCAGTTGTGAGAACCTCGTCTCATCACTTAGAAGTAGTTGGGAAATAAAGAGAAAATACATGTCTCTCATTTGCTCCGTGTTCTCTCTTTTTCGTCAAGTTGGCGTTAAAATTGCTTCTGCTGTTTAGCTTTTGGACAAAATCATCACCAAAGGTACCAAAATTTTTTTGAAAAATCGATCCAACCGCACATAGAGCACTTTGAGAGCACAGTGCATCATCCTATAGTGTTCAGAGACCAAAATGCAATTTAGAAAATGTTGCGTATAATTCCTGCCTCTTAGCCACCACCCTTTCCAGTTGGTAGTCAAATGGTACATTGAAGATGGATCACTTCTATTCTGACTTCACAAAAAAAAGTGTGACCAAATGCATGATATGTCCATTGAACATCCAGAAAAAACCAAATTATTTCTGAAGGCTATTCCAAAGCCTCCTCTTGATTTCCTCACTATTCCATTTGCCTCTCTTTGCTGTGATCCTGCAAACAGCAATGTTACCCTTGCATTACTGCCTGTTGAGAAGAGTTCCAATCTCTCTGCTGGTTTGATGCAAATTCTCTGCTAGTATATCCCCCTTATCCAGTCAGTTGTTTCTGTCAGTGGCATTGGTGATCATCTGCTCTTTCTTGTGAAGAAATCATTGCAATGTAAAGTTGTTCATTAGAATGCAAGACACAGCAATACCATTATGCCAATAGGGAGGGATAATCTGTTTACACTGGCACCATTAGTGGGTGTGGGCTGACTGCTGGTGGAAGATCCAGTGGCTGATCCACTTGACAAGGCAGAGGTTGACGCCAACGCAGAAGTCTGTGACAAAGAAGCAGATGACGTGATTGTTGGCATCAGATTGGCTGCAGTTGTGTCAGATCAATGCAGCACAGAAGCTCCCTCACAGTTGTAGTATTCATTTGCCTCGTAGACCATGGCTCCTGGTGCGTACGATACCTCAGTACCTCCAATAGACTGCTGCGCGTTGATCTGAGCCGTGTTGTTGTCAAAGCCGTAACTGATCAGAAGCTGTCGATCCTCATCAGATGGGACTGTAACGCGTGACTTCACCTCGGAAGAGAAGACTCCGTAGAAACAATATTTGTTTGCGAAATTTGCGGTCGAACCTGTGGCGGCGGCGGCAGCAACGACCTGCGAGAAGCTCAACGGACAGATCTCTCCCGTCAAGTTGTAGAGGTGACCCTGTCATGGTGTCAGTGTCTCAGGCTCGCGTGATGTCATAATGGATCACCAGTGTGGGATTGTTGTTCAGCCCAGATATGTTGTAGAAGGAGAAGGTGTAGTAGAAGGCAGAAAATCCGACAAAGTTCAGGGTCTGGGGAATGGCCGGCTTATTTGCTCCGATGGGTCCTCCAGTGAAATTCTTGAGGAAGGTGGACACGACTTCTCTACAACCTGCCAATCATCAGCTAGTGGCAAACGTAATGTACGTACCGGCATAATCAGCAGTACCGGTGAAGTTATATGCCGTACCTGCGAAATTTCGTCAGAGATATCGACCATCTACAACGCCATCACCGTTGATCTTGGCAATCTCAGAGTAATTCGATGGGTTGCACGGGTTGTTCACGTTCGTGGAAAAATTTGCGCGGGAAATCAACAGGTTCTGTACGCTAAGGTACACCTGGTCTACACCGAGGCCCAGGTAAGACTTGCTGTACAGCGTGAAATCGACTGACTTTCCGAAAGTAACCTTCGTTGTGTCTGGCCCGGTGTAATCGTTGGGCACGATGAATGCAACCTGAGTCGATGCTCCTCCCAGGTCTAGGGTGGTCAATTCGGGTCGGTTGTAGATGGACTCACCCAGTGCACCATATGAACCGGCCGTAAGGTTGGCCAAGGTGCTCTCTAGATAGTTGACGGCGACCCAACCGTAGATGCCTGATGGAGTGAGACTCGATCGTGGAGTGAGACTCGATCGTGGAGCGAGATGCAGGGCGTCGGCTCACCTTCCTCATCGCCGGTAATGACACGGGCCCATTCCGGACGGAAGAGGAAACCAGAGCCGTTCAAGATGGTTCTTATGTCGTTCAAGATGCTGTCCTGTTGGTACTGTGGGAGCAGTCTCATTCCTACGATGCAATGTTGGTTCGTGATGGCGGGAGATCCCATCTCTCACCTGCGGTCGCCTTGAAAAATAAGATGGTGCTGTTCCAGGATGTGGGTGGGATGTTTTTCTGAGCGAATGAAATCAGTGGAGCCAGAGATGCATTCAGGCCGGTAGGATTGTTGTAAAAAGAAGAGACTCCAGGTGTGGTCTTGAGGTTGCTGACTGTGGCATTAAGAGGTGATATCTCCTGGTACACAAAGAGCGTGGGACGATTCTCTTTGAACCACTGATAAACGTAGATACGAGTGCCAGAAGAACCTGCGTCCTGAAAAAAGCTTAGCCACCACAGCGCATCGCGAGGAGGGAGTGGTTCACCATGATGATACCATACTCCAAGGTCAGGGCCCCTGATAGGGCCAATGTCAGGGCCAATAAGATAGAGATGCGTGTTAACATCTTGGTCGCTCTTAGATTCTGAGTCACAATCCGGTTTAAAATTGGGAATCTATTTTCGCGGTAAGTTCGCGTTCTTGTGTTGAGATAAAAGAATGAGAGACGAGAGGGTCCGCTCTGCTCTGTGATGTGAATGGGCTAGGAGAGAGCAGGAGATGAAGCAAGCGAATAAGTGGTCCCCTCGAACACAAAGACATCGTTTTATTGCTTTGAGAATTTCGGATGTCTGCCGTCTATCGGTTCATAATATTCCATACAACCATCGATCATGAGCACCATTGTATACTACTCCTCCGCCACCTCTGATCTCGCCGTCAAGAAGAGACAGCAGAGCCTTCAGTTCCTTTTGGACAAGAAGAAGAGACAATACACAATGGAGGACCTCGCACAGATGGAGAAGCCACAGCGTGACGAGCTCTACGCCAAGGCCAACGTCCGTATTATCCCCATGGTCTTCCACAACGGAAAGTACATCGGGGGTGAATGACGTATCCCTCTGCTCGTGACTCACATGTTATAGGACAAGACGAGCTCCAGATGGCCGAGGAAGACGAGATCTTCGACTCCCTCTTCCAGTGAAATATCGAACAAAACGTTTTGTTGTGAAGGGCTGAATCATCTTCTACCATTTGTATAATGCTTCACATTCCTCCCTCGTTCTCTTCCACGTTAAACCTTATTCGCTGCTCGACAATTGCTTGTTCAGTCGTTATACAGTATCAATCAAGCAAAACATGCGATCCCCTTGTTGTTCAAAACTTTATCACAACAGGCTCAGCCTTCACAGACTCTCTTTCGATTCAAAAAAAAAACAGCTCCCCTCCCTCATCGTCCCATCATCCAATTGACCTTCTTCGTTCAGCTCGTCCAGATGATGTGTTGACCTCACCCCAACGTCCTACTCGGTTTCACTCGCGTCATGGTCAGTCTCTCCAGTCTGTATTCTTTAGAAATCTTTTTTTCTTGCGACTCACTTTTGCGACAAGGAGTAATCGCTCGCGGCCTTCTTCATCCTGTCTGCGTTGAGCCGGCCGCGATGGAGCTGCAGCTCCACTCACCCTCGCTTCCTGTCCTCCTCCCTCTCTCCAAACTCGGCGGGGTCCACCTTCTTGATGTAAGAGACTGCGCTGACGAACGTCGTGAGGTAATAGCCGTATTCTCCTGTAGAATGTGAGACGATGAAATTCTTCTCATCTCACCGGCCAGAGTCTCTGCATCACAAGTCGAGTAGAGGTACTCGCACAGTGTCTCCATCTCCGTCAGCCTCGACTGACACAGGACGTAGATCATGATCTGATGACGTCCGTCAGTCTACAACGAGACGAGACGCTTCACCGGTAAGAACTCGTCGGCGGGCACGAAAGACATTGGATCGTCTGCGTTCGATTTCATGATCTCAGCGATCATCTCAGATGCCTTGACGATGGCAGCGATGCGATCGATGGGTAAGAGGTTGCGTTTCGTCACGTTGTCCATGTGTGTCACTGCTCTCTGCCAATTGATCTGGAGGGAAGCGAGGCCGGTGGGAACGCCGAAGACTTCTTGTGGATATTTGGATAAGGTGGCCACCTTCGCTTGGATGATCTCGTCTGTGACGTGTCACGATGACGATGTCTTTGTCATGATCATGATGATGATGAGAGGACGTATGATAGGCATCGTAGAGGGTGCTCACCCGTTTCCCGCGTTGTGTGTTTCGTGCATTGGATCAATTTGTCTTGTAGGGGTTGGATGATCAACTGAAAGAGATTCAGTTGAAATTTCGATGACTTCTCACCTGTTGTATAGCCCGCTCGATCACAGTCTCCAGATCGATGAGTGAATTCTGATTAGGAAGACTCTGCATGATTCAGTGAAAATTCGAGTAAATCTCCTCACCTCAGCCAACCGGCTCTGCAGCTGGCAGAACTGATCCATGTGTTGCTTTTCAAAATTATTTTTGATTCCATCTGTCCCCCGTCAACCAATTGTCTCGTTGTAGTTCGACCCACCCATAAAGCTGCGACAGTTCGTGGTGGCCATCTTGGGATTACGCATGATGACGTCAAACTTGTTGACGTACCGCGTGATCGCTTGGTTTTCTAACGAGTCTTTCATCGTTAAGATCCTGATGTCTTCAGTTTCCTTCGATGAATCGTGCACTCACTTCATCACGTGGTTAAATAATTCTTCGTGGATGATGTTCCCCGGCTGAGATCTCGCGCTCCTTCTAATGTTGACGGGTCTGCTCCTGGGTCTCAATTCTTCCTTCTCGATTTCCTGGAAAGGCGTGAATTCCGTGGAAACGACGTCGTTCCGTGGATCGGAGCGTTGTAGATCGTCACCTCTTCGACTAAGACGCGGTGGCGGGCGACGGTCCTGCGGATGGCGGCACGACAGACGATCTCTTGGGAGATCTCAAGAGCCTGAGGACTCTCGTAGACGTATTGATGATTTCCGTCTTTTCTCGATCAGATGATGGAGGTGAATGGAGGTGTCACCGTCATATGTGATGGCAATGGTGTCGATGTTCTTGAGGTTGACGGTGGTGACCGACGAATAAGCGCGAACGCTGGAAGGTAATCCGGTTTTCGCTTTACAGTTCTCGATGCCGACGCTGTTGGTGATGTCAATGTTCGATTCCATCTGGAATGAGATGTGAGGTCTCACTCGGTCAATTTTAAAATCCGAGGGCGTTTTCCCTTGAGAGGATTGGAAAAACACTTAAGTACGTTGTATGCAATAGCTGATAGAGAATTACAATCATTCACGATTACAAGTTATACTCACTCTCTGACACATCGTTCGATTGCGCTCTCAACCAACGAATCTGCTCCTCTTTCGATGACCTCCGTTCATACACTGTGATTCGCGGTGGTGCGGTCTCCTCTTCCATACCACCTATCGTTTATCAGATGATCGTCGAAAACGCTTGGCAGCTGTATACCCGATGATTCCAACCAACTTCCTATTTTGAGTGGTGTGCCTGCCGCACTCGTGGGAGGAGACAAGCGATGAGTGGCCAATTCTGTCGAACCGCGTAGAGTCGCGTGGCTCATGCTGCTCGAGATGCACCTCTCGTGTAGAAGTACTCGGTTATTTGATGATGCGCGCTCCATTTTTCTGACACCTGAGCTCAACCGACAGATGACACGATCTTCAACATGTTGCCCTCACAAGCACGAGATAGCGACGCCAAGGCTGTGGGTGACGAGAGAAACCGAGTTGAGAAAATAGGTGTAGAAAGAAGAATGCCATCACCAATCAAGAGTCCCGCCACACCTAAAGGTGAGGAGGAGAATATCCATCACTTGCGGATGAATTGATCAACAGATCATGCTCAGACAACGCGTAAGATCGACCGATCACGTGGCCGTCCGCCCTCTAATAGCCATAGAAGCAACAGCAAAACGACAGCAGATCGATGCTCGAGCATTCCTGTTCTTGTTGTCAATCTCTACGAGAAGAAGGGACCTTTTAAGATGAATCCCACCACGAGCTCCAAGACTTATGTGGTATCTCCAAAGCGTGAAGCCATAAGTGAGCTCACATCGTAACATGACGCCTCATTTGTAAATAGATGGAGATCGTGCATCGTCTCATCTTCAGAACACAACCGACCGAATCTTGTCTCCACAAACAGAGCAGAGGATCCAGAGAGAAAGATTCGAAGAGATGGTGGAGCGACACAAGCGTCATGCTGCACAGCGACCGCACGATCTGCTGGAAGCCATATCCCTGACGGACCAAAAGATCGAGCCACCAGACCCTCCCCCTCCTACCACCCCGCTCCATGCAGAGACTTCGATTGTCGACAGTACAGAGACCGACCATTATACGGAAGATCAGATCGAGCGAGAGATCCTGCTGCTGGTTAGTAAGACGAAAACCCACAGACACACCCATACCACGCAATCACACCACGTGTGCACGCGAGACGAAGAAAACTCAACGGAAAGCGGACCCGCATTCAGCAATAGCATATCATCCCCCGAGAGAGATCTAACTTGGAATGATAGATTCGAGGTATTTCTCTCCATCGTCAGATCACCTCTTCCATCACCGACGCCCTCCAGCGGAAACAGAAGGAGATATTTGAGAAGAAGAAATCCCTACAGCGATGGCAACACGAGCTAGAAACGAAAGACAAGCCCGAGGCTTACCTTCGATCGGGGCCGATGCTCGTGAGAATGGAGGAAGAGAGAAGACAGCTCCGCGAGAAAGAGGAGGAGCTCGTCGCCAAGCAAGTGACGATGCATCGAACCGCCAGGATAAAGCGTTAGAGGATCACGATTCGTCCGACGTGTCACACCTCCTACAAAATGCGCTGACGTCGGGATTGAACTCAGTTACTTTGTTTCTGTGGAAAGAGATGAAAAGGTTCTCATTTCCTTCCTACTTTAGATGTCTTTATCCTCCTTTATTTCAACCTTGACAACGGTGTTTGTCTTCTCTGGATAACGGCACAAGTGGCGGATGGGGCAGGAGCCGCACTTTGGAGTCTGAGACTGGCACACTTGCTGGCCGTGCTTGAAGAAGAGGACGTGCGTGTCGTATTTGAGATCGGGTGGTATCGTCTTGTTGAGATAGTTGTAAGTCTTCTCTCTCGAGTTCGTCGGTGGAGCCCAGCCGATTCTGTGAGAATCTGAGTCATCGCGGCACGATGATGGAGTGGTGTTATGGTTGCGAATGATGTGAATGATGGATGTGATGATTACCTTCCAGAGACTCTGTGTACGTGTGTATCAACAGGAAGATCTTCCTTGTCCAGAGTGAAGAGAAGGACACAAGAGATCGTCTTGGGTCCTAAACCTTTATACCGACCGAGAGTCTGTACAGCTCAGCAACCTCGGCTCGTTGTAGACGAACTCTCACCTCTTTCACTTCTTCGACGCTCTTGTCCCTCAGAAATTCCAACGAAGTTTCCCCGTAATCTTCGTGAACTTTCGTGAGAAGGTTGTGGATTCTTCCTGCTTTGATCTTGGCGAGGCCTCCACTCCTGATGACTTCTTCTATGTCTGAAGGGTCTGCTTCTCTCATCTGATACTTGCATCAGATGATCGACGATATAGCGTGACGTACGTCATTGAGGTCGGGGTAGGCGGCCCTCAGTGCCGCAGATGCACGTGAAGAGTTCTTGTTTCTGTTCGTCTTCTTTAGCGTCGAGTCGTGATGATGTCGTACTCACGATGTGTTCTGTGATAAGATGACCGCGATGCATGCGTCCAATATGCTTCTCTTCCTGCCGCAGGCGTTCTTGCTGTCTCCCTGTGTTCTCTTCCTTGGAATACCGTAGTACTCGCTGAGCAGGTGACACACCTCTCTCATCTCTTCTTCTGTCGATTTATCCTCCCACTCTGGTGACGTCAGATGTGATGTACGATGCAACGCACCATCTTTCTTGATGCGTTTGACGGCCTTCTTCACGTCTTTGTGGAGCGTCTTCACGTCTGGTTCCTCATCATATTCGATCTTGATGGGTGATTTTCGCCTCCTGGCAGAAATGGGTGCTGTTGGCTATTCAATCCAGCGTCGTAATCGGTCGACTGCTTCACAGACCTTTCTGATTCTCCACATTCTCTTTATCATCCACCTCCAACTTCTCTACCTTCACGCTCACCTCGACGTATTCAGTCTCGACAGTTAAAACTGCTCACCTTTGTCATGTTCGTAATTCTCAAACTTCGTCACATCATCTGGCTCACGTGCTACAAGTCACGTGCGTATGTGGAAACCGTAGAGTACTCCACCCCAATCAAAACTTATCGGCAGCCTATGTTTAGAATTCACGACCGCAACGGAACGTCCGAGCTGGGCTGAGCACCATGTGGCGCAGCTAAATGAGCTCGCCGAAAGAGGTGACAACGACTTAACGAGATAGACATCCATAGAGATGGTAAGAAATAAGCGGAAAACCCGGGCGACACTGCCCGCGGGCATGGAATCTGGCGACTTAGGAGCCTCTAAGTGGAGCCTGTGGTTTTCATAGGAGTAGATTAAGGTGCTTAAGAGGAGATCGGCTGCGAAGGGGACCACCTTCGGGAAGTTTCACAAAGTACCAACCAGAGAGAGGACGGATGCAGCAGCAGCTCATGCTGCCTGACACTCTATATCCAGACGCTAGACCGTTCTCGAATGGTACGCACGGTACCATCTTCCTGGCGACAGGAGAAGCTGGCGAGAAACTCATTTTGAAGAGACTGGCAAAGAATGGGGCTGGAAAGCAGAGGATCAGGAACGAAATAGAAGCGGGTATCCGTCTGAGAGGGATACCACAGGTCCCATTCTTTCACAGACACATGGAAACGGAGGAACATACGGTGAGTCTTTCGTCGTCACCCTCCATAGGATTGAGTCAAGTTCTGATCCTTGATGTAGTGGCTGATATTCGATTTTGTCGATGGAGTCGATCTCTTAACATGGATGGAGGACTTCAACTTCGAACCCGTAGAGGAGCACACCGTCCGACAGATCGCCCTCCAGATTATTCACACTCTGGACCACGTCCATTCTCGTGGTATCTCTCACAAGGACATCAAGTTGGAGAATCTGATCTTGGACACCACCACCGGGCTCATTTCCATCCTGGACTTCGGGCTCTGCTACTCATTTTCTAAGGGTAAAGACCACCTCTGCAAAGACTTTGCTGGCTCGAGAGAGTACTCCCCACCAGAGCTCCTCTTGACTTACGGCCCCTTCTCTGCGACCAAGGCCGACGTTTGGAGTCTGGGTGTAACACTATATGCTCTCCTCTACGGCTGTTTTCCATTTGGCTTCGATACGAAGACGGCAGAGGAGATGATCTCGTCCGGTCGACACCCCTCCCCCACTTTTCCCGAAGACGTCGTGGTATCGTCGGATGCAGTGGATCTGCTTTCCAAGATGATAGAAGTGGACCCAGACAAGAGACTCGACCTCCGTCAGATCGTCCTCCACCCGTGGTTCGATGAGCTCTGTGGCCCCGAAGAGCCCTCAGCTTCACCATGATGATCAGACAAACCGTACCAACAGACATTTTTGACTCTCACAAGAGCATGAGACAACCATTTTTCCAAGGCGAACAATAATTTTGAGGAAAGGAACAAAACACACTCGATGTATAATAATAAACCAGTTCTAAGAGCTTGAACGACTTCATCTTGTATGTAGCTGTGAAGGATCTCATCTTGTACGGTGATGTAGTGTTGACTCGTAGCCATGTGCTTTGTAGCCATTGTGCTTCGTGGTCCATCGTCTCATATATTATAGAGCAAGGCGTTGTATTACAAATACACTCTACCGCTTTATTGATGATGAGAAACGAACCGAAAGACATGAATGACAGACATCTGTGCATTCAACAGCAACAGAACACCCGCCTCTTCTCTTCTTCGGGTGCTTCTCTGAAGCCCAATTGTATTTGTCTCTTTGCTTTCAATTGGTCCTGTTGGACGTCTGTTGATTTCAGGCTCTGAGTCACATCGGATGCCACCCAGGCACCATTTCTGAAGACAATGATCAGACCAACGGTGCAAGATGTCTGTACGGCGCCTGCTCACTTGGTGTTCTTCTGAGATGCCCACATTTCCGTCAGGCTCTTCGGCTGATGACTCTTGAAGGCAGGATTTTGCCTTCCATACATAATCTCAGAATGGCATGAGAGGAGAGAGCGGCTTCGGGGTGTGATGATGTGACCTAAAATTGGTCGTGAATTCCATCCGATTTACAACCTATTAGTGTGCCCACGACCTTTGGAACATCACATGCCGTGCGATGTGATGTCGCTGTTCGGCCTGTTATAGAAAGGATGGAATGAATTAATAGCAGCTGATACCACATATGCACGTGTGGGCATCGGATGTAACCAATTCTCCATCCATGATGTCGCAATCACCACCCACCCAGGGATTTTATAGAGGCATTAGCGTAACAGCGCCCAAGCGCTGGATGACCTGTCCCTGAGGAACTGCTTTACCACTCGACCACGTTGATTTTTTGTCACAATATATGCTCCGCTAGCTTGCGACGACATTTAAGAGTCTCCCAGAGGATTCGTTAATGGGAATAACACAGAGAGATGAAATTTCGCGAGTGTCTTTAGGTGTCGCGAGACAACTCTCGCTGTCGACTGTGCAGCCCCCGTGGGTAGCTCGTCTACGTTCCGACCTAACAGGAGCTAACGCCTCTCTGAGGTGATCCTGATCCAGGCACCTCACCGTACAGGCGTCTGTGGAGGAATGGCTGGCCTTCGACTCATTTTCAGCGCAGCAACAGCAGCGACAGACGAGCACCATGAGCCGCAGCCTCCTCCTCTGTGTCATCTTCTTCTCCGCCGTCGTGGCTCAGAGCAACCCACTGGACGTACTCTACGTACCTATCGGTCCTTCGGCTAACCCTCAGCCGGTCTCGGTAGCCCAAGTGGACAGAGGTTTTGCCCTCGTGGACGAGGTGAACAGACCATCACGGGATGCATTGTTGACACCGACACAGATGGTTCAGAGATGGACAGTTCTCGATCAAGCTTGCAGCCCTAACGCACCGTTCGCCTTCCTCTATCTCAACATCACGAATGCATCCATCGTGGCCATCCAGAATGGATACTTTGATGATGGAAACCGTCTGGTGAGATCACCCTCTCTCGTCACCTCTCACGCTCTCACATTCCACTCCTTCGACTTACTGTCTCGCAGATCGACTTCATCCTGATCTTCGCCCGTCGTTACCTGAACGCTTACGATCAATACTATGTTCAGGGTGTCAGCCCTTCTGCTCCATGGAAAGAGGCCTTCCGCTACGCGGACAGTGGCAGGTCATCCGTCTTGGAGAATCTCCTTCAAGGCATCAACGCTCACATCAACTTTGACCTCGGCATCATTGTGTATAATCTCACATACATTAGCCCGACCGACGCGGTGCGTATTTTCATCGAAATGATCAGCTCTGATCGACTTCAGATCGATTACAATCGAGTGAATGACATCCTCTTCAATGTCGCTGCGCCATCGAACACTGAGGCGGGCTACCGCTACGATCCCACCGGCACTCTGACGAACCCCCTTACTGTCGCTACGACTCCACTAGCTGTCGATGCGATCGTGGCCCAGAGAGTGGGCTCATACACCAACGGTCTCGGACTCATCGCCGCTCCCAACCAAGTGGCGAGGAATGGACAGTTGAAGGTTTTAGAGACTCTCACGAGCGTGGGCGCTGTGACCTTCGAGACCAATCGCTTCGGATTGTTGGGATCGACCAGCGCAGCCAGAACCGCCTATTGCCAGACACACCACTTGTGAGGACGCACGTTTATTTATAAAATGTACCTGTATCACCAATGGATGATGTATCTTGTGATGTGAGAAGATGAAGAAATGAACGCGATAAGGATTTCGATACTCTATTTATTTCTTCGCGTGCGATCGTGTTCTTCGATGGCAGGGCGGCGATGGTGCTGGATCTCAAATGACGAAACGTTTAGTCTGAATTCATATGGCCCTTGGAGTGGTGAGGAACGTTGGTGCTCTCATCGAACGAGAAGAGATCTGTCCTGTGAAATGCATCAGACATTGAAAATATGCTTCTATTGACATACCCTTGTGCCACTGTTCTTCGCTACCCAGACACCACGAATGCCTGTGGATGTTCTCACTTGAAGTTCTCATCTTAAGTCCTCTCCTCTCCATCGACCTGCATTGCAATTAGAGGACATCCACATCCGCTCACTCACGCTCTCAGATCGAAGGCCAATTTCTCCGTCTCCTGCTGAAGCTTCATGAAACCGTCGCTGACCTTTAAGATGTTGTTGGTTCGTTGCATGTTGTCGTCTCGTCCGTGTCTGTTGCTGCGTGTGATGAATCTGGTTGCCTTATCTCCGTTGCTCACCTGGTGACCTATGGAGGGCGGAAAAACTAATGGACCACACGAAATTTCAATATATGGGAAAAGTTATGCTGGTCCCAGGGCTTCCCGCGTTGATCACCCTCCAGCGTAAACCCCATACTATGTGAAACTCGCAGAAAACTGCCAGGATTCTCGGCAGGGTGACAAAACGGCACGGGAGCATTCGAAATGATCTCCCCTTCACTCTTCGTTGGAGTATTCTCTGTCAACAGATGTCTAGCAGTGATGGTGAATGGACTCGATCACGTGGGGTGATCACCGTCGCTCGCTTCTCTCGTGGACTGTGATCCTTCTCGAGCGTTACTGTCGGACGTATGACATGTCACGCTACCATCCCGCGTCCAACACGCTCACATCACGATCAGGGCCGGGAGTCGACCTCTCACAGAGGATCAATACGGGAGATTTCGTCTTTGGAGGTGTCACCGCCCCCAACTGAGCACGTGATGCACTTAGATCGTTCCGTGAAAAATGGTATTGTGATCATTGGAACTTCGTTCTATATCTCACTCGAGCAGGAGTTACTGATCGTAAGCTTCATGGTGATGCAGTGGTGAACCATTTGGACAGACAGCCTTGGAATCGGCCACTATCTCTTCATAGATACCTCACTTTGGTTTGACTTTACGATATTCATCATCAGACCGGTCATCAGCGCCGCATCATGTGTATCTGAAACTGGTCACTCCGCTGCCAACCTCTTCCAATCACTTGGTGATGCCTCGATGAAGGTCTTCACCATTCAGTCGGCTAACACGTCTATGTCTGGGTGCTGAACGTTCTTCGTCAAATTCGAAAGAGGTTACAGTGGAGTGAACACGATGGCGAATGAGATGAGATTGGATGATGGCGAACAAACTGGAGAATAGCTATTTAATGGTTCTCCTTCTTGGCGGACAGCTCGGCCTGTCTGTTCTGTCTATCGGCTTCCCGCTTGGCCTCGATATCCTACATGCCATGATCAATCATCATCTTTGGACGTGTGTTTATGACTCCAATAGAGCGAATCTCTTACATGCTTTCTCTGGCTGATGACCTTATATCTCGTAGCTCCCATATAGACAAGATTAGCACTCAACACGACCGTCGATATTGCCAAGAACGTAACTGTTCCTCTGAATACGAAATCTAAGGCTCCCATGTGCGTCTATTCGAATATGATTGTGTGATGTGATCTGGTGTGGTGCGTGACTGCGCGTTGTAGTGTAAATTTACCGCAAAAAGAGTGCAGCGCACAGAGCGGACCTCATACAACATCAGATGGAGGGAGACAGTCCCCCAACTTCACCTGAAACGCCAGGTTATCCCATCTCGATGTTCATTCAAGTCGTTCTCATATGATACAGGTCGCGACAAAAAGAGGAGGTCCGGGCTAACAGGACTACTTCGGAACAGTCGATCACTGACATCCTCTACCGGTAGTGCAGGCTCTCCCAAATCTTCGACTAATTCGAGGAGATCGACGGCGTCGAAGGTAGATCTTCCCGACCACGATGAAGAAGAAGATGAGGAGGGAAAATCTCTCAGCGATTTTGTCGGTTTGACCACCCCGAGGTAAGATGATATTCTGGGCACTACCTCTCTGTCATTTTCACCCTCTTTCTCGTTGTAACCTACACATTCGATCGAGCAATACACCGACGTGATTGTATGAGGATTGGTAACTCACCCTCTGCAGTCCCATTCTGAAAGAAGAACCTCTCTTGGCCAAGGTCTCTTCCAACGTCTTCGACAAGCGTAATTCTTCCATCAATCTCACTACTTCTCCCAGCAAGGGTGAGACACATCATCATATCACCATCACCTCCTTCTCATCATCCTCACCTCCACAGATGCTGTAGGAGACCCAAGCGGCACGCCTCAGATGTACGTCAGGATGCTATTGAGAGTCGAACCATCCTCCATCGTCATTCAACCTCTGTCCGTGTCGGAGGGCATGCAATCCAGGACTCTCGTCATCAATCGAATTGATTACGGTCTACACACCATCAGCTCCAACGGTCAAGTCTCTGGAGAGGGTTCCATCACGGTGAGGACTTTTCCCAGAATCTTCTCGAGAGATTTCATGGAATCTTCGTGACAGTAGTACAGTCACCTGAGAGTACGACGCACATGCCAGTGAACACACAGGTAAGAAAGAACATCATCATCATCATCGAGACTGATGAGTACAGGTGGAGATCATCTTCGGTGTGTTGGGCATCATACCTCTCTTATCGGGTGAGAGATCGTCTCATTGTAGATCACGATATGGCGAGTTGTAGATTGACACATATTCAAGGGAGACACTTGATCGTCATCACGAAGAGGAACCGCGTGGGGTCCATCCTCGGTAGAGACATCTTCAAGGTTTCGTGACGTCATCATGACATCATCATGACATCATCCAGATCGTGGAGACAAGAATCGTCACCGTGTCCGTTGATGACACACACTTGAGAGAAGAAGAGAAGAGAGAAGAGAAGGAGTATTTGTCCCTTCTCAGCCAATTCCTGGAATCCAGCAACTTTTATTTCTCTTACAATTATGACGTCACGCACACCCTGCAGAGAATCTCCGCATTCTCCGAAGAAGAAATGCGCGAGCCACTTTGGAAGAGGGTGAGAGCGTTGTAGATGGATTTCATTCTGATGAAAATCAGGTAGACGAGAGGTTCTTCTGGAACAAGTTCATCTGCAGCGATCTCATCCAAAATAATCTCCACGAGTGGATCTTACCTGTCATGGATGGCTGTGAGATGTTCCGTTTGACGTTCTCCTCGGCTCAATTGTGACAGTCTTTTCACTCTCCACGGTGGAGATCTTATCTGAACAGATCACTTACGCACTCATATCGAGGAGGTGAGATCAGATGATGGAGAATCCGTGGGAATGATGACGTCATAGATCGTGTCACAGAACGGGAGCGAGGTACCACACTCGCGGAGCCGACCCATCCGGGCGTACGGCCAATTTCGTCGAGAGCGAGCAGATCCTCATCAACCGAGGTGAACGGTCCCAATTTGATCTCCCGCCATTCTCATTGGGACTCAGGCAACGCCTCTTCGTACGTCGAGATCAGGGGCAGCATTCCATGCATCTGGCATCAGATCTCGAAAGAGTACAAACCGAAACCGAAGCCGGAATATTCTGCCTTCAGCATGCAGTCACTGCGTCTCCATTTCGAGGAATTGAATCAATTGTACGGGCCCGTTGTAGTGGTCAATCTGGTCGATCGCCTTGGAATCGAGGCAGATTTGGGAGATCATTTTGAGACACTGGTGAGTTTCACCAAGTTGAAGCGTTGTAGACGAAGGACAGGTGAAACTGTACAATAACGAGAACGTCAAGTACATTGCCTTCGACTTCCACGTCAAGTGTAAGAACAACCGATACGATCAGATGTCCACACTCTTGGAAGAGATATCTCCCCTGTTAGACTCTCACCGGTGAGACGAAATTTCATCGAAATTTCACCGACTTGTATGCAGGTACTACCTGCAAGATACGAACGGAAGACCCATCATTCAGCAGAAGGGAATCATCAGGACCAATTGCATCGACTGTTTAGATCGCACGAATGTGGTACAGACTCTATTTGCAAAGTACCAACTGAGAACACAATTCGCCCACCTCGGTACGTCTCGGTACGTCTACCATTTCTGAGAAATTTCCAGGAATCGCCGCCGACCCCGACGAGTACAACGAGATCTTTGGAAAATTCTACGTCGTTTTCCAGAACGGTGGGATTTCTGCGAGATTTCGATCGATGACGTCGTCAACAGCTTGGGCTGATAACGCGGATGTCATGAGTGAGCAGTACACCGGCACGGGAGCTCTAAAGAATGATTTCACGAGAACTGGAAAGAGGAGCGTGAAGGGCATGGCCACCGATGGTCTCAATTCGATGAAACGGTGAGTGGCTCGTTGTAGATGGACTGAATGGGTTAGGTACATCAACAAGACGTTCCAGTACGACGAGCAGAGGCAGATGTCAGTCGACGTTTTTCTCGGAAAATTCTCCGTTGGAAAGTTCGATTTCGTGAGATATTTTCAGATCATCTACAACGAACCACTCATTCGCGACAGATGAGTGTAGATGGAGTTTATTTCTACGAATCTTATTTGATCGATGAATATCAATCGATGGATTGGAGGCACAGAAATTTCACGGAAGAGAACGGCATGAAGACCCACCTCATCGTGGACACTCGGTCCGGAAATATCACCGAGTTTTCTACGGAATCTGGAGAGCGTACTGTCTTCCCCTTCTCTTCCATCAAGCACATGGAGCGTTCCAACTTTAACTCCAAATTATTCAGCGTCTTGTATCAGTCCAAGTGAGTTGTAGTATTCCGAATTCGATTGTAGTATTCCGAATGTACGTGGGAATTGAGAATATTCCAGCTCGACGAGAAGATTCTATCTGTGCAAGAGAATGGAAGACAGACAAGAGTGCTACGATAGAATACACACAGAGTACGCAAAGCACAATCCAGAGTATGCAGCCAGTGGAGCACTGGTGGAGCCAGCCGGCGTATTCTACGCAACATGGAACATGCGTGAGCGGGAGATTTTGGCGGGAAAACTGAATTGGGACCAGGTTACAACACCGAACCACCCAGCGAAGCGATCATGGAGCAATGGATCCCAAAAACACAGAGACACGATATCATCGCCGTCGCCGTGCAGAATTGCGTCTACAACGTGCCAGACGAATTCCAATCGATTCACAGACCAGACCACCACTTGTTTTATTTAGTTCAGAAACACTTGGGAAGAGACTACCAGTGCATCATGACTTCTACATCCAACAACGGCTCGAAGGAAGCAGACATGAACGAGATCAGGTATGACGTCATCACACGTCATGACCGACCGTTGTAGATCGAAGATGGAGACTGGGACACTTCAGACCACCCACCTCATCGTTCTAGTCCACGCCGACGTGTATCACAAGGTGATGACGTCATCACACGTCATCACTCACCCTTCAGGTGTCCAACGTCAACGCCAGCAAGATCCACTACCGCATCCGTGAGAAGCCAAACAATGACATCCTCTCCTTCAGCAAGATTCGATCAAAGTTGATGCCACAGAGCAAATCGTCGACGAACGTGTCGACCACGGATCACTCGAGGACGATTGGAACTGCCGTACACTTCAACGTGATGTGATGACGTCATCACACGTCATTGATGGAAGCAGGTAATGGACACACCGGTGTGCTTTGTCGATCTCAACCACAGTCACGATATGCCTTCGGATGCTCTCATGTGCATGAAGGTGCGTCCATCTACAACGTTGTAGACGCTCACCTTTTCAGGGACAATTGAAGATGGACGTCGATTTCCAGTACATCTTCATGTCGGGTTGCATCAACTCGATGTTGATCTCCGAGAGGTACCACCAGCTGTACAGCACACACGTGACACCCAGGAAGGTCAGTAAGGGTAAGACGGGGCAGTCTGCCCTCTCCTTGGACGATCTGAACGACAACAATCACCGTGAGTGGAAATTCTGCGGAGAATTCGATGACTCACGAGATTCAGATCTGTACGGATCGGCGTACTGTAAGATCAGATGCATGGCTTCCGAGTTCCAGTTGGGACAGATCCAATTGGGACCTCCCGCCTCCATCGAGTGAGTACCGAATCCGTCTGCGATCGCTGAAGCGAGACAGTGCGAAACCGTCGATCTACAACTCCTTCTACACTCAGTTCAAGATCTCCACCTTGCGTGCTCCCAGTTCGATCGAGGGCAAAGGAACCACCATCATTCAAATTTCAAATTTGAAGTTAACGGATCTATCGAATCTCGTGGCGGGAAGAGTGAGTCGAAGATTCACCAACATTTCACTGACGACCGCAGGGTGACGTCGGTCTGACGTTCTACAACGCTCTGCTGTTGAGTGAAGGCAGGCTACCACCTCAGAAGAAATTAGAGTGGAGCAAATTTCAGATCCCTTGCGTCTTCGATAACGCAGAATACCAGGAGAAATCGTGCGTCAACGTATTGGTGAGTCTACAACGTTGTAGATGGAAGATTCTGAGAAGGTTCAGGTGGACTTTAAGGACACGACTGTGATGGGAACGGGAGTCATTCCTCTGGAGGGATCTCACGGAAAATCCACCGAATTCCTCATGGACGTGACGTGTGATGATGAGTACGTCTGCAAGATATCGGGTACTCTACTCATCTTACCCTCTCCTAAGAAATAAATGTATCTGTCCTTCCTCTTCTTCATCCACTCTCTTGCCTCTCTTCACTCTCTCTTGTCTTGTTCTGTAGACATCCAACAGATGAGAATACACTCTACAGATGATCATAGGTTCATCCATCAGATGAGAGAACACATCCATCCGACGAGAGAAGAGAACACACAACGCTCATCAATCAGATGAGAGGGAACACACATCCATCCGACGAGAGCACGCACAACAGAAGAGAAGGAACAAGGACGTCTATTCAAAGTAATCTCTCAGTGACCTCAAGTGATGCATCGTTGTCTTCTTGAGACCCTGTGTCCCCTCAGTCTCTCCCTCCTTCTCCCCTCACCTCTCGGGGTCTCTTGGCCGGAATCTCCGCGGAATCTTCCTCTCTGTCCCTCTTGCTCGACTGTCCCCGTTGCGATGACGTCACCTCTTTGGGACTCTTCTCTTTCCCGCCTCCTCTCTTCTTTCCCTGTCCCAATTCACCTACACCCCCACCCTCTCCTCACCTTCCCGCTCTTCTCCTCCTGATGACGTCATCATACGTCATCACACGTCATCTCACCTGCAGTGCCTTGGCTGCCGCTTCTGCTCTCTCTGCGGCCGCCTTCGCCTGAGCCACCAGTTCGTTGATGGCCTGCATTCCATCACCCTCTCTGTCCTTGTCACTGTCCTTGTCTCTCTTGTCTCTGAGTCTCTTGTTCTCCTTCTCTAGTTCTTTCACTCTCTTCTTGCTCTCTCTCAGTTCTTCTTTTGTATGGGATGTGCTCTCAGTCAATTGTTGGATCTGTAGGGATCAGCGTTGTAGATGGATGAATGTCGTTGTAGATGAATAAGATAGCGTTGTAGATGGATGACTCTCTACCTCTGCCTGATGTTCTTCGATGACTTTGCGTAAAGACACCATTTCCTCTTCCTTCCTCGCCAGCACCGTCTCCATCTCCCTCAACTGTTCCCATCAGACCCCATCTACAACGAGCCACACCTTCTCCTCCCCCTCCGTCAGCCTCCTCTTCTCCTCCTCTTCCGTCTCCTTTATCCTCTCGCACCTCTCTTCCGCTGAAGCCAGCTGCTGTCCTAATCGAGTCATCTGCCTCTCTATATCTTCCGTCCTCTTTGCAGTTGTCAACTCGTGTTCTCTGATGGCATCTTCCACTTCTTCTCTCTTCTTCTCTTCTAATTCTTTCAGTTTTCTCTGGAATTTCTCTCGATTCTTCTCGGCCGAGGCGGCGTCGTGGGCGCGCTCGTTGGTCAACTGGTGGGGTGAGGTTCGTACAGGGGTTTAAGGTTTAGTCACCCTCTCCACTTCTTGCTTCAGTTGGTTGATGGTCATCACGATCTCGGCGTCGTCGGCCGTTCCTGCCGAACTATTTCCGGGAAAAGTCTGTGCTTGTCAGGTGAAATTTCCCCAACTTTCTCACCATTGGGAATAAGAAGGGATGAGTGAGAGCGTTCTCGGGTGAGAATCTCTCGTTACGGTTGTAGTGCAGCACTCCCTCCATAAATGTACCGAAATGA
Source organism: Planoprotostelium fungivorum (assembly GCA_003024175.1). Classification (NCBI taxonomy): domain Eukaryota; phylum Evosea; class Variosea; order Cavosteliida; family Cavosteliaceae; genus Planoprotostelium; species Planoprotostelium fungivorum. The sequence goes on along the minus strand of MDYQ01000002.1, from coordinate 82,381 downwards.
GCTTCACCGGGGGTGCTCAAGAGTGTGGGTAATGGATGAGAGACCCCCTCGTCCATCACCTGCGTCTGGTCTTGACTGTCCATCGTCACGAAATTTCCTCGAAATCTCACACTCACTCGACGGGGTGACCGCTCTCATCGAGGTACATGTCGTAATATTTTCCCTCCTTGTAGATGTCGGGTGCCGGTCCCAAAAGAGAATCCAGCCGGGAGAAGAGTTCGTTCGTGTTTCTGACCGGTAAGAGGGCGTGTCCCAATTTGAGCTCCGCCAAGAGACATCCAAGGGCCCACACGTCGTTCTCTATGCCCGCGTTGAAACCTAAGAGGACCTCGGGGGAAGTGTAGTTGTCCATGGGCACGATCGATTGAGACTCCTCCAAGAGTGTGGCGGACTCGAAGCCCATCAGTTGAACGTTCGCTGGAGGTCCGTCAATGTTGAAATTTCGTGGAGAACTCACGGATGCCGTCGGTGGACTCTTCTTGCACGAGAATGGTCCAAGGGCGAATGTTACCGTGGACGATGGATGACTGTCTCAACAGCACCAAGGAAGTCAGCAGCTGTCACACGGTGAGAATTGTCGTATGACAAGTGTATGTCACCTGTACGGATATGTTCTTCATGGTTGAAATATCGACGTTGAGATCGGCCTGCACAAGTTCAATGAGGATGGATGATGAGACGGAAGACCTTGGATAAGATGGAAGAGCCCTTGTAGATGAGACACGAGTGATCGAAGGCTCGGTCCCTCTTCTCGCTCTCGCAGGCGGCCTGGTGAATGGGAAAAGCCACGTGGAATCGGTTGTAGTTGGGTCTCTCCTTCAGTGACGCGTACAGTTGAACTTCCTGATCGAAATCAGTGAGAGAACTGGAAGGGTGTCACTCACCTTGGTGGCCGTGGCTTGATGAGCGGAGTGATAGATCTGAACGAGTTAAGTTCATGATGCTTCGAGTTAAGGGTGATGATGCAGGAGTGGTGGTCACCTTGATGATGACAGAATTTCCATTGGCAGAGGAGGCTTCTTCTCCTCTGTATAATCGATACATTGGTTTCTCCTCCAAGAGATCTGTGAGTCTGTACTGTAGATCATCACGAACACGAATCAAAACCTGTTCCTGTTCAGAAGAGATGATAATGAGGCGATATCACTTGTTGCTTCTTGTTCCAAGGAAAGTGTTGTCCTTCCAATGGATCAGATACGTCACAGCTGATTTCACCATATCACCTTTAGTATTTTGACTTTCTTCGGGTTCGGAATCGAGTTGATCGCCTTCTTTGTGAGGATTTTCTGTTCAATGTGTTCACACGAGTGATGAATCTTCGAATCACCCTCAGATTGTGTTTGGACGAGAACGTCTTCCGGTGTAGGACCCATCTCTTGTGCGAGATTTGGAGTCGATGATTCTGTGGCTCTCTTCTGATTTTCATCCAAACTAACAGCCTTTCTGGATGGCACTTGAACAGAAGAGACAGTCTTCTTCGCAGAAGCGCTCGAACCCTTGGTTCTACTGGTCTTCTTTCTTGCCATGTTGTCTGATGTGTCTCGATTTTGGCGGGTAACGGAAGGATCAAATATTCGTGACGTTCTACAAGTCAATACGGTTTTTTTGGAGGCCTTTATGAAAGGACTGGAGCAGACAGACTTTATTGTTCGACATAGACATTATCCATCCTTTGGACGTGAGGTACATTTCCATTCACCGGCCTCAGCATCTTCCCCACTGCCTTCATGTTCGGTCTCTTCACTGCAGACTCATCCGTACTGCGATCACTCAATCTCTCTGTCTCATACAGTGACACATCCATCTATCTCACCACATGCTTACGATGTCGTTCCACACAGCAGGATCTTCCTCTTTCTCCCCTCTCGTTCGTCTCAATCGGTCGAACAAGACGCCGTAAGAGTATCTGTGTGAACGATCAGTCTTGCTGATGATGAGTGATGATGGTGACTCACACGTCTCCCTCCGTGGTGTACGCTCTCTTCTTAGGTATCTCGGGCGCCTGATGACGTCAGAGGATGCGTTGTAGACGACCACCCACGAGATATTCCCTCATGTCATCCGACACATCTTCCCACGCATCTGTACCCCTCACTGATAACTTAATGTCGACGTGTGTCGACATGTAGATCTTCTTGGTACAGATTCTTCCGTGGACGATTCCCTTGTCGTGCAGGTAGATCAGTGCAGAACAGATCTGTCCCATGCTGTATGTCTTCAGCTCTTGGTCAGATGAGATGAACTCACATGCTATCGATCTGCTCATTGTCATACGTGACGTCGTCCTTCATGACTTGCTCGAGGGTGCCACATTCCATGTATTCTACAACGAGACACGTCATCTTATCTTCCACGTAATTTTCGAATGCCAAGAGGATGTGAGGGTGATGGATGTCCTACCCACACATCAGTCGTGACATCTCTATGAGATGTCTCGACATCTTTACCTTTAGAAGATTGTACTCCTTGATTAGCTGTACTCCTCTCTTGTCATTTCTCGACTTCTTCACAGCAATCCTTGTGGTTCCACTCTTTGTACCCAAATAGATGATTGTGTCTCTACCTCTACCGATCTCTCTCTCTACAACAACGTCCTGTATCCGTGAGAAGAGGTTGTGACATTCGATTTTCACTCTGTTGGCTTCCAAATTCACCTCCGTGTGATACCCATCCTCTCTTCTCTTCATGACCAACACGGAGAGGACTACCACGATGACTGCGAGACATTTCAATCGAAACTCATATGTACGTTACGTACGTATGACAGGTATGATGCCCACAATGGCCAAGAGGTACAACTTGTTGAATGAAGTTCTCTCCTCTCTTCGAAGTGCACCCAATGTGAAGTTGGTGAGATGATTGCACCTGCACGTCACACTGCCGATACCCAATATCGTCTCACATCCATCTCTCTTCCATGATGACGTCATCTGAGACCAGAAGAGACACACCACGTCTGTCACCTGTCATCGCGAGATTTCATCGAGATTTCTCACCCGTTCGGTCGATCGAGGGTATGATGATGTCGATGGTGGATGTGGTATCACTTACGCTGAGGTACGTACCGTTACCGTACAGACTTAATCCAACGACTTGTCCAGTCCTACTCTGAATGTCAGTCGTGATCGTCATCGAGATCATCATCATCATCACTCACACGTTGTACTCTTTGTCGTGAGGAAAGAGGTCATTGGACAAGGTACTGAAGATGTACGATAGCCTTGTGTCGTTCTCGTCGGACAATGACTCCACGATCGTCGATGGAATGGAAAATTGGGTCCCATTCAAATTTCCCACAACCACGCTGCTGTTCTACAACGTTGTAAATCGACACTTCACACCTCTCTATCACCTTCAGTATGTTCGATGCTTGTACAGAGATGCCCCCTGCGTTGTAGATGGTGAAGGTATCTGAAGTAGACAAGACCTGTCTGACCGCTTCCTCTATTGTGGTGAACAAGTGAGAGAGTGATGTGTTCGTGGCATCCAGCGTCTCGATGGATTGTAGATAGCCTCGGTAGTAGATGGTCGTCTCTAAGAGGGTATTAATATTGAAGGAGAGCCGAACGGTCAAGTTGCCAGAGAGAGTGGAGGTGGGGAGTGAGAATACGTAGGTGAGATCGGAGCTGAAGGAGGTAAACTCAGGTGATTGCAAGGAGAAGGCTGATCCGTAGAGCCGCAGTGTGCTTCCACTTTTCACGCTCGTCGCTGATGGAACGTCGGCTCACTGTCGATTCATCGTGATGGAACTCACCATTGACAGTGATGCTTCCCAGAGATGAAGAGACAGACAGGGTGGGTGGATAATCGAAGAGAGTCTGAACGATGGTGTTTCGTATGAAGATCTTCAGACTGAGGCCCAGGCCAGTACCGGGTGGAATCGTCACGTTGATCTGATTGGAATGATGGCCCGTCACAATGATGGGTCGATCTTCAAGGCTGGCGGTTGGAATTTCTTCTTGTAGATTGAAAGAACCACCTATGAAGAGCTGACCTCCGTCGGTCGACGTGATGTTTAGGGGACGTGTCGTTTTGATGATGGAACTGTTCCACTTGATTTGACTTGTATTCATGTTGTAATGAATGACTTGTCCCTGGTTGTTGATGGTGAGATTATACTGGTTTCCTTTTTCGAAATATCCCCCTTCTTGAGTGTTGGTAGACCAGAAGCCGACCGAAGAGTTTTTAGTTCCGTATAGAGCTACATTCCCATCTGTGCGGGGTCACTCTCGAATCAAAGCAGAAGAACTCACCAACTTGGACGAAAAGTGTGCGATTCACCGTACCATCTGTTGCATTCACCCGCCAATACCACATAGAAGAGCCTTTAGTGACTTGTAACCAACTATCGTTTGTGATCTGACTCCTAATCAGGTGACAGAAATAGGCAGAGAGCCTCACAAGTAGATTCCAATTCTTATTTAGGGATGTTAGAGAATGATACTCCTCAGGGACATCTGGAGCGTTCGTGATGTTCTGGCTATTGAACAAGACCTGAATACCATGTGCAACAGATATCACTGTCAGCAATAGAAGGACCAACCTCATGCTCTCGCTCGTTCTGTGTGAATGTGATCGGCGTTCCTCCGAAGGGACTCGCAGGAACCTTATACTCAATAAAAAGACAGCCAGGTAGACAGAAATACTGCCCAGAACGTGAAGATAGGCCTATGAGGTGAGTGCTTTGAATCTTAAGGAGCAAAACGGCGAAGTCTGAAAGAGTAAGGAAAACTCGTGTGAAACACACGAAAATTGGAATTGGAATGTTTCTGGCCCAGATCTTCACAGCAACCTCGACAGCTACAAAGACGAACAGACGACAAAAAAATGATGTACCCAGACGCCAACAGCAGCGCAGATGAGCAGGGTGGACCGACACAAGCCCCAGCCAAGGTGGATCCAACCGAGAGGAAACTAGAGGACAGAGCCGTAATGCACGATGACGATAAGAAGTTGAGCACGAGAGTCAAAGCCGGACTTCACGTTCCAAAAGAGAAGTTGCACGAGATGAAACAACATTAGATGAGCTGCTGCGATGTACATACGAAATAAAATGAAAAGTTCTGGCCTGTTCTTTATTTCGAGGCCACAAGCCCACAGGACGTCTCATCAGACAATTCTCCAGTTCAGCCTCCATCTTTCATCCATCCATGTCCACACGTCCTCCATCTAGCATGAAGAGACGACCTCTTCGAACATCTTTCTCGGCATGGAGATAGAAGCCTCCCGACTTCTCTTCTTGGGTGGCTCCTCCGCTGCCGCCTCCCCACGCCCCTCATCTTCGGGGAATCGATAGACAAGCAGGTCGTTGACACACTCCTTCCTCTTCGAGCAGTAACCTCCAAAGACGTAGAGGAGGTTCTTGTGGATAGAGAAGGAGTACTGTGAGATGGATGGAGGTCCTCCTAGGAGGTTGTCGATCTTGGTCCACATCTTTGTGACAAAGTTGAACGAGTGGAGGTCTTCAAAATATCCGACTTTGTTCCAGCCGCCCAGTATGTACATGCAGTCGCCGTAGACGGCGGCACAGAAGCGAGATCGAGGGGCAGGACGTTGTCCGTAAGAGTCTTCAGAGATGTCTGTCCACGTCTCGGTGGCTGATGGAAGGTGAGACGATGGACATTGGATGATGATGGAAAACGGGGAGGAGAGATGATGGACTCACCGATGTCGAGCTCCCACAGGTCGTTGAGGTAGTTCTCTCCGGAGAAGCCTCCAAAGATGTACATCTTTCCATCTCGAATGACGGATGCATGACTGGTTCTCTGGACGGGAGGGACTCCGCGTGGGTTGATGTGTCTCCACGTCTTCGTCTCGAGGTCCAACTCGTGAACATCATTGAACCATTTTCGTGTGAACCCATTCCATCCTCCAAAGGTGTACATCTTTCCGACCCAGATGCCCACAGTCAGGGCCGAACGGGGTGAGAAGCGCTCGCCAGTCGTTTGGACGATAGCGGATGTGCGGGTGATGGGGTCGAATGTGTATGTATCGTTGGTGTAATCGTGACCATTGTATCCGCCGGTGAACCAGAGGCAGTTGTTGTAGGGTACACACTTGTGCTCGGTCTTCCCTCCCATCTCGTGATCGAGGGGTGTCCATACGCGGGTCTCGAAATCGTATTCATACAAGTCACTCTTTACATCGGAGATGAGATTGGTAGACTCTTGCGTCGTGTGGCCTCCAAAGAGGTACATCTTGGCTGTTGGGATGAGAAGGTGGAACACTTCGAGTTATCCTCACAGTTGACGACGACGGTGGTGCACCAAAGTCTAGAATTTGGAACTCCGGTGGAAGGAGGGACGGTGAAGAAGAGACCTTTCCACAGATGAGTATCACGGGCCAACCTTCCAAAGAGTCGGGAAACCAAAGTCATCTGTCTAAGTTCTGGAAGAGCCAACTTGGTCAAAATCTCCATGATGAGCTGCAATGTTTAGAGGATGCATCGGATGAGATTTGGGTGGAGTGGGTCGATCTATCAGAGTCGGAGGTCACCTCTTCGGGAAGAGTAGTCAAAGTTAAAGCAGCATTCGTTGATCTATTTGATTTCATCTTATCAATAAATTAAGCAGTCACTATCTTCCCTTCAGCATTCTATATCACCTCCATCGCAACACTCACGTGTGTTGGAATAGTACACAAGTGTGATGATACAGAGGCAAATGATTGCGCTCGACTGCTACTGCTTGCTGCGTGTGAAGATGAATGAGCAGCTGTCCGCCGCCTTCGTCGGGACCCTGCGCACAAAACGCGAAAATTCCTGTCACGGCTGTTAACGTGTTTCATCTGCGCGCGACCCTTAAACTCTGCAAAGGTAGACGCGACACGCTATCTCCTGTCTCTCAGACGCATCCAACAAGCACTCGGAGTCGGAAATTGAACAGCAACATCCACTCTCTCGAACGGAACAGATGCTCTTCGGTGGCTGGTGTGTGGGGACAGCTGAGAGAGAGGGTGGACAAGGGCGCGAGGCTGTGTTTAGATCTCCTTAGGTATCCTTTCGTGGTTCTATCTGGGCCTTGTGTCTATTGGATCTGGGTGGTGTCGCTGTCGCTTGGAAGTTTGCTCAGCGAAGAAAGGAACGCACATTTCGCGATTTTAAATTCAATGAAAGGTGTTGAAGACACCGTCAGATGATCAGCTAGGACCAATGTAATTGCTAACAGAGGACTGGATATAGAGTATATCCAGTATCAGATAATAACCGAAGCGGATAACAATCTTTCTTGGCGTGATAAATTGTGCGATGCAATAAGATAGTGTACTTGTCTTTCACGAGGGCAAGAGAGCGCTACTGTTCTCGGCCAATACGAAAGTGAGACCACAAAAAAGGAATTGAGAATAAAAATAAAATAAATAGTTAAAATTGTAGATTTCGCTCAGGCCACATCAGTTGACGAGATCCGCGCGAAGATGGCTCTCGCTCTTAGACAAGGTTTAACCAAGCTCCCCACCACTACTCTCAAGTATGTCTCTCTATTTATCTTCTAATCTACTTTTCAATGCATTTCTGACCTCTTTAGTGCTCACCCAGAGAGCACCCTCCAACTCGGAGGTGCCCGTAACGGAGGAAATCTGAAAGAGAGTGAGTCAGGTCGAGTCAAGGTCCTCTCTGACTCCCTACAGTTCGTCGTCGTATCAAGTCTGTCGGCTCTATCCAAAAGATCACTAAGACCATGAAGATGATTGCCTCTTCTCGTCTCAGAGAGGCACAGAACCGCATGGAGTCCTCTCGTCCCTTCTCTAGAACCTCTCAGGTAGGTCCATATCACATCACATCGAGTCTAATTATCTCTCGAGGACGTGACTGCCCCCGCTCCAGAGGGAGGAAAGACTATTATCCTCCCCATCTGCACCGACAAGGGTCTGTGCGGTGGTCTCAACTCCTCTGTGGTCAAGACAGTCAAGACCCTCAGCAACGACGACAACTCTTCCATCGTCGTCTTCGGAGACAAGGGTAATGCCCAACTGGCCAGAGGTTACGGTGCGATTCGTCTCCATTATCCATCCTCCATATCCTCCATATCTCCCACTCATTTCCTTCCAGGAAACAGAATCCACTTCTCCGCCGGAGGTGCCAGCAAGAGAGCCCTCAACTGGCACACCGCCGCCGTCATCGCCGACCGCGTATTAGAGAAGGACTATGACAAGATCACCGTTGTCTTCAACCAGTTCGTCTCTGCCCTCGCCAACGAGACCGTCAGCAAAAACTTGGCTGGTCCCGCTCCTCTCGCAGAGTCCACCGAGGCCTTGACCGAGTACGAGTTCGAGGAAGAGGACAGACTCACTCATGTCCGCGACCTCTTAGAGTTCCAGCTGTCCTCTCTTCTCTACCAAGCCTCCACTGAGAACTCTGCCGCCGGTGAGAAGAAATGGCGGGTTGTAGATGACTGAAGCGGTGTAGAGTTGGGATCCAGAATGAGCGCCATGGACAACGCCACGAAGAACGCCGGAGAGATGATCAAGAAGCTCAACATCACGTACAACAGAGCCAGACAGGCTGCCATTACCACCGAGCTGACTGAGGTGAGTGTGGTATAGAGGGTGTCGCTGATGGCTTCAGATTATCTCGGGAGCTGCTGCTGTTGAGGGTTAAGTGTAAGACATCCATAAAGGTCGCAATTTCAATTGTGTTTTATTCGATTTTATTGTTTACTCGGTACACTTGAGATTACATGAAGAGAGGTTCTACTCTAGTTTTATCAAAAGACACATCCGTAAGCGAGAGCACCAAAGTAGTTGTAACCCAGGTAGCCGCCGTGGTCAAAGAAGTTGACGATCCAGTTTCCACTGCTGCAGCTCGCATCTGAACGCCATCAGCATCGTCATTCCATCATCTTCCTCTTCACCTTCTCTCTCGCATTTAGTCCACGATTCTCCGTTTGTGAACCAGTATTCTGTGTCCACATGCTCTAATCCCAAGAGTCGAGGAGGTAATCGAGGCACGGGATCACGATTGTGAGTGACGCGGAATGACTTGTCCAAATAGTGATCGTCTAGATAACGAGCGAAGACCTCGTTGCCCACCCTGTTTAGAAGATGAGAAGACGATCGAAAGTGAGATGATGTCTGACCTGGGTGAACCGAAAGTCCACAGTTGGACGGGGTTCTTCACTTGGGCTTAGACGATGAGAAGTCGCGTACGTGGTGACAACTCACCCTCTATGGCCAGATCTGCAGCAACGAGTGTGGAGATAGCTCCTCCTAGAGAATGACCGGTGACGATCAGTGTATGATTGGGGAACTTGTTAGATAGCTCTATGCCCGATCGAATGACATCATCGCGGACGGACATGTACATGTCTAAGAAGCCACGATGAACATGGGCTCCTGGTATGGCATCGCGAAATGGAGTGGCGGGGAAGATGTCTAGATCGGCCAGAATGTCTTTCAGAACACCTAAACGTGTTCCTCGGAACGAGAAGACGACTGAAAGAGGATGAGAAGATGGTGTCGATGTCGATCTCACTCTGTGTCTGAGTGAATCCGGCGAATCCAAACAGGGTAGCCTTGTCTTTCCCGTCGAAAAAGTGAGTCACTTGAAAATGATCGGGTGCATCTTGGTGAGAACACCAATAGCAGCTCCTGTGCCATTGTCAAAGGTGTCACCACACAAGGACACCCACCAATCTTGGATCGTGGATTGTTTACAATACGGGGCGTATGCCAGCATCAATGCGGGCTTGGCAGCTTCCAATGTGAAATGCTGTTCGTCTCTCTTCGTCTTCTCGTACACAGTCGAGGCACCACTCAGACAAGCAAATAAGAGGATGATACAGGTTGTCGTGATTGTCTTCATGGTTCGCGTCGCTGTTATGGCTCCCATCGGACAGACACCGGTGTGGATTTGGTGGAAACGGAGAAACAAATTGACAAGAGATCGAGAGAAATCGTCCAGTTTCACACTCCGTGTGAGGTGAAAGCGAGAGTTCCCAGTGTGCGACGTCAGTGCGATTGGGTCCCTGCACTGAGAGCTGTGACCAGAAGTTACTTTGTAGAGGTCTGCCAACAGAGTTTTCATCCGCAACTCGATCGGTGATGTTCCATCGAGCGATGATGGATGTCGCCGATAGAAGATGAAAGAGTTCGATCCAGAAAGAGCTACCTCTTCTTGTATTTCGCGAGGGCAGCCATGGTCATTGCATTCAGCGCAAACTTTGGTTCTTCCTCGGCTGGTGTCTCCCTCTTCTGTGATGCCACCTTCACTTGTCTCTTCTGCCTCACGTCTTCGATCACAGGCTCGTACATCTCTTGCTGACGCGGTCTCGTCTCTTGATCTCTCTGGTAGACGTTCGAATCACGGTAAGGTTGGTTCGAATCACGGTAAGGTTGGCTCGATTCACGGTTGTAACCGTGGGAATTGGACTTGCCTGAGTTGGAAGGAGGTCGTCCACGCTAAGAGCATCAGAAGAATGCAGGATGAATTGAACTCACTCTGGAATCGTCCGTCAAGTTCCATTCTTTGAAGCAGCGTCTGGCAACGTCCGTCTGTTCACTGAAACCAAGGAGGCTCCTGATGATGCATGTCGGTGATGACGATCATCATCGTGATGGTGAAGGACTCACGAGTCGTCGATGAATTTGAAGAAGGTGGACAGACCTTCTAATTGCTCCTTGATGATGCTGACGGTGTGATGAGATGACGATGATGATGTCATGTATTGCGTCTCTCACTTTAGATTCGATCGTCTGATGTATTCCATGAACTTCTCGTCACGGGAGTAGATTTCCTCTTCTATGATGTGTGTCACATCGTCTTCACCCTTTTTCATCCTGTTCAGCAAGTCATTGATGGTCAGGAGGTGCTCGGCGATCTACAATGTATCAGTCGAATTTTCATCTGAATTTCTCACTTTCAAATTGTCTCTCCTCACGAGATTCATACCGACGATGTATCTGATAAAATGATTAAATGCGAAATAAAATGAATTAAAATATCGGTCTCACCTCTCAGAGTTAGCTGGTCGGCAGGTGTAGGGCTTGATGATGGAAATTTCCTCGAAACTTCTGTACAATATGTACAACAATCCCACGGTGAATGGTGTGAAGACGTCGAATATCTTGCAGAAGAAATTTCCGTCTATTGTCCGTGAGTTTTCTTTCATCTACACCACTCACGCTCTCTCAGGGTACACAGCATGGTAGCAATCTGGCAGAGGATCAATTGTTTGGACCTCGTCTCTTGATTGTTCTCATCTCCCGTGACATCGAGGCCCTTTCATGATGTCATACTCTCTCTTATGATATCATCCTTCACTTACACCATCACCTATGAAGAGGCTGACACCTCTTACGGATGAATCCCGCCTCACTGTTTCCGAGAAATTTCTGATGTTATCGGTGACCGTCACGTCGCCTGTACGGTTTGAATTTCAAATCTCCCGCCGAAATAACCGTCACCCGTATCATCCACTCCGTACACCGCCGTGAAGTTCTCCCTCGGAGCCTCGGGGCAGAAAGAGAATACTCGGAAATCCTCCTGAAATTTCATTGAGATTTCGTACGTCCCATCTACAATACCTTTCCTCTCAGAGTAAGTCCCCACCCCCTCGCATCTCTTCTCTTCCTCCACAGAATATATTCACTGAATCCTCCCGGTCCAGCACAAACGTCGGCAAAGTGAAGACGGTTATCCTGATGACGTCATCACACGTCATTCTACAACGAGACATTACAGATTCTGGGTGTTTGGGACGAGTGAAGGAGAAGATGGCGTCCATGTTGGCCATTTTGATGGCAGCACGGTTAATGAAGATGTGCTTGCCTAATCCTTCGTATGCGTTCGCTTTTGATCTCGCCTTGTAGTACGACTCCTTTGGTATGTGCTCCAGTTTATTCTGGTGGGAAGTTTGAATTTCGAACGAATCTGGATCTCCTCACCTTGTATGCGTGAAGTTTTTGGATGAGATCGTTAGAGCAGAAGATGTCGTTGTACTGTCCGCTGGCGGCACTTTTCTGGGAAATTTCAGTGTACATACGAGGGTAGCACTCACAACTCCCTCTTCGATCTGAAATTTCAACGGAATTTCGTCCGTAAGCCCCGATCCCCTCAGCATGTCCGCCTCTTGATGGTGCGGCCAATCTCTCACGCTCTACAACGCTCACGAGATTTCCTCCACATTTCCACTCACCTGGTTGGAATGCGTCTGCCTCGGCATGTTGTCTTCTTCAGTGTGACCTCCGTTATCTCTTCCGCTGCTCTCGTTGGGGGCCCAGCCCGTGGTTCCAGCTCCTTTTCCTGATTTGGCGCCTGATCGAATCAGAAGAGAAAGATGGAGCAGTTTGGAGGTGATGATAGAGCGTTGGAAGATGATTTGAAGGTGAAGAAGGAGATACCTCTGTTGTTGGGGGATTGGTCGGATGGATCGGGGTTGAGCCTAGCCCTTCTGTTATCGTGATCTGAGATCTTCAGTAAGGATATATACGAAGAACGTTACCTCTGTTGTTATCTTCCTCTCTGTCTCTCTTGAAGATTGCTGTGGTTTAGTTTAGACGATAATGCCAAACGGTTACATCATTCGAACGAGAGATTCGTCATCAAGAAAAGACGATCTATCAGGATGATAACGCACGTCGACGGATGGAATCTAAGGTCGGGGGAGGATTGATTGCTGTCGGCGTCGTTTCAAAGGACATCAACCTCCCCAAAGAGTCTGCCGATGTATACAGGTCTTCATCTTTCACAGTCCACGTTTGCATGCTGACTTTGATGAAATTTGGGATGCACGATCTGATCTTTGCGTTGTAGTCAGCCACCAGACGCCACTCGCGAGTCCTCAGTACTCACCCTCTTAACGTAAAGCAGGTTCCTCTTCTCTAGACAATAAATCTACAGATTTCCAATAGCTGTTCAGGTTCTGAACTTATTCACGGAATTTAGACAAGTTGCGATTTTCTGGGCAGCCAGATTTCTCACGGCCACAACACCATCAGAAGAGCTTATCACCTATATCTACTTTCTATCAAGATCAAACCATCCACCATGAGTGAGAGTCTCATACGTCCCCGTCCATCGTCTTCTGAATGAGAAAAGCGAGGAAGAAGGCGAGGGGAAGAGCATCCAGACGATGCCTCAGATGCAACCGTAAGTCCACCGTGTGGAGGAAAGGCCCTGGAGGTAGTGCCACCCTGTGTAATGTGAGTCCGTAACGAAGAGACGGAGCTTGATCAACGACAGCCTTGCGGCGTGGAATATTTCAGAGCAAGCAGATCCCACGAATCGATGAGCAGGTACAGAAAGAGGTTAAGAGAAGACTGGGGCCTGGGCGTAGCTGCGGACGGCTCATACGTTCAGATCCCTCATACGCTCGATGACATCGAAGAGGAAGACTCATTCGACGTGGACTCTAGCAGTCTATTGTCCCCCACGGCCTCTTCAGAATTATGCCAGTCATGGAATAGCACCCCCAGATCACAAGATGTGGATTCAGAGTTTACCATCCACTCATTCGAGGTATTGTGTAATCGAGAACCGATGTTGATGATGATTAGAATGAAGAGTGGGAGGTCATGAATGACGAAATCAAGGAAGAATGGACTGACTCTTTCATCGAAGATGAAGTGACGGTGGCACCCGATGGAACCGAAATGATGCCTCTCATGCTACCAGAGAAAGTGGAGGTGCTGGTCTGGGACGACAAGCAATTCAAAGACGAACTCTTCTTGTCTTCGGAGAGCCTAGATGATGAGACATCGAACGACTACCCCGCATCACATTTCATTTCTAACGAGATGAATCGCAGCTGTGACCTCCTGGTACAAGATTGTTAAGATATAGATAAAAAAGAAGTTCGAAAAAGATTTCGTCTATTCATCCATTCAGAATGTCGACCGCTTTCGCCCCAAAGAGGGGCCACATGAGATGAGCGTCTAAATCGTCTCTCCCTTCCTCATCGTCCCACACCCTGACCGCTCCGTTCTCATCGGGCTGCTGCGTGACTCTATATCTCTGATATTCTTCAGTCACTTCCCTCTAATGATGATGATCGCCTACCAGACCTACAGACACTTTGATGATGGGGGGTGTCATCACGTAAGGCACCATTGCTTCCTCACGTATCGATCTGATCACGTTCCGAGCTGCCGTCTGTCTCCCTTCAGTCCTTATGACCTCTCCTCTTCACCTCTGCCTGCCAGTACCCAGCGTTGCCTGTCTTAGGTGCTCCCGTATCCGCAACGTCTCCCACGGCGTAGACGTTGGAAAATATCTCATCGGCGAGTTGTAGTGTGTCCCTGACGAGGACTGAGTCATTCGATGGATGGACAGAAGAAGGGGATAAACTAGAGAGGAGGCTGGAATTGTATCTGTTGGGTGTCGGTGTGTGTAGAGAATCACGGTTGGTCTCACTTTTGACCCGTGCAGGTGATGAGGAGATCGCCGCTGGCACTAACGCGACCGTCTGCGGTGGTTACCGTGCCGGCGTCTCCGTCTCCCTCCCTTGTGATCGTAACTCGTTGCCCGGCAACGACGTCCACGTTGAGACGTCTCAATCGATCGTAGATGAGTTCGTGCATCTTTGGATCATACTTGGGTAATAGCTGATGTCTAGAGTGGAAGAGAGTCACCTGATGACTCATCGGTATGGACGTATCATGATTGATTGTCTCACTCGTTTGTCGGGGAAGATCTCAGCGATGTCTCCTGCGAATTCTATGCACGGTAAAGATCTACGAGATATTGAAGGACTCACGTATGCCCAGAGCACCCCCACCCACCAAGATGATGTCTCTCGCATTGGACACCTGCTCAGTTGAACACAAGTGCCACGAGAGGCACTCACCTTCTTCCTGTATTCTTCCATCCATTTCATGCTGCCTACGATCTCCTCATGCATACCCTTGAGAGGTGATGGGAGGTGAGATCCCAGTGCATAGATGAGATGGCTGTACGGGATGCGATCTGTCGTGTCAGAAGGTAGCCGTGTGATCTCAATGTGTGTTGGTGTGATGCGATCCTGAGCTCACGTGAGAGATCGCTGTTATCATATGCATACCACTCTGGCTTGTATGACTTCCGCTGAATTGTGAGAGAATTCTGTGAAGAGATCGTTGTAGGGAATGAACGCTTTGTGATCGTGACCTGCGATGTATGAGAACCATCACTGAGGACCACGTACCACTCAATAATAAATAGCGAGGAAGAACATAGAGGTGCTGCATGTGGCTGTTCTTCTCTATCAAGATAACACGATGCGAAGATGGCAGCTCTTTTGCCAAGACTCTAGCCGCTCTGGCACCTGAAGATCATCAACTCTGAGACATGACGATGATTACCTGCATAGGACCCTCCTAAAACGATCACATTAGACTTGTCATGCATGTTGGGGTTAGAATTTCTCAGGCCAGCGCGAGACATCTGGCAGTTCGAGGAACAGACGGAACGCGGAATGGGTTCCGGATTTCATTGGTTGAGAGCTGCGTCTTAGAGCAGAAGATAAAGCTGTGAGTGTCTTGTGTGGACATGTGATTTGGTTTTTCTGGTTGGTGTCCATGCATTTGGATCACTAATTTTTTCGTCGTGCATATTCCAGTAGTCGGGAGAGAAGTGATCCATTTTCAATGCACCATTTGACCACCAACCGGAAAAACCGAATCATGTTTCAGATGATTTCTTTTGTATTATAGGGGGAGTTTTTTCCAAAAATTGCGTATACCAGTGGTATACGCGTGGCTTGGATGTAGTTTTCAATTAGCAATAACTTCGTCTCTGTTTACACGTCACTGAAGAAGTACTGCCCCAAGCGCAAAGATACTTTTACAGACGCCTCTGCCTTCGATTCAACATGTCCGATGCACATCATAATTATGGGTCGTCGCACCACGATGAGTTTTTCTAAATAATCACACTTCCATCTGTGGCTTTGACAGCATCCCCAATGTACCTTTTAAAATTTCAATGGCTAGTTTGCTTCAATGTTAGGTGAAAATCGATGCCTTGTAGAATGTGACACGAACATTTCACAGACACGAGAATAATTCCGCGTCGTCACCTCCCCCACAGCTGCAACATCTCACCTCTTCACCATCAACTTCTGCTGACGCCGTCGCTCTACGTGCAATGTCCAAGCAGATCCTTCTTACTCGTAGTATCAACTGATTTTACAGCCTTCCAAATTCTAAAAATCTTTGTCTGAAGAATAAAAGAGAATTATCGTTTTATCGAGCGTTTCTCGCTCTGTCCTGCGCGTCGTGTCTGAAATTGCACAATTCTCCCCAACTGCATTTACCTGAAGAAGCATTAAGACATTCCATTCCACGTGGAGAAGTCACCTCGGTTCAACCAGTGAGTGCAGGCTGGTTTACCTCTCTCTCTCAACTCTCTCAACTGACCACCTTCTCTGCCGGGGTCTCTGTCCAATGGATGGAGGGAGATCGTTCTCTTGGTGGGTGATTTGGCGCTGAGGATGGTGAGTTGGTCTACAGCGTTGTAGATGGATCACCTGTGATCGTTTTCTCTCTCCCTCTCTCGGCTGCGTCTCTTCTTCTCTTCTGTCGTGGTTTCAGTCGAGATCTCTGGTGGGTTGTAGATGGATCTCACCTTGAAGTTGAGGTGGTGGAGGGATATGGATCTGTCCTCCATCAATGTTTCGCCAGAGTGGTCCACTCACCTTCATCTTCTTGGCTTGCGAGTTGGGGGAGATATCGATCGAATTCTTCCTCTTATCCGTATCCCTCTTTTCATCTCTCTTTTCATCTCTCTTATCATCTCTCTTATCTTCTCTCTTTTCATCTCTCTTTTCATCTCTCTTGTCATCTCTCTTGTCATCTCTCTTATCTTCTCTCTTGTCATCTCTCTTATCTTCTCTCTTATCTGATATTCTGGAAGGGATGGAATGGTTGGTAGGTGATACCACCGGTGGCGTTGTAGACAGCGTCGTGTTCATCACCGGGAATTTGATGGGTTCCTGAGAAATAGAATTCACTGGAGAATCCAACTTTGTGGGAGTGATCGAAGTTCTGCTGAGAGGTTGATCGTATGACGTCACCACAGTCAACCCCGTGTGGGGTGCACGAGTGAGGGGCGTTGTAGATGGAATCCTCTGTGAAAATTCCACGGAGGTTGGAGGGATGTATGGGATGGATGCTGGGGGTAATGAGAAGGAGGGTAATGTTTGTGTTGGATTTTGCATGTTGTTCTGCATGGAGGGTCGCGTTATATTTGCCATTGGGTTCTGCATCGGATTTTGCATCGGCATCGGAGTCGGCATTGAACTCTGCATCGGGGATGGTATCGGATTCTGCATCGACTGTGGCATTGAAGTCAAGATCGGGTTCGGCATCGGGGTCGGAGGGACCAGCCGTCCGATCTCCGTCAACTGTTGTACCGCGTCAGTGACATCGGAATTCCTCGGAAAATCCGCGGAAACTCCGCACCTGTTTGAATATCGATGGGTTCCACGAGCTCATGATCTCCTTCTCCCTCTCCACTTTCAACTGTCTCTCCAGTTCCTGCTCACGTCATCGATAGACGCCTCACCCTCCCACCTCTTTGTCTTTTTCCAATCTCGCCGCCTTCTCTTTCTCAAAGACGGTTCGATCGATTTCCAATTGTGCCCTCTTCTTCTGCAGTTCGACTCTGTGAGAGTTGAGGGAATAGAATAGATCATCGTCTCACTTTTCTTCTTCGAATTGGACTTTGGCTTTCAATGTCTCGATCGTTTCATCCTTCTCGTTCAAACTGGAAGATGTGAGTGACACCATCACGCATGAATGGACGATGCCTCGCGAGATGTCTCACATTCTTCTCAAGTGTTTGATTTCGGCCAGCATGGATTCCACTCTACCGTGACTCTCTTGATTGTGATTATTTTCCTGGAATCTCGTCACCCTCCCTCCGTTCTCTCGAATGCTCTTGATCATCTCGTCCACCGCATTCTACAACGCGCCAGTCAATTTCGAGGAGATTCGATCTACAACGCTCACCATGGGCTGGGTGAGGCGATAAAAGTCTTCATTTCCCTGCTCTGATATGTATATCGATTTCTGTAGCCTTGGAATATTTCTCAGCTGTGATGTCAGCTGCTGTTCGAGGCTCCTCCACAATTCGACTCTCTGTTCGTTGTTCTGGGAGAACTCTTGGAACGATTTCATCTGATGGACGATGTCAGATGGGTGATGGTCGCACGAAGGTGGTCATGGATTCTGTGTCGTGTGAGAGGATGATGGATCACCTCTTTCAATCGCTCTTCACTGGGAGGGTCAGAATGGAAGATGGTTGGGCAAACTCACTCTCGGATGAGATAGGTCACACTCAATTTAAAAAAATCGTTTCTGGTGCTATCTAATCCCTTCGTATCTTCCAACAATCCTTTGATTACCATTGAATTGACTTTCTCTCTGAACATGATGTGAATCGACTGAGATGATCTCTTCACTCTTTGTCCATCGAGGAGAGGAATTTGTAAAGGGTGATACGAAATAAAACTTCGTCTCCCTGATCGCCATCGTGCCAATGTATGAACTCCCTCGTGTATGAAGATAGCTTGTGCCAATCATTGGCGTGAAGAATTCGTCTCCAATAATCCATATCGAAGTAGAGTCTACTCTGTATACCTATCCTTTAGACGTGTTCAAAATAACGTTAGAAAGGTGAATTTACTCTCTAGCTGCAGAATCAAACTTGATGCTATTGAGATAATCGACGATGGGCCACAGCCGATCCTCTAGAGAGGTTTCACCTCTTCCATTCTGTTGCACAGTAAGTTCTTGATTCATCGGGGTAGAGGTAATCGTCCGCTCTCCGCTCACGATGATATGATCCACAAAGTGTCAAACTGAATAAATCCGAATTATCACCGACACGAGCGCATTGCATCTCTTTCCATCACACAGAAGAACACTCTCGTCTATATTCAAAGAGGACATCAGATCAAGTCCCTCAGCCACTTGGATACTTTCCTATCTGGCCCCGTTCCTGACATCAGCGGTCGCTTCTGTGTGGCCTTACCGTTCGTCTTCACGTTGACTTCTCTAAAAGACCTTCAGTCTCTTTCCACGATGAAGCACGATGGAATGTGATGAAATGAGATGATGTATGATGGAGAAGATGAGAAGAACTCACTGATTCGTAGCCGGTGGTGTCGGCGTCGGCGGCAGGCGTGCGATATCCGGGAAGACTCCCTTCTGGCTCTCAACGTCGAAGACGTGGCCCAGTTGTTTGTGGTCGCACTTCATCGAAATGGGTCCCAACAAGGCGTCGGCCATCTTCCCAGCAGCTCTCAGCCCAGTGGCGTAGGCACCTAGATCGAGTCAATGGTGTCGAACGTCCGTCTACAACGAGACCTGCCGCCGTGGCGGGGTGGT
This sequence comes from Planoprotostelium fungivorum, assembly GCA_003024175.1. Taxonomy (NCBI): domain Eukaryota; phylum Evosea; class Variosea; order Cavosteliida; family Cavosteliaceae; genus Planoprotostelium; species Planoprotostelium fungivorum. Next base: position 63,079 of record MDYQ01000002.1, on the reverse strand, counting down.
AACGGCTGCAGGCTTCGCCTGCGAAGAAGAGTTTGTTGTCCAGGGGGAGGGAGAGGGTGTCGTAATCCTGCCCGGTACAATTGACACCTGTCACCGTATCACTGTGTGTGTACGTATGTTACGCTTTGACGAGCGGGTGATGGATGGGATACGTACCGACGTAACTGTAAGAGCCTCGGATGTAAGGATTGGAACCCCAACGGGTTACCTGCTGGTTCAATGGTGCCGGAATATTCTCTCCAAAGTGACTGATGAGGTTATCAGCCATCTACAACGCGCCATTCTCTCACCTCCTGAGTTTCTTCATCATCTTCTCCACCATCGCGTCAGACGTCTCTTTTTCTGACTCGTAGGCCGCATCCCCTGCGATCAATCCGACCAGCACTGGCTTCCCACAGACCCTGCAGACGTCAATCTACAACGTTGTAGACGATCACCCACTTGTACAGATTCCACAACATGTACAATTCGCCCCTATTCTCTTCGTCCTCCTGAGTGATGCCGTACCAACTCATGTTCTCGTTCCAGAAGACAAAAGGAAAGCAGAGGACCACCTTGTTCAGAAGACCGAAACCCAAATCATCGATGACAGCCTCCTTCCAGGGAGGTAGAGGGGGTTCGAATTTGATCGTCCTGTACAGAGATGAATCGCAGGTGATGGAGACCATCTACAACGCACCGACTCTTCAATACACCGAGAGATACGGTGACCAAGGCCGCGTCACACTCTACATTTCCTTTCGACGTCTCCACTTGGACTTTGTCCTGTGCTTCTCAGGATCTTCCATCTACAACGGTACATACCTTTCGGTAATCGATCGAGTGTACGGCTCGGCCCAGACTGACGTCCAGCCTCTCGGACAGCAGCTGAGTGACGACACCGTAACCTCCTTCAGGTAGACAGTGGTCTCCCTCCCACTCTTCCGCATCATCCTGGTCCCACTCGCGGCGGGAAAGCTGGAATTCAAAATTCAAAATCGAAAGAGGGCGGGAGTTCTCACGTTCTGTAGGTGAGTTCCGCAGGCGTATTCGAGGTTCGCGACGTGCCAGTTGAAGATCCTCCGGTGTTGTTCCGTCTTCGGTTTACTCTTTGCAATTCTCATCTGGGACTGCAGGGCGTCCCACAGCGTGTCGTAATAGTCTAACGTCTTCGTCTTCTCTAAGAGTTGATTGAACGTGTCTTCCACGGTGATGTCTGCAGTTTCACTGATCTGTGATGCATTAGAACATCTGATGCATGTCGGGATGAGACCTGCTCTCCATCTGTGTCGATGATGGGACAACCCGTATCATTTAGAGGATGGAGCTTCGTCTTCAACTGTTGAAAGACGTTGGTGAGAGGGTTTCCTTGGGTTCCTACGATGATGGAAGCACCGAGATCGACACCGAAGCCGAATGACTTATCCGTGTGTGTCCGTCCACCGACTCGATCTTGTGCCTCGACCACTTGCACCTGTTCACATGAGTCTGTCTATCCATACGTGTGTCACGTGATGATGATTCGACGATCTTTCGCGCCGGGTTCTCTACCTTGAATCCCAAGTCTCTCAATTGAGTGGCGGCGGCTACACCGGCCATTCCACAGCCCACGACGACTACCTTCTTCCTCCTCGCTTTGTCTCGAGAGGGGCAAGGATAGTCTTCCACTGTCTTAAAACCACTGTTGATGTAACCGTAGCGGTGTAGGAATTCGTAGACAGCAGTCACATAGTCGTGATATTTCTTCTGCACTGGGTTCAGAAAAAGAGTGTCTAAAGTTCACAGCTACACCGACGTGAATCAATGGTAGTATTTCCGATAAGAGGATAACTCCTTGTTGGGGAACCCTCTTCTGCCATTGTCCCAATATAAAGTTTCGGATATAAATATAAAGGAGGGGTGTGTCCTTTGTCACTAGGAATTGGAAGACGGAAGCCTCCAAGTCGGACATAGAGTCGAGCGGTAAATCGGCCGCACGGACCGCCTCTGTAGAAGTGTGAGAAACGGGAACGAGAAAAAGTGAAGGGACAACCTTCTCCCTCTCCGGTCGGGGTGATGTTCCTCTTCTTGTTGATTCTCTTCTTACGAATCATGTCGAAAGTCTGTCTGCCCCTCTGTTAGATTGCTTCCTGATGTGATGATGTGTGTGATGAGGAGAAATGTTTTCCAACTTCACGGACAACTATCTACAACGAGCTCATCCCAATTTTCCAAGCGGTACTCGCATGATGTGATGATGAGGTGATGTCTATGACGCTCTCGCTGGAGTGAGTCAATACGAGTCCGTCTTCGCTTTTATTTCATTCTCAGAACTGGAGCGACTTCAACTTCTCGAGAGCCTTTCTCTCCGCAGCTTGCACGGTCTGGAGACGATGAGAAGATGAAACGCAAGAGGTCACTCACGTTGAACCACTCGGCGACGTCTTCGAAGCCTTCGTCCTTGGCGATTTGGATGTACTCTCCGTAGATGTTGTTGATCTCCTGTCGGCTCGTGAGACGAATGGAGACATCGTGAACTCACGTGTTCCTTTGATGCGATGACGGCCTGGATGTTGTCGGGCGTGGGACCGATGGGGAGAGAGGTGATCGGGTCTCCGACCTCCTCCAAGTAGAACATGTGTCCGTTGCAGTGAGAGAGGTCTCCTGTTGGAATGTAAATCATCGAGGTGGATGATGTGATCACCCTCAGAGAGATCCTTCAGAGTGCGACCGACATCACTGTAACCCTGCAGGTCTGTCTATGGTCAGAAAATGGATCCTCGTGGAGGTCATGAAACTCACCGGCCTTGTTGGCAAAATACTTCAGACGGGTCTGTGACTGCACAAAAGTTACAAAGAAGAGCTTGATCATTCTCTCTCACCATGCTCTTGGCGGCCAGAGCGTCTCTGAGATTGTCAAAGGTCTTGCTGCCCTCGAGAGTGGTCTCATTTTCGGTGGCAACGAAACGTCTGGGCTGGAACTTGGTTCTGCTGATGGTGGGTGCAACCTGATGCGATAATGTGAGATTAAATGAGAAGAAGGGGATAAGTTTCTACCTTGACTCGGTTGAAAAGTGTGGCGCGTCTGGTGATGTTAGACAACATGATGGCTCTCAATCAGATTTTGGGATTTGATCACGAAATCGATCGGTTGTAGAGGTCATCTAGATCATGAGATGCGATCTGGAAAACTTGCTGTACAAAGTTATAGTCCTCTGAGGTGAGAAGTTCGATCAGAGAAGGCAGTCCATGTGTAGAGTCGATAGAATATACACCAGACACCTCTTATCTTCCAGATCCGTCGTGTCGTTATGACCCGATCGATCTGAGAGGAAGAAACGAGATCCACAGCTCTCATTGATATCGACGACCGTTCGGTTCTAATGGAGTCCAGATACCATGTCAACTGCCAGTGAAAAGATCATCAAGAAGAGCGGTGAGCCCACCGAGCTCGAAAACCAGGTCGCCCAGGCCCTCTTCGATCTCTCTCAGAACACCGAGTTCAAGGCCGATCTGAAGAATCTCCACATCTCCTCTGCCAAGCAGGTCGATCTCAACGGAGGTCGTAAGGCCCTCGTTCTCTTCGTTCCCTACAAGCTCCTCAAGGGATTCCACAAGGTCCAGCTCCAGCTCGTTCGTGAGCTCGAGAAGAAGTTCAGCGGACAGCACGTTGTCATCATCGCCCAGCGCCAGTTGATGAAGAACTCCACTGCCGGCCAGAGAAGACCCTACAACAGAACCGTCACCTCCGTCCACGAGCAGATCCTCGACGATCTGGTCTACCCCACTGAGATCGTTGGAAAGAGACTCCGTGTCCGCACAGACGGATCTAAGCTCCTCAAAGTGTGAGTCAGCACTTCCTCTCCAACACCATCTGATATGCATGTATATCACCTTGTCGGATCATGTCACATCGTCGTTCGAAACAGAGCAGAACGTGTCATATATCCTTGACGAAAAATCCAATCGATTGGAATTGACGTGATGTAGGTTGTTGGACCGCAAGGATCAGAACAACACCGAGTACAAGCTGGAGACGTACGCTGCCGTGTACAAGAAGTTGACCGGAAAGAAGTCTGTCTTCGAGTTCCCCGTCGTCCAGAGAGAGAACTAGATCCAGCTCTTCATCGAAGGGACAATAAAACGAGTTTTCCGCAATTTATTCTTTCTCTCTCACGACGGGAGGGGCGGCCCTCTTGCATATCTTTGGAATGCGATAGTCTTCGTCATCGCCAGCACCGAAGGAGAAAGAGGAGAAGTGGATGTTGTACTCGACTCTGTACTGGATTCGATGTAGGTAGGTGGGGAGGCCTTCACTGTCGAGACAGAGTTGGAAAGTTGGACTTTGCAAAGTGTCGCTCCGCTGGCATCGTCGTTGGTGCTGATGATGATGTCGTGTCACCTCACCAACTCGTAATATTTGGCTGAATTGGTTCCGGGACACTTGGTTGTGTTTGTGGACTCTGCGATCTTGATGGAGGTCAGAATGATGTTCATTGTATGATGAAAAAGCTTACGTCAGGATCCTCCAGCCACGAGAAGGGAGCGTGGATGAACTTTGAAAACGGAAAAGCGAGATCACAGTGTGTATCCTGTAGACAAAATTTGCGTCAAGTGGTTACGAAGGCGGCTCACATTGAAAACGTAGGACTCTGTTTTGTAGTAGTTGGCAATCTCAGTCACGTTCTGATCCACTGTGTACCAGAGAACTCCTGCTTTGATCTCTCCCTTGAAGAATTTTCGTTGGTGGGTCCAATCATTCTTCACCAGCCCCTTCGTGCATTCAGTTTGGTCAAATGCATCGGCAATGATCTATGACAAATTCACCTGCCATGAACGAATAGATCCAAAGGGTCCAATGTTGCGATAGGTCGCAGTGATGTTTGCCGTGTAATCCTGACTGAGGTATAAGGACTGAACCCCTATGACTAGTGCGAAGAGGAAGAAGATCTTCATCGCTGTAATGTGTGATGTGTGACGAATGTGATATCCGCCCTTTCTTGATACGTCATAATTAAACGACAAAATGACCCATTCGTTTACACTACTCAGCTGTGGATCCTGTTGCAACACAAAATCGATTCAGTTGAGTAAGTACATTGCTAGGATAAAGGCACAAGCAAGGTCCGCTTCCCTCGGCGTTCAGCATCCAATGACACACGCGATGATGACCTTCCTCACCTGACCGATCTCTTTAGAAGAAAGAGACACGATGGGTCTGTGAGTGTCTCTGATGGGGTGAAGGTGGCCGAGTTCTCTGAACTCTTGGTGGCTAAATTGTGGACGAAACTCGACCGAAATTTCTCCATCGAACTTCAATCTCTGTCTCATTTCCTCTTACCCAACACAAACATGACGACTACCATCAATCCTAACCCTGGTGTTCCTTTCAATTTCATCGACCGTCTTAAATCGTCTCTGGGCACCATTTCAAGACCTCAACTTCTTGGAAGTCGAGAGAAGCTACCCACTCTGTCTGTATCGCTAGAACAGCTGGAAGGTCAGGTCGATTCAAGAGAAAAGTTTGGAAGGTGAGATCTTCATATCATCTTTTTGTCTTATGTCCATAGATACGTCGGTACCGTCGTGCAAGGCATGAAACACGGTCAAGGTAAATTCATCTGGGATTCTGGAGATGTCTATGAAGGAGATTGGATGGCCAACGTCAAGTGTGGTTTAGGTAAGTTGAATCAAATAGCAGAGCTAGCAATCACACACATCAGGAACACTCTCTTGGAGGAACGGTGACAAATATGAGGGACCTTGGGTTGATGATAAGAGAAGTGGCTCTGGAGCCAAAGTGATAGAAGACCATCGTTCAATTTTATCTAACACTGAGAACAGATCATATACAAGAACGGTGGTGTCTTCACGGGCACATATGTTGATGACGTCAGAGAGGGTCCGGGTAAATACACGTGGCCAGGTGAGGATCACCATTAGAACGTAACATCTCATTCGATCGTTTCAGACGGTGATGTCTTTGTTGGAAATTGGACCGCAGGTCTGAGAAGAGGAGAAGGTGATGCGATTGAGGATCGTCCATGGTGACTGATGAAGAACCAAGGCGTGTTGATTTACAAGGGAGAAGATTACAAACAAGTTTGGAACGAGAGCAACCAGAATTACTCGACGACTTTTCCACTCAAATTCAGCGATGCAGAAGAGGTGATGTGATCATGGATGTAGATCGTCATGCTTACGAGAAATGTAGACATTACGCAGAAATCCCGAATCGAAGGAAGAGGTGAGATGAGACGAGTGTTCTCCTCTGATGAGATGGTAGGATGCCTTGGCTGATCACTTACCGAGGAGAAAGTTGACTCTCAGTGGTGAAACACAACCCAAGGAAGAGAAGGAAGAGAAGGAGGGGAAGAAGGAAGAGAAGGAGGAGAAGAAGGAAGAGAAGGAGGAGAAGAAGGAAGAGAAGGAGGAGAAGAAGGAAGAGAAGGAGGAGAAGAAGGAAGAGAAGGAGGACACCGAAGAGAAGAAAGAGGAAGAAAAGACGGAAGAGAAGGAGGAGAAGAAGGAAGAGAAATTAGAGGAGAAGAAAGAGGAGGAGAAGGTAGAAGTGAAAGAGACAAGAACAGAGAAGCCAATCGAGGAAGAGAAGAAACAAGAGGAGACACAAACAAAGACGGAAGGCAAAGAGGAGAAGGAAGAGGAAGAGAAGAAAGAGGAAGAGAAGAAGGAAGAGGAAGAGAAGAAAGAGGAAGAGAAGAAGGAAGAAGAGAAGAAGGAAGAAGAGAAAGAGGAAGAGAAGGAAGAAGAGAGCGAAGAAAAAGAGGAGATACAAAAGAGTGATACGAACCAAGCAAAGGGAAAGAACAACCGCAGAGGAAGAGGAAAGAAGAACCGAAGATAACAATGTTGTACAACAGTGATAGAATAGATTCGCAACAAAATCTCTACTTTTACATATTATCATCCCTCTCTATGTCCACTAATGCTCTCGCCAACCTCTGTCCAGCATCGATTTGGCTGCTCGAATAGTTCTTCGATTCCACCAACTGTTATTTCTCATCAGCTTCATTCGACATCAAGTGACACCTCACCTGATTGACCGCCATGAACGATCTCTTCTCATCGCGATCGTTGCGAACACCCAACAGCGGTGCTTTCGGTCGTGTTGGAATCTTTGTCTCGTATGTCGCTGCAATACCGATCAATTTCACTTTCAAAAGTCAACTCACTGCTATTGCGCAAGTCTTTGTCTACGACAGGGTTCATGAGGATGGGAAACCACCCCGGTTGATCTATGATGCATCAGTTCCAAGCGTCAAAAGTCTATTTCCTCACTTGGACTGAACTTGTTTAACTCGGGGTTTCCGACTCTGATCTTCGCTTTGATGACATCGTAGAAACCGATGGGTTCTTTCAAACTGCGACCCGAGAAGGCCCATTCCCTGATCTGCTTCTTTGCTTCTCTCTGTGCCGCCAATTTCATCTCCATCTGCTCTCTCATCTCGTCCTCTGCATTCTTTTCGTTGATCACGGAGGACATCTTAAAACGAGGTTTACGCTTCTCGGCCGTCTGTTCATTACAATTAGATGCGAATGAGAGGATCAATCACCTCTTTGGCTTCGATTCGGTCTAATATACCGTGGGCTTTCGTCTCGTGTTCGATTCTTCTGGCCTGCTCGTTGATAGGGAATCTACTCATCATCAGACGAGTGGACAAGGTCAATCGTGAGACTCACTTCCAATTTGTACCATTGGATTGTCTCAGGGTACCACAGTATTCACCGTTGGGTCCCCACACTCGAACTCGTTTGTCTAAACCGGCAGATAAAAGGGTGAGAGGATCTTGTATCATCTCCAACGATGAGACTGTGGCGTAGTGACCTCTCCACTGAGAGATCATAGGCAGAGGAAGCTTCTCTCCTTTTGGAGCCTTGTATGCGTTCGCTGATAATTCTTTTGTGGCATCACCATATTGTACAGCCTTCCTTCGATTGTGACTCCTGATCACCTGCAGACATTCAGCGACTGACGTGAACGAGAGAATTTCACGTTGAATGTACATAGTTCGTGCTGTATAAAAAAGTCCTTCATGTCCCAAATAGTCAGGAATCCTGAATCATCCCCGGTGTACAACTTCATGTGGTGGTGGTTCCATGCGATGCTAGTGATGGTGTTCTTATCCGCCTTCTGTGAGCCGACGGCGTCTGGTACTTCCATCGAGGCTGTCCAATAGTTCTCGAATTGTTGAAGCAGGTGATACTTGTTTGGTGCAGGTTTGACGGTCCAGAATCTGACTTGACCCTTGTCATCCGCGCTGCACAGAACAGGATAAGGAGTCAAAAATTGTAAGGCCGTGATGCCTGACCCCTCCGTGTGTTCCAATTTCGTTTCAAATCCTGCGTGGATATTCATTTTTGGCTTGATGACGTGCGAGCTCACCTAATTTCTCGAAATCCCAAACCCAGATGAACCCATCTGAGGTACCGCAGACGATCAAGCTCAAGCCTGATTCGTACGCCACTGCAGTGACGTCCTTCTTGTTACCGACTTGCCTCAAAATACTTCCTCTGTTCTTCTTCTCGGTGTCCAATTCATCGTGGATGTTGATGGTGTGATCCCACGAGGCCGAGATGATGATTCCAATTTCGGGTGTGTGGATGAGCTCAGATACGACAGAGTTGTGGCAGTCAAGCTTTCGCAGTAAAGCACCATTGGAGTAGTTCAAGACCATGATGGAACCCTCCGTTGTACCTACGATAATCTTCTTGTGAAATGGATCCATACACATGGCGGATATATAGTCGTTCTGTGATATATCGCACAGACCAGAGTACGTTCTCAACATCTAGTCACATCGTCAGCAGGTGTTCGTTCGATGTCTCGTTCACCTTTCCTGTATAGACATCCCAGATTTTGACGGAATCTGACCCCGCCGTTAGGATCGTGGCAGTTGTGGAATTATATGTGGCTTTCACTATGGGTACGTCCATAGTGAGCCACGCCACGCCCGGTCGGTTGTACTCGAATGAGACCACACGGTTGCCCGCGGCAACGACTTGATTATGCTCCTTGACGCAGGTGAACGAAGTCAAACCGCTCAGCCCAGCCGAAGACTCGAAGGTCTGCATACATTCAAACGTTCTGACGTCCCACAGTTTGAATATACCATCCACGTCAGCTGTGATGATCTGATACGGATCAGTGAGAGAAAGCAGCTTCGATCTACCTGTGGAGTACCCTCGAGGACTTCGATCGAAACGAGAGAGACGTGGTGACCCTTCAACCTGAATATGGGCTTACTCTTCGCCATCGGATTCCAGACTAAGGCGTCTCGATCACTACCGGCGGATAACAGGAAGCGATGTTGATTGTTGTAGGATAGAGAGAAGACACCTACATTTGTCGTTAGATTATATCTGAACATCATCTCTCACCTTTGATGTGTCCTCTCAGCTGCCTCTCTCGGAGTCCAGAGTTGATATCCAATATGTCGATGGTGGAGTCCAGAGAGCCACAGGCAAGCAGCGGCGTATTGGGAATGATTTGTAGACTCGTGATCATGTCCTCCTGCTTCGGATAATTGTGTTTCGGAAACCTCTCCTGAGTGCCCATGATCTGTGCGGCTGGCCACGTTCTCACGATTCCATCCGATCCACCTGTCACTGCATCAGAGGTCACGCGATGAAGGTCTCATCACCGGAGAACATGGTGTGGTTCGCTTGAGAGTACACTATGGCCAGTTGGGGATAAGGTACTGGGAACCACTGCCGCCACCGATAGCCCGCCTCAACATCCCAGAACATGATCGTGTTATCGATGGAGGATGTGGCTAACATTCCCAGGTTATCGATGTATTCCACGTCTAATGCAGAGCCTGGAGCCGTCAGTGAGGGAAGAGGAATTGGTTCACCTTTATGCCATTTGAGTTCTTTGATCAATTGGTAGTCTGTCTGAAATTGATCCCATTCTGGTTTGTAGATACGGACGCTATTGTCTTTGTTCTGATCACAGACAATCAATCGGTCCAGTTGCGATATATACCTACTCCGATGAGCTGACGGTCTCATCCATCGACATCTTCTCACTTGAACTTCGATGCACCCTGTACGGGGATATGTTTCTTCAGAGAGAGCTCAGAATATTCTTTCAACTCGAGAGTAGAGTCGTGCGACTGTACGCCTCCCTTGACGATGAAAGAAGTGAACTCCTCCCAGGTCATCTCGCCGTCATTATCGACGTCGATCTCAGCGAAGAGGTTGGCCAAACGAGTTACAAGTGTCGACTCCGCTTCCGATTTGTGAGGTATGGCTCTCTTGACCACCCGCACAAAGTCCTCGAGATTGACTCCGCCACCTGCATCAGCAAACTCCCTCTTCATGTCTAAAACATGATTGATGTCGATCTCCATGAGAAGATCGTGAGCGAAGAAAGGCTTTCGTCCCATATTCTCTGGCTGAGCTGTGTCATCCCGTGCATCGCGCATGTGGTATGTGATGTCACCTTTCTCGGCGACCCAGTTGGGGTCCGTGGGGTGCCAACTGGCGTTCGAGGTGTGGCTGTGATTTGTTCTACCACTTCTATAATCGGAGGTGGTGGTGGAGGTTTGTGCCCCTTCGGTGCAATGGTGACCTCATATGTGCAATCACTGGACAAGCTCGTGGACCTTTCGGATGGACTGGCCGAAGTAGGTCGACTGAGTCGTCTCTCTCCCCATGCGCTGACGGGAGATCGATCGTCGACTACCTTTTCTAATGCGAGCGGGCGCAGCATAGAGTCTTTGTTGGATGTCGAGCGTTTTACGGCATGGAGGTTCGAAGAGCCTTTGGTTAGATATGTGAGCATTACATTATCGATGACAGAGCAGTCGTCACTCACCGTTGTTTCTGGGGCGTATCGGTGATGACAGCTTTTGTGCTTGTGATGTACAGCCTGAGTGTTGGTTTCTCACGGCTCCCTTTTTGGAGCACGGATAATACTTTTTACAACGAACAACTAAACGCAAGCTTGAGATAGAAAAAACCGTTACAGAGCACAACATGGCAGACAGACCCGTCTGCTCTGAATGTGGAAAATCATACGTGAACAAGGGAGGTCTAAAATCTCACATCAAACGAATGCATCCTGGCTTCGAAAACGAGGTGGTCGATCTGACTGATGACACCATTTCAAATTCAACTACAACAAAAACGGAGGAAGCACCCTCCCAACCTTCTAGACCGAAGGCTGACCCAACAGAGAAACGAAGAGGCAGAACTCGCAACTTCACAAATGTGATCTTCTTCGATTACGACTAGCCTGACATTCTACCAGGCCATCTCTGATCGATTGCATCGTGCGAAATCACAAAGGATGTATCTCATATCAAGAAGCACAATCGGTCCAAGAGAGTCCTCATTTTCCATTCTGGGGAGTGTTGGAAATATTTACATTGTCACAATCAATAAGACACCCAATTGCACCTGCCCCGACTTTGCGAAGGGCAATCTCTGCAAACACATCGTGAGGAGCACACAACACCCATCATGAAATAACATCTCGCGAGATCTTTGTCTATTTGAGAGTGCTCCGAGTGAGTGAAAACGATCGGGTGATATGTCAATCCCATCTGTTGGATGCTGAGCTGGACCACATATTCGACCACGCACCGAAGGATCCCTCGGCTACATTTGTCGCCTCCTCTGCCGTGAGGAAGAAGTGAGAATCACTCTCACATCGGCCTGGCGATTGATACCATGATAGGTACAAACAGATCCAGGGCGGTGAACACCAAGAAGAGGAAGAGGAAGAAGAGACCGGGGTCAAACGACAACCCATCAACAGAGATGATTGGTAAGCGCATCATTCCAATCATCAGGAATGACTCACATGTAACAGTCCTATATGTTATGAGCTCATGAAAGAAGGAAAAGAAGAGATCGTCTGGTGTTCTGTGTCCTGCGGTAACAACATCCACAAGACATGCTTCGACACGTGGCAGAAGTCAAAGCAAGGAAAGGCCGACTGCGTGTGGTGTAGAGCTCAGTGGCCAAAAGAAAGAAAAAGAAAGAAGAGCGGGGAAGATCGCATGAACTTGGAGTCTTCTGGAGATTCCTACGTCAACCTTGCCGAGCTTCAGGTGTGCATCAGACGTGAACCCCAAATTGATCGAATCTCAATTCCTCCAGCCCGGAATGTCTACAGAGCGAGACACCTCCACGTATAACCAATATGGCTGGAATCGCTACAAGCACTACGATGATGATGATGATGACGACGACGGTCATCATCACTACCGAAAGAGAAGGGGATACTATTAAAGGAGATAAGGGCATCATTCTGTCATCGATGAAATCGCGGAGATTCGGAATCCAGACTTTGGAATCGATCCGACTGTCAGCAAGCTCCCGTGTGACACACTTCCCCTCTTGCCCACCAATTGGAGGTGCATCCATGCTCCGGTGAAGGGGTGGACGCCCAAATGAGCGTTCGCAAGAGAAAAAAACATAACTCTTCGGATACGTATCATGATACGATTCGTCTTATTTCTCTCTCTCTGCTTGACGGTCTCTGCCGCCATCGATGCCATCTGCCCTCCTCCTCTTAAAGGATGTGGTCCGTCATGTTATCTAGATGACCTCTACTGCTGCTCCAACGGTCAACTGCTTCAGAAGAGGTTCTGCGGGGTGATGACATCAGCATCACCACCACCATCGACGACGGTCGCCACTGCACCATCTCTCTGCCCTCCCACTCTCTCTCAGTGTGGCTCGGCCTGTTATACTCCAGATAAGTATTGCTGCGTCGGAGACAATCTGGTGCAGAAGCAGTTCTGTGGGGCCACCTCATCCACCTCTTCCAGCCAAGCTTCCTCTCAGACCACGTCCGTCCCATCTACATCTACACTATGCCCTGCACCCTCTCTTCCGTGTGGTATCTCCTGTTATACGACGGATAAGTACTGCTGCGTAAACGACGCCCTGGTGCAGAAACAATTCTGCGGACTCACCTCATCTACAACGCCCACAACTTCAATTTCCACGACTTCCACTCCCTCGACTACAACGCCGACGACCTCAACTCCGGCCACTACCTCCGCTTCTCTCTGTCCTCCCAACCTACAGCAGTGCGGCACCTCTTGCTTCTCCACCGATCAATACTGCTGTGAGAATAACGTCTTGGTTTCGAAGGAATTCTGCGGCACGGTAACCAACGGCGGTCTGGCGACTTTCTCTACGAAACCCCTCACTTCAGCCCCCTCCACCACACGGAGCACTTCTAGCTCACGTTCGACGACCATCAGCAGCAGCACCAGCCGGTCGACTACAAGCAGCCGGTCGACTACCAGCACCAATATCCCCGTTTCCACATCATCCTGTCCCGTACCTCTCTTAATGTGCGGTGTCACGTGTTACTCTACCAGTCTGTACTGCTGCGTAAACAACGCCCTCTTACAGAAACAATTCTGCGGTGCGGCCACAACTGCAGTATCCAGCACTGCGGTTGTCACCACGCAATACGGAACGATCGAGAACGGAAACCGCTTGGGAGGAACTATCGCCCAGTTGAGGTCCACCAAGTGAGTTTAGAACTCACTTCAACCGCTGAAGTCATCCAGCGCGCAGGACTGCCAATTGCAATGCTATAATAACCCCAAATGTTCCGCGTGGGCTTACGAGTCTTGTATCACAAATACCTGTCTTCTGAAGGACAGCACGGCCGGCCAGCTCAATCTGGTCGCCTGCTACACCTCTGGAACGATCATCCGAGTCGATCCCAACTTCAACTCTCAGGCCGATTTCACAGTCATCAACAGCTGTAGCAGTCCGGTGAGTATCCATCTCCAAACCTCATCTCACTTTGATCAGCTCTTCGTGGAAGGTAGAATGGGAGGACAAGGTGGCCCACTCCCGGGGCAGAGCTCCACAGTTCGAAAGTGAGCCGAGAGACGAAACATGTACACGGACTGATGAGGATAGATTGGGCGTGGGAGCGACTATACAATACACCATTCCAGATACTGGAGCAGAGGGAACGAGATTCTGGGCTAAATATGGATGTGACGACAGCGGACAGAACTGTCTCATCGGTGATTCCTCTCAGTACTACCCCAACCCCCCCGGAGGTGTGTCTTTAGAAAGGCCCACAGAGTGATTACGTGGCAGGTTGTCCACCGGGTGGATGTCTCATTCCCATCGATTCTCTCTTCGAAGCTACTTGGGGATGCAAGCCTGGTTCTCCCTGTGCCACCACCAACCCCACCACTTGGTTCGATACCTCACAGGTACGATCGATTTAAAAATCACAAAGATTATATTCCTACCGTTCACGACAACGTCTTGTTTCATGGTAATGAAATTGGATAGGTGGACGGATGGACCATTCCTTACAAAGTGTACCTGTCCGGCCAGACTGGAAAATGCGATTGCGATGGGAACTCCTGCAGGGGACTGACGGTGACTCATCTTTGATGATCCATCTAATTTGTACAGCTGGTCGATGGCTCCAATCTAGATCTCAAGAAATGTCCCACAGCTGACGACGCTTCGTGGGACGGTAGATTTCCCTCCTACAGCGGCATCAACATGACCGGGCTGGATCTGAGATACATCAAGAACAACATGGTGTTGGGCTGTATATCTCCGTGCAAGAAGCTCACTTACGGTGCTCCCTCTGGTTACGGACTGAATGAAGGCTCTATCCCCGCCTTGTACATGTGTTGCCCAACGCCCAACCCACAGTGAGAATGAGACATTTGTTCCTCTTTTGATTGAGAGATAGAAACTGCCGCATCGATCAGGGATGCATCGGACCACAAGACTGTCGCAACGGTCCCATCACTGATACGCAATTTGTGAAAGTCATTCATCAGACGGCACCGGGCATCTATTCCTTCGCTTATGGTGAGGAGACAGTTTATTTCGTGGGTTCAGGGTGATGACATGGATAGATGACGGAGTCGGCCTGCATGCCTGCCCTGCGGGTGTGGTCAAGTATGTGGTGAGTGAAGATGGACATGGTAGAGGCCTAACAGATACAGATGGAATTCTGTCCCGCTGGTAGTGCTCAATATCCTCTCCCGCTGTGATCAGACACACGACGAACACTGTTTATTTATGCAGTATTTATGTAAAATCACAATAAAAGGCATCCACACGAAGAAACATGGAGTCTTCATCGTCTCTTGGTCACAATAGGTTCTTTTCCTGTGACGACATCGAACCACATGCGGAAGTCGCTGATCAGACTGTAGAAGGGATACTTGAATGTCGCAGGTTTGTTCTTCTCTGAAGAATGGATCAGAAACATACGTCGCAGGGCTCACCGAAGAAGAAGTGACCTGTCCAGCCACACCCATATCTGTTTCATCGTTCAATCGAGAGGGTCATTACGTAGACGACCACTGACCCACAGAGAGGTAGAAGCCACAGAGAAAACCAATTTCCAGTGACAATGATCCAGAGAGCTAACAGGATGACACCTGTTGTCCCAGCTACGTGAAGACCTCTACAGACGGGGTCGGAGTGTTCTGTGAGATAGAACGGGTAGAACTCATCCCAACTACGGTATACCTTCGATGGTTTGCTCATTGTTTGCGTATGGTATGATGATGTTTGTGTGGGGATTTATCCATTTTTCCGTCAGAACATGACATCACATCGACCATGGATTCCAGCCACAAAAACATGATGATTGAACAATTACCACTCGATTTTGTCACCATGGTATTCCAGATCCGTTTATGTACTTGAGCTGATGTTTGATGATGCAGGGAATGTTCATAATAGACGACATCATTTACGAAGACGGATCAGAGAAACGCCAAGTGATCGGTGGTGGTGGCACTTGGGGTGACTCACCCATCCTAATGTATGTTGTCTAAAACGAATAGCTCTACTTGGTGCTAGGTTACATCGACCACCGCCCTCTTCTAGTCGTTTGTCTATGATCGTTCACACTGGTCATGATTTTCCTGAGAACATTAAAGAGGATCTGTTTCGATTGGACACCAACACAATTCTACGACCCACACCTCACCGACTCACTACTCGTGGATTGAATGTTTACAAGAGTGGACAAGATCGAGGTGATCTGAATGGAAATGGAACCTCGCTCACCTCCCATAGGCTTCACTTTTATGACAGAGAAGCAGAGAGTTGAAATCATCGATTTAGATGGAGATCTACTGATTTCCAAGTGAGAAGACGATGTGGGTACGTCTCATCATCGAAGGTCATATCACTTCATATGTCCACCCGATCGAGCGCTATCGATGTCTCAAGAATTGATGAAGAAAAGAAGAGAGAAAGGAGTGCACACCACTCCCTATATCGTCTGGGAGCCATTCCCAGGTTCTCTTTAGAGCATGCGATACCCTCATCTGAAACAGATAATACAGGTGCTTGTTCTGTGGATCATCTGGAACAGTGTAAGGAAGCCATGAAGGTCAGATTGGTCTATAAATTATCGAAAAATAGAATGAACTACCTTTCTTATGGATTTATCATCAACGACATGTCGTGTCAGCTATATGCTGATGAGATGCAGGTGGTCACTGTCTTAACACCCAACCATGCCGAGGCGTGTGGACTCCTTGATATCCCCTTTGAGGACACATTAGATCATGTGATCGATGACTGTCACATGACGACTCTCGCCTGACCATCTTTACCAGGCCGTTCGAGTGGCCAGAACCTTCTTAGAATTTGGAGTGGGAGAAGGAAAAGGATGTGTCATCATCCGCTGTGGTTCCTTGGGGTGCATTCTCGCAGACATCCACGGCACCACCCATTTTCCCGCCTTCTGGGACGTTCGAAATTTGAATCGGGTCATCGATCCTACGGGGGCGGGAAACGCTTTCTGTGGAGGACTCTGCATCGGCCTGTCCATCACCGGCGACACGAAAGAAGCTATCACCTGGGCTCAAGTGCGTCTGTCTTTACATCGCTGTCCTCATCATCACAGGTCAGCTCTTCGTTCGCCATCGAACAGATTGGAATGCCCAGCGTTCAAGTTATAGACGGCACAGAGATGTGGAACAACGAGGGAGTGCAGGAGCGGAAGGACAGATACCGAGAAAGGCTGACGGGGCGTCAGAACGGATGTCCATACTAAACGCTATGTGACCGTGTGTTACTCTTATTCAATGATCTTTCTCTCTTTCCTCTTGCCGTACTCACTCCTCCATCACTTTCCTCATGCAAACGGACACCCCGACACGAACACGTGAAGACTTTCTCGGTCGAACTGTCTCTGAAGGCCGAAGGTAGCTCTATATGGACAGATGAACTCTGATGTCCAACCCAAGAAGTAGAAGGAATATAGAAGAGAGGGTGAAGGATGTTGTTCTGTGAAGTGCGGTGTCGGGGTTCATGTAAATTTCAATAAAAAGTACGGCCGGGTTCCACGAAGTCTCAAATACTGTGTCACGTGACATGGAAGATGTTCCATAGTTTGGACATTCGAACGTAAAGACAGAAGAGAGAAGCATGCACAAGCTCAAGTATTACGCAATAACTCTACTGGCACTCTTTCAGACCGTTCAGAGCGGTCTGGCATCATTAGGAAGTGGAAGCACCAGAAACATGTTGGGGGGAGGAACTACCAACAATGAATTCTGCTCTTTAGATAGTACCGGTAATTGTCAGTGGCCAGACTATGCCAAAGTGAGTTGTCTCCTCTTCAACAGATGATGTCTCAATCACATTTTCTAACGTCACAATTTCAGGGGTTAGCCACCATAGCACTTCCATTCATTATCATTGCCGTCCTCTGTTTAGTAGCCATTCCTGTTTTCATCATTGGTCGTTATGCATTGGGCATCTTCGGGGGCAGGCACAGAGCGCCTGGAACTTGGTTCTTCGGCCACAACAGCTGGTGAGATTCCTTCATCACGGTGATTCTCTCCATCTCACATTTTCAGCTGTGGAAAAGTCAACCGTTCACAATATGTCGACCGTCCCTCTAGACTCGATTTCGACGGAATAGACAGAAGAGAAGGAGCTGGGACCATCCATTACACGTCATATTCTAAAGTCGAGGTTTGGGGCGTCAGGATAGCACTCCTCGCCCTCTTCATAGCAGTCATGTGAGAACAGAATCTTTGTTGGCACCGCTGATGGACTTAGTGTCTGCATGGCAGTCGGTCTGGCTGGAAACTCTAAGGTCGCGAGAGGATTAGATAACACCGTCGACATCGTCACCGTCACATTACAAGAACTGAGTGGTAATGTGAGTCACCCCGTCTCCTCTTACAATCAGCTAATCGTCCACAGATCACCGCCGCCGTCAATGCCGTAAAGGATTTACCCGACACCGACGCCATTCTCTCCGCTGAGAACCAACTCTTAGGTAATCATCCTCCATATCACATGTGACATCATGATCTGATCTCCTCAGGTGTCGCCACCAATGCAACGAACGTGGCCACAGACATTCGCAGCGCGAGGAACAGCTACGCTCCCGCCCGAACCGCCGTCACCACCGTCATCTTGATCCTTCCCGCCATCTTCATCGCGATGGCTGCCGTCTTTGCCTTCTTCAACTTGCCACGTATCGTCTACACCATCTTCTACATCACCTTCATCGTGTCCCTGCTCATGTGGCTCTTCACCGCCATCTACGTCGCCGTTGCTGTCATGGCCGCCGACGGGTGCCGCACAGCAGGTGAACATCCCTGTGCTTACGCGTCGAATTCTCATTGAAATTCCAGGTCCCTTCGTATCCAATTTGAGATCTTTACCCTCCGATCAAGTCCCAGACACTGCCATCGATCAATTTGTCGCCTGCTCGAACGGTGCACAGTTTGCCTCCTACAGAAACCTCGCTCTACAATCACAGACTGCCTTGAGGTCTTCTGTCTGTTCGGCTCAGAGCAAGATCTGTCAGAGTGCCGGGCAGACCTGTTCTACAACGAGCTGCGTCAGCGGGGATTACCAGGGAACCATGGATACGGTCGTCAACGACATCAGTGGAAACAGCGCGACGAGGAAGACGTTCGCAGATTGCGCGCAGAACTGCTCCAATGCGAATCTGAAAACTGCGACTGCGGCAGTCATGACCTTGATCGGCTACTCTGAGCAGTACGATGCAGTGTACGAGAACAACCTCTTACCTGTTCTCAACTGCAGCATTGTAGATCCTGCCATCGACGGCATCGTCGCGGAATTCTGTGGAGACAACTCGTGAGCCATTTTATTTCATTTTATTTCATTTCATTCGATCGTGACTCACGGATGTAGGGCCGGTACGGATTCACTATCGGGGATCTTCTTGGCTCTGGCCATCATCAACGTCTTCGTCACCACCATCGTGCTGATGACATACAAGAGATGGAGGAAGGACAACGCCATCATCACGTCGAACAACGAGCAGTTTGAATTGAAGATGCCACCCCCACCTGCCCCATACAATCCAGAGTACAGCCCGGAGAGTCAGAGATTCCGTTGAAAACTGTATATATACCCTGTGGATAGATATCGAGTATCGAATAAATGCAAAGATATGAAAGGAGAGGATCGTTTCATTCTGCTTTCTTTTCGTGGCCAGTGAGGAGGGACAACCAGAAGACAAAGAGGAGGCAGCACGTGATGGTGATGCCCAACATGATGGCTTTACGGATCTCATCACAGAGGGTCGGTCGATCACCCTCTCGGTTCTGTCTGATGTATTGCCCCTTCACTTTTCTCTCCACCTTGTCTGTGTCACACGATGAGTCGGTGACGAATGAGTTACGGTGCATCTCACCATCTAACAGTCTCTTGTAATCATCCACCGAGAGTGTGACGTAATCTGAATGTGTGAGACATGACGTCGATCAGACGTCTCATCATCACCTCGTGTCTCGAGGAGGGTCGGGATTCCTCGTTCATCACGTGGGAGGTGCATCAAAGGTGATGCGTCGCTCATCATCGGAGTCTTTCTCAAAAGACAAGGTGGAGTGTTCAGAGAGATGGACACCATGTCATTGGGAACCATCTTGGATCGCGATGTCGATCGTGGGGAGTTCATGAGCTGTCTGGTACACGGAGAACCCAAAAGCCTCGATGTCACCGTCGACAGCCCTCTACGCATGGCACACACGCAAATTTACGAGAAACTTTCTTCGTATTAGGAGAGGGTGGCGCTGATCTTTTTCCAGAATGAAGAAGAGAAAAATTAGATGAAATTATCATCCATCAAAGATGAGTGACAGGCACAAAATTCGACCGAATTCTCATTAAAATACGATTTATTTTTGTTGTAGGGAAACAAAACACCCATCTAAGAGAATCAGGAGAAGCATCCGATCCTCCATAGAGATGACGACCATTGGAGGTCCAGGTATTACATCTTTTTATTTCCATCATCGCTACATCATGACCGATCGTCTATGATATGGTCACGCTTCAATCGGTCGACGAGAGGAGTCTGAATAGTCACAGTGGCTTCCAATGTTACTTCTCTACCAGCATTCAAACTAGGTGGTGAGAAGAGAAAGAAACCAAAGAAATCAAAGAAGAAGAAGCCCCCTGCCACTAAATCCAAGAAAGAGACTACCCCAGAGTTTGTCAGGTAGATAGATGAAGCACATCGAAACACTAAAGATCACCATTTCCTCTCCTCTAATCCATGTCACAGCTCCGAAGAGGAAGACTACTCTGATGATGGAGATGAGAGCATGAAAGGTGAGGATTTCAATCCATCTGAATCTCTTATCACCATACAGGCTATCGCTATGGAGGTTACCATCCGGTACAATTGGGAGAAGTTTATAATGAGAGATATGTCGTCTTAGAGAAGTTGGGTTGGGGTCATTTTTCAACCGTATGGCTCTGTCGAGACGGGTGATCATCGAAGGAGATATGTTCGCTCTTCTCACAGCCCATCAGGTCAAACGGTCAACTCACCGCTCTGAAGATCGTCAAGAGCGCCAAACATTACACGGCCGCAGCCAAAGATGAGATCAAGATCTTAGACACCATCCGACAGAACGATCCGGAAAGAACTCAGAGATGCCTCCACCTCCTCGATCACTTCACACATCACGGTCCTCACGGCAAACGTGAGTCCATCTCCATCATTCACATCACCGACCATCAACAGACGTGTGCATGGTGTTCGAAGTCTTGGGAAGCAATCTGTTAGAGTTGATCAAGCGCTACGATTACCGAGGCATTCCCATCCGCATCGTCAAGAGCATCATCCGAGATGTGTTGGTGGGTTTAGACTACCTCCACACGAAATGTGGCATCATCCACACGGACCTCAAACCTGAGAATGTCCTCCTGCAAAATCCACTGGCCAAGCCCCAGAAGAGGAAGAGGCCGGTGTCCATGCAGATCGATCCCATCATCATCGTGCAGAAGTCACCACCGCCCTCTCAGGAACCACCGACAGTCATCGGTGAGATGAAAATGGAGGGAGTCGCTGATGTCATCAGTCAACTCACCCGATGGTGATTACATCATCAAGAAGCACAGGATACACAGACAGTCTATGGAAGAGACGGACAGCCTGAGGTTCAGCACTCTATCCATCGAATCTTCTGAAGAAGATCCCAGGGATAGCACTTTGCGTCCAGTGAGACAGAATCCCGCCGAAAGGGTGGATTTGAAATTTGAATTCTGACGGAGGGCAGAGGTCAGAGATGGGAGAGGTGCAGGAGATCGAGCCTCCCATCAACAGGAGAGCTTCTCGATCCGTTTCCAGAGAAAACTCTCGTGAAAATTCTCGCGAAAATTCGAGGGAAAATTCCAACGAGCATTCCAACGAAAACTCGAACGAGAACTCAAACGAAAATTCAAATGAAAATTCCAACGAGAATTCGGAAGAATCTTCTCTGCCTGATTTAGACGTGAGACTTTTCCATTCGAATTCAAGTTGAAATTTGGGCAGGAGGGAAGCGAAGACGTCTCAAATTTCATCCAAGCCGTCGAGCTCGACGAGAACAATCCCAGCACCTACCGTGCATCCCTCGTCGATTTTGGTAACGCCTGCTGGACGAGAGAACATTTCACCGTAAGATCTACATCGATCTTGAAGATCTGATCGAAGATAGGATGAGATCCAGACGCGGCAGTATCGAGCACCTGAGGTCATATTGGGAGCCAAATATACCACCAGCGTGGACTTGTGGTCAGTCGGTGAGTTTATTCTTTCTCTTCTCTTCTCATTCGGTGTAGGGTGTCTCGCCTTCGAACTGCTGACGGGAGACCTCCTCTTCGAACCGAAAGATGGTGACAGCTATGACAAGGACGACGACCACCTCGCTCAGATGATCGAAGTGAGTTGTCTACGTGATCGATGTCATGCGAGCGTCATCATGATGAA
The DNA here is from genome assembly GCA_003024175.1 of Planoprotostelium fungivorum. NCBI lineage: Eukaryota > Evosea > Variosea > Cavosteliida > Cavosteliaceae > Planoprotostelium > Planoprotostelium fungivorum. The sequence goes on along the minus strand of MDYQ01000002.1, from coordinate 40,869 downwards.
GAGTCTGATGATGTCAGGTGTTGGGCAGAATTCCAAAGAAATTTGCTCTCAGCGGAAAACACTCACGAATGCATTTCAACAACCAAGGAGAGCTAAAGTGAGATACATCGAAATGGTTCATCCTAACGCGTTCAGATTCATTCGGAGGCTGTCCATGTGGGGGCTACCTGAGGTGAATCCTCTATCTGCGACGAGCTGACAGAGAAATAGGTGCTCGAGCAAAAGTATAGATTCGAGTCGGAAGAAGCGAAAGAGATCGCGGCTTTCATGAAGCCCGTGATGGAATTTTTACCCGAGAAGAGGTTCACTGCGGCACAGATGCTGAAGCACAAGTGAGATTGCTCGCTCATCTTCTTGACTCACAGCTGCAGGTGGCTGTCAGACCTTCCTCCCTTATCGGAGAGTGTTGTTCTACCTGTGAGTGAGAAGGATCCAGCTCAATAAACACTCGTTTGAAACATGTTCTTCAGATCATGTCACCAGATCCAACGCGGATGATGTTTGTGATCAGGATATTCAGGTGTCGCATTTTGGAGATGGAATTTCGATAGGTCATGTGATCTCCTGTCCTGTGTCGATTTGTCAATCCTCAGTCGCATGAATAAGAAATGCGTTCGTCCAACTTGTGTCAAACAGCAGAACAACACACGCGGTCTGACAGGGGCAGATGAGGCGCTAAAGTCCACATATCACTGACCTCCTTTGATGAATTATCCAAACATCCCGTGAGAAGCGATACACGCGCACGATTGCAGACTGAGCCATCACAGACTCGATGATTGCACACTGACAAAACTACACGCACTGATTCTCAAAGAATGTAATGAGGATTACTCAGGTCTGTTTAGTCGAAGAGAGCATCGCGTATGACACAAAATGTAGATAAAAAAGCAGCTGGAATGATACGACCCGAACTGAAGAAGCAAGAGGATGCATTGAAAGAAGTTATGATAGACGTACAAACACTTCTGTTCGATCCGCAATACAATGGTGCAAACAACATCGGGGACCCCAGAGTGAAACTGGCGGTGGTGGAAGACATTCCGCGACCTACTCAAGCGGTGACACATCCTAATCATATTCTGAACACGTCTGATGTTGGTGCACACAGACCATGTTGAAGTTGCTCAACAAACTGAAGGATAACCCAACACTGTTTGTATCTGCCTTCTTAGCCGCCGAAAAGAGAGGTGATCATCTTAACATCCTCTCCACCTGATATAATCACATCAGATCTCAACGATCTAAATCTCTTCACGCGAGTCGTAATCTCCTCCATCTTCAGCAACTGTTGTTCCACAAAGGATGAAGNGAAGTTGCTCAACAAACTGAAGGATAACCCAACACTGTTTGTATCTGCCTTCTTAGCCGCCGAAAAGAGAGGTGATCATCTAAACATCCTCTCCACCTGATATAATCACGTCAGATCTCAACGATCTAAATCTCTTCACGCGAGTCGTAATCTCCTCCATCTTCAGCAACTGTTGTTCCACAAAGGATGAAGCCAGATTCTTGCGATTCATAGAGGTGATCATCACCTCACCTTCGAATCATCAACCCCACAGGCGCTCGTCGACTCCATGAAATGCCAGGGACTCTTCGTTCGTGACGGTTACCAGAGTCCCCGATACTTCAACGAGTTCATACGCTCCTACATCAAGTCGGTGCATCACCATCTTCTCATGATTTGACATCTAAAGATGCACAACGGCGGGAGAATACCTCGTGGACAATCTGAGAGAGATCCTCGTGTCTCACCTGAACGGCCTGACCGATGAATTCCAACCATCCAGCTTGGCCACGAGGATTATGGATCGAGTCATGTCGAACGTGAACAAGATTCCTTACGGCATTCGTTACATCGCAGGTAGACTGCAAGAGTGAGTCGGGTTGGTGGAATTTTCGATGACACTTCAGGGTGGGGGTATCACTGCAGTGGGAGCAGGAAGATATCAATTCGGTTCTTCTCCACGATCTACTCTTTGGTGACGTCATCATCCCGTGTATGTTGAGGCCCACTCTGTACGGAAACATTTGGACCGGTGGGAGTTGCTTATTTCTTAATCGAAACTGAAGAGAGGGTTAGGTATAGAGCCAACGGAGCTCATGATCACACAGATGGCAGGTGCCGCTACGAGGTTACTGAATGTTGACATGAGAAGATCACCTCAGCTCAATCTATTCTTCAAGAAATTAGTTCATGGTATCCACAGACAGGTCGTGTTAGAGGTGAGCTCGTGTTGCCTTGTAGAACCACTCGAACGATGATTTTCTGTCTTCTTCGTTGAACGAGATCAGACGAAGGAAGGATTCGACATGGATGAATTCGATCACGTTCTCATCACCAAGGGAAATTATCAACTGCTCACTCGCAGCCTCGGTCAAAATTCCGGTAGACATTCGACTACAACGAGACGATTTACGAAGCGTAACAGGGTCGATGACGGGCCAGATTTCGATGCAAAGGGTGGGGACACCACCGAAAGCCTCGGCGACAATGGAGCAGAGGAGGAATTACACGGCTTTCTCTAATTCTGGTTCGAATACCCTTCTGAGTCTGGTCGCCGAGTCAGAGGTGATTCAACTGAATGACGTCATCGTCTCATTCGAACCAGTTGGCCTGCATGAACGAAAAGTTTAAATCCACTTCGGAGGTGAAGATGGGATTTTATTCTTTTTATTTGATGAATGAGTTGGGACTGAGCGATCGTCAGAATGCCCTGATGATCTTACGCAAACAACCGCACAAGCGAACGGGTAGTCGACCACCCATTCCTTCTACACAATTAGAAACTCACTCGATAAGAGAAACGAAGAAGAAATTGACCCACGTGTTACTCCGATTACCCGATCTATTCGGTGAGGTCTTCCTGGGAACGATGAAAACTGAACGAGATTTCAGGAGTGACGGACGACATGCCCATCGTGGAGGCGTTGGAGCTCCAGTTGATGTTCTGGCAGGAGAGCAAACATTCCATGTCCGTACAAGTAGAAGCCACCATCAAAGACCTCAGATCATCGAATCTACCAGACGAATACAAGGAGAACAACTATCAATTGCTCCTCTACGAGATCATATCGGTATGGTTCTCATTCGGATGAAACTGACTCGTTGCAGAGCGTGCAAGAGAGGAGGAGGGTATCGTTGGGGGTGTCACTGCAGGGGATCATGGAGAGGACCCATTATTATGTACAGAAGCTGACCTCCTTGAGAAACACTCTCGCTCACGCCTTTTTGAACGCAAACAAACTACGACAACATTTTTACGGCTACCATCAGAGGTGAAGATTTCTCCAACGAGAGGAAACAGTGTTCACCTCTACGTCAGCTTCGCTTCCATACTGACCACAGATCAACTGACAAAGAGGGAGAAGTGTGACTGTGATCCCCTGTCGACCGATGAGAAGGAAGCAGTGAAGGGTAATTGCCGGGTGAAGAGCAAGCGAATAAGAAGTGAGAGAGGAGGAGAGATCCGTACGTATGAGGACTCACGAGGCACAGATTGGGTCAAAGAGATCGTCGATAGTGTATTCCCTGGAAAGAACAGACGAAATTTCATCGACATCGCCATCAAACAGCTGGAGGCCAATTTCGTGGGGGAACTCTCTCCCTAGTGAGACGGACACATCACGTGACCTCTGACCCCCTCCAGCCTCCTCCAGAGCCATCCATCGGACAATGTCCTCTCTTTAGAGATCAGACTCCAACAGGGGTTACCTCCTTCTTACTTCCACATACCAGAGATCCTTTGGTTCGATTCTCCGTGGGTTCCCGCGCAGAAGGAACTGTTGAAGATGCAAAACTTCAAGGTGAAGATTTATTTCGTTTTATTTCGAGAGTGAAAGAGAGAAGGCACCGAGGGACAAGTTCAGATGCATCGAGAACTGTTGGGAGTTGGTTGATATGTCCACGAGGATGTTGGGTGGGAACACGTCCGCTGAGAAATCTTGTCTGACGACAGGCAGATGAAGCTTCACCCGATAACATCCTAAGTGTCATGTCGTACGTCATTTACGCCGCCGCCGTCCCTGGCATAATCAGCACCATCCAGTGAGTCATCTCCTCTCTCTCTCCTCACCCTCTTCAGTTTCATCGAGCTCTATTGCAGTCTAGACGAACAAGAGTTGAACCGTCTCTATAACTTCAAAGCCTGCCTCTCCGTCATCCAATCCGTGCTCAAAGCCAGCCGGAGGACCTCGACCGAGTTTCAGAGGTCCCTTTCTATTTCACAATAAAGATGAAGTCTATCAGCTCCCAATTCAGAAGTGAGCTGGTGATGCCTTCTGAACTTTTGCCCACGCAATTCTTACAAAAAGGTGATGGAAGGAGTGCTGTACGAAGGTTCGTTTTCGTGTTAAATTTGCCGAGTTGTAGAGGAGTAACCATAAAGGTCGTATATCGCCATAGTGAATCATATTTTCTCATAAATAGTCCCATTTTCTATCTCACAGGGAGAACCCAGGCAGTTTCCTTGTATACAAGGAAACTGGAGAAGATATTTCCAGTGAATCATTAAGCCTTCTGTGGGTGACAGCAGCAACGGGGTGGATTATCGTAAAATAGTCAAGAAAGACGCATTTTGATGAAAGGCGATACACAAAGGAGATTTCTTACCACCTGCTTCCACACAAATCCCTCATGAACAGACGACGACACTCAGTGCCTCCTGAGACATGCAAGACTCCTATTGGGATTCGAAGGGGGATAAACAACAGCAGCCGCTAAATCCACCTCTCTATTTGGCTCAAGGAAATCGGCAAACTTCAGATGCTTGGGATATTCCCACTCCATCGAGTCACACACGTCCTCAATCCTTCTTAGAGGATCTCTTCAGTGATCTCCACGCCACCCCGCTCAGAAGATCCAGTTTAGACATCGAAGATCGTTGCTCATCCAGCTGGCCACCGCTGACGGCACAGAATCAACAACCCTTCTTCACGCGCAGCATGGTCTTCTCCTCCACATCGACCACAGAGACGACGTCATCTATGTCCATCAGAGAGGAGCCGTCTCCAAGACAGCCGCATGTGTCAAGAGAAACGAACCCAAAGAAGTCTAAAACAGATAACTCCTCGGCCAACTGGTTTCATATCTTGGAGCCGTTGAAACCGAGGCAGAGGAAGTCATACAAGGCCGAGCCGCGCTACCTCTCTCCGAATCCCATCGTCGTCGGGTTAAAGGAATTCCATCGTGCCAGGGACATCCTCAGTGGCATCATTTCGGTCGAGCTGGTGGATGGAGACGGTAACATCCTGGATCCATTGCGGAGGAACTACCTATCGAGCAACACCGCCCTCTATCAGAATCTGGGGGAAGATGCAACTTGTCGGTTCTCACTGAGGATCTTGGAGAACACTCGTGATGGACCGATGAGGCTGCTCTTCTCTATCAACTTCATGACACGAGATGGTGTCTCTGTGAATGAGCTCGTCTACAGCAATCAATTTGTAGTCAGCTACTCCAACAAACACTCTGCAAAGTATCCCACGGCGAAGAGGAGGAAGAAAGAAGATGCAGAAGAGACGTAGCCTCTTCAGGTGAGCCAACACATTTCATCCACATTGCTTCCTTTCTCCTGTTGACTCGAGGGCAGTTGTTTCATATGGATCAGTTCTAGATGCCTGGGAGAGGCATCAGCTCTTCAGTGTTTATGTCAAGTGACGATAAACTATTTGTATAGAATCAACTCCTCATCCTCTTCCAACTCATCTACACAATCGTTGTCGATGAGACGTCTCAACATGACGATGATGATCCAGTCACGAGAATCGAATCTTTATTCCTCTAAACAAGGAAACCAACCTTCTTCCAATGCCCAACGAACTTGGACACAAGCTGATCATCCATCTCGGGACAATTTCGAATGGCCTCCGACTCTTCACTCGACAACTTTGTGTCGAGGGAGCACATGTCATCCTCCACAGACAAGAAATATTCCTTCAGCTTCACCATCGGGTTCTCCTCCGCTGATTCCTCTCGATTCACCAAGTCATCCTTCCATTGCGAGTTGTCCACCACTTGGAATTCGAGGCCAGAAGCTGAAAGGTGGTGGAGAAAGTGGGACCAGGTGGTAGTGTTTGGACTGACAAAGTGTCTCACCTGAAGAGTGTCATCTCTTTAAAGGAGAGAGATCCACTCACCCTGGGACCTTCGAAGGGCACCTGTGAAGTCTCCATGATGGCTCTGGCCAGGGTGTCGACGGGTATATAGTCGACATTTCCGTACTGTGAGGGCATCTTCTTTGAGAATTGAGAACCCTTGATCATCATGGGGATATGTTCGCTGACGTTCCAGACACCTGATGACGTCACGTGACGTAAGATGACGTGCATCACCTCGTGTACTTCCGGCGATCTGTCCGATTCTGCAGATCAATGCGGGAAATTTCGAGTGAATGGATGCAGCCGCGACAGTCTGCTCGGTGACCCACTTGGACAGACAGTATCCAGAGCCACCGGCCACTCGACTCTCTTCGTACATCTTTTCCTCTACCTTTCCTCTCTCATTCCATGCATCTACACTGCCCACTCACCTTCCCGCTCAGTCTCACGACGGCACCCACTGAGCTGCAGAAGACCAATCGTTTGGGCTGACCCTGAGAGGACATCCTGCAGAAGGCTTCGACGGATCGGATGAGAGGGAGGAAGCTGTTGACACTGGCGTTCCAGTCCATCTTCCATCCACACAAGTAGATGTCGGTCACGTGATCCGTCCACTCTTTCCAGGAAGTTTCGTCGAGACCCAAATTCTCGTCGTCACCCTGGGGGAAGAATTTGAGACGGCTCGATTGGATGGACTGTTGTAGTTCGGCTGCGGGGAGGTCACGTGACAGCCACGATTGCAAGACGCGTGAATTGTCTGTGGATTTCAGTGAAGCTTCGAGGGAAGATGATTCACCTCCACGAACGATGGCGCGGATTTCAGATACGGTAGTATCTGCGATCAGCGATTCCAACAGGAAGGAGCCGAGGGATCCGGTGGTTCCTGGGAATGTCGGTTGATTGTAGATGAGATGGATCACCTGTCAATACGACCACTCTTTTCTTGGATGGGATCGTTGTAGATGAATGTACGGGTAATTGATTCATCCGCTCCACACCCTCCCTGGCCAACCCATTGGCCTCCTCATACGCGTCTTTTTCTTGGAATTTTCCGTCACGAATGGCCTCGAGTGCAGTGATCAACGCGTCTGCCATTCTTCAGTGATGAAACGAAAATCACAATTCAATCGTCGATGTGATTATGGATGATTGATCGAATCGTCGATGTGATTATGGATGATTGATCGAATCGTCGATGTGATGGTGATGGACTCACTCAGAGTGGGATGATGGTACATGAGACTGGTGGGAACTTGGATTCGGGTGGCCTTCTTGATGGTGTTGGTGATGTTCTGGATGCACAGGGAATCCAATCCAACGTCAAAGAGGTTCTGCTCTCCCTCCACCTCACTCAGTCCCAGCACCCTCTTCACTGCTTCCACCACCACTCCCTCGATCTACAACTCGGTCATGACGTCGTGAAATCTCACTTAGATCTCACCTCTCTCTCCTTGGCCATCGTGGTGTCTTCTTCCTCGGTAGAAGTGTACATCTCTTCGATGACCTCCCGGTACAAGACTTCAGTTCTCTTTCGGATGACACTGCCCTTGTCGGTACAGGGTAGTACCATTCCCTTCTCTAAGATATGAACCTTATCCGGGAAAATCCTCGAATGGGACGGGAAATTTCGATTCGCCCGAGCGACGGCGTTGTAGACGACGTCACGAGATTCCCGCGAGATTTCATCCGATCCCAAGATCTGCACGATGACTGCACATTGGAACCTTCCGTGTCCGATGACACACACGTTCATGGGAAGGGAACTGTTGGCCTTGATGTCCTGCGGGTGTCATTTCCCGCGCGATTCGAAATTCAAACCTGCTCCATGGCGTTGGCGTTGGACTTTTCACCGTTCGAATGAACGAGGGTGTCGTCCTTCCTTCCCTGCAGCAGGAACAACGGTCTACCATCACAGCTGAATTCTCCGGTACGTACGAATAAATCTCCGGTGGCGTAATCACCTGCGTAATTGGATCTTGGTCGTACGTATGGACTCACCCTGTGGAGTGTTCTGCATGATGGGACACCTCTGAGGACTGTCTCTGCAGATGACCAGCTCGATCTGTTCACCGAATGGTTCCCATCGGTGCAATACACCAGGAATAACGGCCATGGCAGGAAAATGTCTCTGTTCCCCTTCTTCCGTTCCGGTCATCATCATCAGCTGACACTCTGTAGAGCCCAGAATGGACTACACCTCTCAGTTCCATCTTGAAGAGACGATGGAGATGGGCTCACCACCAGGTTGACTCCATAGTTGAGGTATCTCTCCATCAGCCCGGGGGGACATGGAGCACCACCGAAGTAAAAGTGTTTCATGAGCGACAGTTGAGGCCAGATGGACGGTTTACTCTCGATGAGAGGGATCATCTGCTCGAGGAGGGAGGCTATGCCCACGTAGGTGCTGGGCTGGTAGGTCTCGATGTGTTGGATCATCATCTCTCCCGTGGTGGGAAACGAAGGAGGGAACAAGATGGTGTTGTTCTGTGATGATGTCAGGAGTGGAATGAGATGCAACACGATTGTCATTCGGAATGAGATGGTGGCCTACCTTGAGGACGATGTAGACCATGGAGAAATGACATCCGAAGAGATGGAAGGTGGGAGCGGCGAGTAAGACAATGCCCTTCTGAGCACCGAGCCAATAGGAAGAGTGAGACTGGAATGAACTGACGGGGATGATCTTTGGTATCCCTGTGGACCCAGAGCTATGCATGAACACCCAAGCATCGCGGGGTTCAATTGAAGGGTGATAATCGGGATGAGAACCAGTGGCTGCAGGTGTCTGGAATAAGAGAGGTAATGCCATCAATTCGATCGAGGGATCTTCCTCTTTGACCTGGTGGAGGGATCACGATGGGACGTGAGATTGACTTCTCTCACTGCATTGGCGACTTGGAACAAAGCTTCCACGTGCAACAGACCGATGCTGTTGGAGTTTCGGTATAAATGTCTGTGTGCGATTAGAATAATCAGATAGGGCAGTGTGATGTGCTCACTTGACGATCTCGGCAGAGTTTCTGGGGCTGATGACGAGAGGGACGAAACCAACCTTCAAGATTCCAAAGATGGTGACCAGCAGATTGACACCTGATGTGGACAGAATGCTTATAACAGCACCAGACTGAGGTTTCCATCTCTTCGATACGTATTCGGCCAGATCTTCTGCACGACGATTGAGCTCTCCTACGGTCAATCGGATCTCTTGGCCATCTTGCACCCAAATGGCCACGATCTGATCTGTTTGTGTCTTCGCTTTGAGCTCCAGGTGTTGGAGGAGGGTCAGCATGTCGTCTCTCTACCCAGCTGGGAAAATGAAATGAAAGAGTGTCGGATGGTATTCAGGAGGTCACGACTCCCACCTGATAGAAGATATTCTCCGACACCTTATGGACAAAAATCACTGTCTGACTCGCAGATATATGAAAGATAATGAAGGGCTATACGTAGAGCTCTTATCACAGGAGCTGTACATGCAGTCCGAATCAAAACACATGTTTTCACATCCTTTATTTCGTTCGATCCATCGATTACTGAAGAAGATTGAGTGATGAGATAGAGGATGATGAAGACTCACGGCAAAGATGTAGATGGGGGGCTGGAGGTAGTTTCCAGGGTTGTTCATTCTCATCCCCTGCTCCAACTTCTCGAAGCTCTTCAGATCCTCCTCACTCAGATCGAAATCACAGCAGTGGAGGTTCTGCTCCAGTCTCTTCTGGTTGTTGCTCTTTGGAATGACAGCAATGCCTCTCTGTGTGGCCCATCTCAGGAGAACTTGAGCTGGTTCCTTGTTGTACTTTTTGGCCAACTTGACGACGACCTCGTGCTCAAAGAGGGGCGTGGCATCCTTGGCGCCCGGGAAGTCGATCTCGATGTAAGATTGGGGACCGAAGGAGGAGTAGGCAGTCACGGCGATCTTCTCCAAGTTGGCAAACTTGATCAACTCGGGTTGCTGGAGGTAAGGGTGGTGCTCTACCTGTCGGGTTCAGGTCATGTGTGGGTGGTCGTGGATGGAGAGTGATGCGTAGATGATCGCATCATGGAGGGTGATGGATGAGATGATGGGGTGATGATCGTCGAGATCACCGACCTGGAGGACAGCGGGACGGATGCGAGCTGTGCGAAGGAGGTCTATGATGAGACCTCCGGCAAAGTTGGAGATACCGATGTTCTTGGCCAAACCTGTCACCACCTCAGTCTCTTACTCCCTCTCTCTCCTTCACCTTCGTCGACGAGCTTCTCCATGGCGGCCCAGGTCTCGGCGTGGGGAACGTTGGTCTGGATGACCTGTAGAGGATGAGAAGAGCTGACATCATGTGTCCCACCTTGCCGTCCTCTTGCCAGCCGGGGGGGTAGCGGGTGGCGGGGTCTACGTATTGGAGGGAGATGGGGAAATGGATCAGGAAGAGATCAAAGTAATCGATGCCGTAATCGGCCAACTGCTTTCTGGCCAGTTGAGCCACGTGCTCCTTGGCGTGGAAGGTGTTCCACAGTTTAGAGGTGATGAACAGATCTTCTCTCTTGACCAATCCATCGGAGATGGCACGACGGATGCCTGTAACAGATGAGACAAAGGACGTCGATGGACGCTGGGAAACAAATCACCTTCTCCGGCCTCCTTCTCGTTTCCGTAATCGCAGGCACCATCGAACAGACGGTAGCCAGTCTTGATAGCGTTGTATACAGTGTTAGCGCAGTCGGACTTGGTGACCTGCACGAAAGTTCAATCGGTGACGTCACGATGCATTCGAACGAGATCTTGTTCCATCAACTGTCCCAGATAGATAAATAGAGGAGGATGCTCACCTTCCATAATCCAAAGCCAACGAGAGGCATCTTCTGCCCGGTGGGCTTCAGTTCTACAGAGGGTGTGTTGGGGGCCGACATGATGTTTCTGTATAGAAGATGAGACGATTCGCTTCACGAAGAGAACGGCTCCTCACCTTGTTGTGTGCGTTGCGAATCTGATTTGTTGTCTGTGTCGACGATAGGTTTGTAGACAAACAACTGGAAATTCACAACTGCGACACGGCCGTCTACGTCAGCCATTTATTGTCGTTAGAGGACAACACTTGTGCTGTATGTCCAACCGCTTTCATTTTCACCTGGTAGTCGAATCTCACCCGTACACAAAGACTCCACAATACATGGTAGATGAAATCATCACATCGTGTCTCATGTTATACTACATTTTCTGTCGATAGTGTGCGAAACAGGGCGTCGGCTATGACATCAGAACCAGCCGGCGTGAAGTGCAATCCATCCGTGTCCCAGATCTGACCACATCAATCCATCAATCACATCATCACCAACCCACCTCATCTATCTCTTCTTCTGATTTCCCCATTGGATTGAGCTTTCCCCAGTATTCTAGATCCACGATGGGTATTTCCTTCTGTGAGGCGTACGTCTTGATCTGAGAGTTCACTGAGCTCCTCTTGTCCAGTATCCATTGAGGTGATTTTCTGCAGTGAGGAACCGTCATGATCACGACTCTACTGTGTCGATCTCCGGACTTTTGTGTTTGGACGAGATCTGCGCGAGGTGAGATGGAAGAAGTGCGACTGATGTCCACCTGACATGAGCTGAATGTTTTTGAAGATGTCTTCAGCGGATCGGAAGCCAAGATCGTTTGTTCCTCCCAGAATGACGACCAGATCGTACCAAGGAGATGATTTCGGTTTTAGAAGACCACGAAGGCGCTCTAACATCCTATCTGTTGTCTCTCCTGATACACCAGCATTGTGTATCTGATTGATGGTGAGGTGAATGGATGATACATCTCGATCACCTCGAAAATTCCCTTTGGTTCTAATAGTTTGTGAAGCCGATCCGTGTAAGGATGGAATTGTGTACCGAATCGATAATATCCTTCTGTGAGGGAGTCTCCCAGAGCCAGAATGCGTCTCGCATTGTTCATGTCTTCTCTCTGTGGTTCTTTCTTGATGTCAGCGGCCATCTCTGATGATAGATGTTACCTCTTCCTCGTGGTGTGATGGTTATGAAGCTTCACCGAAGGGGAAGCGGCTGTCCGAATTTTTGTGCCTGATTGTTTTAGAGTTGAGTGACTACAACGGTTATAACAGTAACATCCCTCCAAACGGAAGCTCGATCAGCAACAACCGACAGCCGGCCCAACATTCAATCGTATATAGAGGTGATACGATTCTCACCTTTACTTTGTCAGCTGATGTTAGATCAGAACCTGCCTGCTGAGATACGAAACTCACGTAGCCCGACCAAACTTGTTTATAATGCACAGTAAAACAGGTGAGGGTATGAAAGCTTCCACGTCCATGTTTCTGATCGATCTTTCGAAGCCACCAAAAGTACAGCCACTAAGAAATGTCTGCAATGTAAAACGCATGCAACTACGACATGGAGAAAAGGTCCGCAAGGCCCGTCCAGTTTGTGCAATGTGAGCTTCATTTTTCTTCTGATCAATCTGACCATTCCTCCAGAAATGTGGCGTCAAATACTCGAGAGCCCTGAAGAGTCCTTCTGATTTCAACAAGTACCGAGCCGCTCTCTTTGCGAGCGGCATTCAACTCATGGACGATGGAGAATTCCTACCTCGCCAACCAGATGCAGTTCTCTCCCAGAACATACCTGAGTTCGCCCTCTCGCAGATGTATGCAAGAGATGGCAGAGATGCAGACGATCAGAGCGTATGTCAATCTGCGACGAGAGATCAGAAGGAAGAGCTCACAAGCTCACAAGAGACTATTTATTCTCACGAGGAAGAGACCAACCCATTGGTTCTCCTTTGGCACGACGTAATCAGCACCCTCCAATTAGAAGATGGACAGTTCTCATGGGCCACCAAAGCCACGGAGAAGACAACCTCGCCCGAGCGAATCAATTACATCCCAACCGCCATCACATGTGGCTGGACGACCGACAAGTACTGCCTTCTCAGTGGAGACAAGAAAGATGAACCCGCGAGAGAAGACGAACCCTCAAAGACCTCCATTGAGGAGCCAGACGACACTAAAGCGGAGAGAAAATCCGAAATGAAGGAGGAACGATCCAAAGATCGAGTGGTGGAGAAGAGGCCATACACCCAATGGATAGCGGGAAAGTATTATAACACGAGAAATCAGAAGAGAGTTCGACACGGACTCTTGGAGGGAGAACACTTTTGGGATGATGAGACGGAGAGCGATGACACCCAGGCACCAGTGGCCATGTAAATAGATGTATTCATCTTGTTCGGTCTCTCTCGTGTTCACAAACTTTGTTGAGACGTATCAGCTCTGCAGCATTGATGGATGACGAGAGGAGACGAGATGATGGCTCTCGCAATGTTTGTAACGACGTGGAGAAAATTGAAATTGAAATTGGAGACTTCCTCATTTACAGAGCCGGCTGAGCGATTCGACATCATCGGACGGTCACACAACTCCAGACATTGCACTCCTCACTCATCCTCCCCCAAGTGAGGCCTTCATGGTCCTGGGCGCCATCATACTATGGGTCTCCCTCTCCTTCTCTTTGACCGTCGCGAGTACCGCTCCTCCTGTGGTATTTCATCCAGAGGAGTTGCATTCTCTCAGGTGCCGCAGATCTGTTTCTGAATGATTCATCTGATATGATGACATCAGGGGCGAAGTGAAGGAGATGTTCGTTCATACCTACGACAACTACATGAATCACGCTTATCCTTCGGATGAGTTGTGCCCTTTATCGTGCAGGCCAAGAGATAGAAGTACCGAAGCCAGAGGACACATGGATGATATCCTTGGAAAGTGAGTCGAGTGACACGATTCAATTGCTTTCCAATCATAATACATCTTCCACAACTTCCACTCAATGGAGACTATATAATGCTGTTCATCTGAAGAGACGACAGTTTTTCTCTCACGTTGGTTGATAGTTTAGACACTCTAGCTGTCTTCGGGAACTTCACAGAGTTCGAACAGGGTATCATCCGATTGAATGACACACTCGAGTTTGACCAAGATGTCACCGTGTCCGTCTTCGAAACAACCATTCGAGTCTTGGGAGGTGATCTCACCGTGAATGTTGAAATCATCCCCACTCATTCTCCCCGTAGGTCTATTGGGCATTCACATGGCAGCCGTAGAGCACTCGACGAATCTCTCCATCCACTACGATGACGACATGTTACGTCTGGCCATCCAATTAGGAGATCGCATGATGCCGGCCTTCAACACCCCAACGGGTATACCTTACTCCAGGGCGAGTGTTTCACTCTTATGAGACCCTCCTGACTCACCACAGGTGAATCTGAGACACGGCGTGTTACCCGCAGAGACGGTGGAGACTTGTACGGCCGGTGCTGGAACTCTCATCTTAGAATTTGGTGCTCTGTCTAGATTGTCACGTAACCCAAAATACGAGAGGGTGAGAGTGAAGGGAGAGGAGAGAGCTGAAGGGAGAAGGTGGCGAGGAAATCGTTGGTGGAGCTGTACAAGAGGAGATCTCCTCTGGATCTGTTGGGTAACGTGGTCAACGTCATCAATGGAAATTGGATCCAATGGCATTCCAGTATCGGTGCAGGTGAAGCATTTGAATTTGTCATGTTGCATCATGATCGTCATCACGTGATGAGAGTGATCAGGAGCGGACTCGTATTACGAGTATCTTCTCAAAGCTTACGTTCTATTCGGTGACGAAGAATACTACCGCATGTTCGATACGGTAAGAACACGTGCTCCAAATGCATTCTCTTCCCTCTCCTCCTCTGTATGTCTCCATCGAATGACTGTAGACAGTTGAACAGAGCACTGCGCCGATTTGTGAAGCAAGGAGATTACTACCTCCAAGCCAACATGTGGAGTGGCTTCGTCACCCGAGTGGACATGATCGACAGTCTACAAGCCTTCTGGCCTGGTCTCATGGTCTGCATTTCATTCTGATGTGATCTCTGATTCCCACAGGTGCTCCACGGTGATCTCCACGAGGCGAGAGACATGCACGCAAAGTTGTTCAAGATCTGGAAGCAGCTGGGACTGTTACCGGAGGCCTACAATACCATCCACAGCACACCCATCATGGGTTGGGGTGGTTATCCTCTTCGTCCCGAATTCATCGAATCCACCTACTTCCTCTACCTAGGTGAGATCTGTGATAGTGGAGGTGACTGAAACCTGCGATAGCGACCCGCGATCCGATCTACCTCGATGTGGGGAAGAGGGTGAGAGGGAGAAGGAGATGGAGCTGAAGGTGACAGGTGTTGAGAGACCTTCAGAATTTCACGCGAGTTCCCTGTGGATTTGCCGCCGTGGCCGATCCCCTTACACGTCGATTGGAAGATCGTCTCGATTCATTCTTCTTGTCAGAGACACTCAAGTACCTCTACCTCTTATTCGATCAGGACAACCATTACAATCGAGGGAAGCATGTCTTCACGACAGAAGGTCATCCCTTTCCCTTCGATCAACTGTTAGAGGTGAGAGAGAGATCGATGCGTCGCTGAGGGGCGTAGGTGAAGGGAGAAGAAGAGGACAGTATGTGTCCTCAAGAAGATCGATTGGATTTGTTCTCTCAGTCGATATCACGCAATCTCAGCATCGACTACCTCTCGAATTTTCCGGGAAACGTCTGGGGAGTAGAAGAGTTTGAGAAGGTGGTGACGTCATCATCTACAACGGTACCTCCACCATCTACGAAACCATCCATCATCGCCGTACACCTCGTCATGCAGGGTGAAATGTCGCAGAAATTCCGGAGAAATCTGACGGAGAGATAGGGTACAAGAGTGAAACGGTTGAACCTGTCATTCTACAACTGACCGAACCACCTCTCCTGCGTGGAATCTATCGAGCCGCTCCCTCTGCCTTTGGGCCCACATTGAATCTAACGGGAGGTGTGTTTCATTCGAATGGTAGTACAGCTGAATGGGATAGTGGAGGGAGAGTTGGTGTTGGTGTCCCCCGTGGAAGGATGCACGACGATACAAAACAAGGAGATGGTGCGAGGGAAGATCGCATTAGCCTCACGCGGTGGCTGCACCTTTGTCGAGAAGGTCATCCATCTACAACCCTCCATATTCAATTCCATTCGATATAAGTCATATGAAGAGAACATCGAATGACAGAGAGAAGGTGAATCAACTGACGGAAGCGGGGGCCATCGCAGCCATCATTGGAAACGACAGAGGAGATCACGAGATCTTCATTCCTTCCGGTGCCAATGGTCTGTGGTCCACCATAGAGACTTCCATACCCAGTGGTCTCATCTCCAAGGCAGACTTCACCCTCATCTACAACTCTCTCGGTGACACGACACCCCTCGTGGCTTCTCCATTGCACGCCAACCTCTTTGCCACGGAACAGTGGAATCGAAAGGTGAAGTGTCTGTTAGACGTCTCCTGATGAGAACAGGAGGATCGATTGGTACCCATTTGGGAGAGTGCAGTGCTGAGGATGCATGGACCGGCCATCTTGGAGCACATGAAAACGAAGAGGGCACAACACAATTGGGTCAGAGACCAAGCGGGAAGATTGGGATTGAACGTGCTGAACATCAAGTCCATCAGTCTCCTTCACTCGGAGGAAGAGGTCGAAAAGTTGGCCACTTTGACCCAGGAGAACTTGCAAGAGTTGGTCAACACGGCCATCGATGAAGATGAGACGTGAGATGAGAAGAATGTCTTCTGCGATGGCATCATCAGATATCGGAGGATTTTTGTCGGCTGAGGAATAAACCTGTTGAATTGGAAAGTTGGCTCGTTGTAGTTGTACGTAATTGAGGTTGGCCACCATTCCTCGACACCTCTTCAGGTGCATCGTCATCTTTGTCTTCGATCTGTTCGATAGAATTGATTCCAACAGGCACACGCACGACACGAACCGACACGAACGAATGCAGGAAAATCCGGATTCTCTCTGGCCTATATCAATTGAAACCTTCTCATCCTCTTACACCTTGAAGGAGAGTCCTCTGTTCAAAGTCAACACCCTACACGTGGCTAGAATCCATCCAGACCCTGAAAAGTTCGGGGTATGACTCTCATATGAGTCGCCCAAGAGCTCATGTAACATAGGTCACACCTGCAGTGGAGCTCGCCGATCATATGGCGTACATCTTACAATTATACGGCGATAAATTCGAGTGGAGTGCAGGTTCGACCCACCTCGAGGATGGAGTCAACCTAGAGATCGAAAACTTCATCTGGTGTGCCATCCTTCTCGAACACCTCTCATCGATCTACAGTCAGACGAACGTGTGCATCCACTACATTGCCACCAAAGTGAAAGGCTTTCGAGTGTGGTTCTCCTTCTGGATAGATCGAATCGTCTACGCCAGATGTAGCTGCAACACGAAACCATTCTTCGTGTGCTCACACATCGCTGCCACCACCCTCTACATCCTTCGATACGTAAGAGACCACTACACATCATAGACTCACTCATCCCAGCCTGAGGTGATCTGTCTGGGTTTCGAGAAGCCACAGCCGTATGATGGATCGGCACTGTCTTTTTTCTCCCCCGAAGACACGATGGATATTCAGAGACACGAGTGTTACGTCTCTGAATTCAACCAACACGAATTCCCGTTCTTCAGATCGGCTACCATGGACGACCTAGAATTGGCAGTGCACAACCGTGAAGGGGTGAAGTGTTCTGTCGATTGTCTTCATTCATTTCAAACTCAGGTTTCGATCGAATTGGAAGCCGATCGCCTCATCAGCAAAGCTCGACGCTTGTTCTCGGTGGGCCACGTTTGTAACGCATTCATGCTTCTCAACTGGCTCACTGGCATCTGGACCAAACGTCCTCTTTGGAATTGGTGCACGAAGAAGGCTCACACCTCCATATTCAACCTGTGGGAGAAGACATTGAACAAGATCATCATCTGTTGGATGGATCATTGTGGTGAACACCAAAAGGTGTGATCACTCGATCTCCATTGGTGACATCATCTGCAGGGTCTCAGTTGGGCTCATCGACTTTGCAATTGGGCAGTGGGAAGCGGAAAATTCAACACCACCGCACGCCGTCTCGGCTTTCAGGGTGCATCGCAAGTGAGACGATGACCACAGTGATCATGAACCTGATGTCCTTTCAGGTGGCCAGATTACAGTGGGGGAACTACATCCAACGCACCATGAGAGTGAAGATCGAAATCATAGAAGATGAATCGGCCAGTCTGTGGAGAATCCAACAGATGAAAGACAGAGGCTTCCCCCATGAATACATCTCCCGCTACGCCAACAACACGGGTTAGCCTCTTCTGCATCCCAACCTCACACCCACAGGCAACGTCAAAGTCAAGTGTCTCTCTTGCATCTTGGTGGGTGATCACAAGCTTCTCCTCTTGTGGCTGCTGAAGTACCCACCCTCCCAACGAGAGCTCCTCCACTTCCTGATGGATGCCGTGAGGGAGAGAGAGCCAGACAACCTCTTCTCCCTCTTCTTCCTCTTGGAGATAGAGACACGCTTTCTATGCAAAGAACTCTTCAGGCAGAGTGGAAGTGTTCAGAAGTTCAACGTGCAGCATCTCCCGGGCAATTTCTCGGACATGGCAGGACTCGAATTTGGACTGGGGAGGGGAGAGACGGGGGCCATCAGGTTGGTCGATCAGTCGTCGAGAGTGGTGGCCAGACAGATCTCTCCCCTCTCTCCATCCCAGAGGATTCATCTCTGTTCACGCATCCTACCAGGTGCTGTCATCACCATCTTCATCATCACCATCACCTTCATCTTCATCTTCATCTGTTGCATGAGATGAGATGGCATAGACTGAAGAGGAGAAGATGTCCTTGGAGTCATCCTCTTTCACTTGTGGATGGAAGACCTCTGCAGAGAAAGGACAACCCTCCTCCACAGAGAGACATTGGAACAGATGCACCAAGTGCAGGGAGGTCAATACCTTCTCTACTGGAAGAGGAAGAAGCTTCAGAACTGAATGAAAGATTTATACTCCTCTTCACTCTGACTCGTCTCTCTCATGGTCCATTCGAACAAGTCTTCTTGTTTGTCTTTGTCGTAGCTGTCTGATGAACTCTTCTTCTGTTCAAGTTCCTTCAGTGTCTGTGTGGACGTGTTGATGTTGGAGGATGTGAAGACGATCACCTGATGTAGACCGTCATAGTAGATGCCACTGGTGTCGGTGTAGTCTCTGTCGATGACGAGTTTGGCCAGATTCTCTCCAGACTCTTTGGCACTGTGGGTGTTGGGTACGGCCCATCGGATGATTGGAATCATCCATGGGAGGATGTGATTCCAGATCCATCGGACGAAAGGTGAAGCGTCGCGAGCGAGTTGTGTGCCAGGTACGAGTCCAGGTGTCATGGAGATGATGGTCCATCGTCTTGGACTCTTCATTTGTGTAAATCTCCGATGGAGGGCATACGTGAAGAGGATGTTGCACAATTTAGAGACAGCATATCTCCTCCTTCCTTCCATGTTGGTGTGATTGGTTTCGGATGGTGTTGGGTGAGCCAGTTGTGCCGCCGATGTGTAGTGAGGTTGTGGGAGTCTCTTCTTTCCTTCTGCATCGTGCATTCCACTCGACGTACAAACGATACGTGCGTCATCGGTGAGCTTGGGCTTCAAGAGAGAGAAGAGGAGGGCGTGACCCACGTGATTGACAGCAAGTGTCTTCTCTATTCCATCTTTCGTGAAGAATAGACCTGACGTGATCTGGAGGCCGGCATTTAGGACTAATGCAGAGATGGGTGGATATGAAGACAACTGAGCGGCAAATCTTCGAACATCATCTCGATCTGAGAGGTCGATAGGGAGATAGATGACATTGTTTCTTCGGTTCTCTCGATTGATGCTCTCTGCTGCGCCAGCTGATGTGCGGCTGGCAATGATGATCAAACTGTCTGGCCGATTTTTTGCTATGTATAAAGAGGCATGATATCCTACGCCAGAGGTGCCCCCCGTGATGATGATGATCGACCGATACCCATTCATCTCTAAATTTTGCGTGTCAACACACAAATTGTGCTACGAATTGTAGATAAGCCCGCTAGAAACTGTCAAAAGCTTTCTCAAACATTTACCAACGGGCGGAACCATCTTAGCCGCAACATGCAGAGCCACGAGGAGTCTGGCTCCGTCTATTTATTACAGAAACCGAACAGATTGCAAGATGATTACGGACTAGTATACATGTGCTTCACGATGCTCGGCGTGGGGGCTCTCCTCCCTTGGAACACCTTCTTGGCACCCTCTGATTATTACTCTGCACTCTATCCAAATTCACCATTCTATTTCCTGATGTCAATGGCGTACAATTCAACTGGCATCATCGCCCTCCTCCTCTCCATCAAATTTGGACAGCGACTCTCTTTCGGCGTCAGGATCGTACCTGTGCTCATCATCGAACTGCTGGTCTTGGCTTCTGTTCCTCTTCTGACGCATTTTGTCCCACACAAATTGTCCATGTGGCTGGTTTTAGCTCTGGTCTTTGTCACAGGTGAACATCTCGAACTAAACCCATACTCTGTAACACATACATCCAATGTGTCGTCCGCAAGTATGATGTTGACCTTCTGCAGGTTTCATCTCTGCCATTTTATTCAGCAGCGTCGTGGGATTAGCTTCTTTATTTCCACCACAATATGTCGGTGCAGTGATGACTGGAAATGGAATCGCCGGAATCGTCACAGCAGGTGATTACAATAATTCCTCCTCCATCATAGACCCCTCTGATACCTCTAACAGGTCTTCGCATCATCACGAAGGTCTCTCTCTCAACCACAGAGAACTCCATGGAGATCTCCGGTGGCATCTACTTTGGTATCGCAGCCGGTGATCTCATCATCATCATCCACATCACCTCCACTGACACCCCTCAGCCGTTCAGATCCTCGTCTTACTCTCTTATTTCCTCCTCGTAAGGAGACCCTTCGCTGTCTTCTGTCTGGCCACCTCTGGTAACTCGAAAGAGAACCACGTCGGTTACGTTCCCGTGGTGTCCAGTCCACCATCCAGGGTACCCTCTTACGCTGGGATCCAGGTGAACTATCTCGTTCATTCTTCCTTCTTTCAATCATTCGTGAACAGCAAGAGGAGAAGAGAGGAGTGAGGAGTCCCCCGGTGCGAATGTTTGATTGAAATCTTCGTGACTCATTCTGTGAACAGGAGAACGAGAGCATGCCACTCTTCCAAAGCCGTCCCTCTTCTATCGCCAGTGAGTCACTTTTGCCATCGTCATCGCGTCGAATGTCATCATTGCATCCTGATGGATGATGCTGATCATGTGACAGCCGTGATGGGAAAGGTGTGGCCTCAGGCACTGAACGCCTTCTTTGTCTTCTTCGTGACACTCTCTGTCTTCCCCGGTGTCTCGAACGAGATCAAACCCCACGAGAAGGAAGGCCCCAACTGGTACCCTGAATGGTTCCAGATCATCCTCATCACTCTCTTCATGATCTTCGATTTCATCGGCAGGGCCCTCCCTCGCTGGTTCCGTTTCCCCTCCAAGTATCTATGGGTGTGTTCCCTCTATCTTCAAGTTGAAACAGAGATTGAACTCGATCAGGTCTTGGTGCTGTCTCGGTTTGTCTTCTTTGCCCTCTTCTTGTTGATGGTGTTGGGAGGACCGATCATTCAGAGCGACCCGAGTGCCTTCGTGGTGATGTCCCTCTTGGCCATATCGAATGGATACTGTGGGAGTCTGTCCATGATGTACGGTCCACAGTATGTCGACCCCCACGAGAAGGAGAGGGCCGGTGCAGTCATGGTGAGTGGTTGGTGTGAATGTGACTCATCCTCTCAGTCGTTCGCTCTCAATCTGGGAATCTTTGTGGCCATCTGCTTCTCGACTCTTCCCTTGTACCTCATCAAGGGTTCCCTCAGGAGCATCGTTTTTGGTGGTTGAGAGTCCACAGCATTGTTGAGAGTCCACAGCATTGTTGAGAGTCCACAGCATTGTTGAGAGTCCACAGCATTGTAATATCGCATCGAATAGAACAGATCACACGAGTGATTCTTTTTCTTTATCAAAAGTGGAGAGCTGAGGCGGGGAAAGGTCTCGCTGCGGTGCAGTTCTGTGGTGGGTTGTAGATGGGGCTCAGTTGGGTCGATCCCTTCTTGAACTTGAGGAAGTGAACGACATACGTGTCTGTGCCCTGATCGAGGTGAGTCATCCGTCGATGAGAGTGGACGTTCACCATGTTGTACACAAACTCTACGGGAGAGCGGGGATCTTGGTTGGAAACGGTGACGGTGTGCATGATCACTCCCTTGTCGTCTCTCGGTGTCTGTCTCTCGTTCAGAAGATGAAGATGGGATCTCATGCTCACCGTCCAAACGTCCGCTGGGTTCTTTCTGAGATCCTGTCCGGCACCTGGAACGAAGAAGGACTGCTCTGGCTTCAATACCCAGGAGAACCTTCTCTGTATCAGAATGTGAGAGGACAATGCATCTCACCAGTCAAAGTGGGTGACCTTGCGGGTGGTGATGGTGCAATCACCATTGAGGTTGTAGTACATCTTGGTCGTTCCATCGTCTTGGAGGATCCAGTAGTACTGTTCGTTTCTGTCCAAACGAGATAAGACTCTGTGCGTTGATCCGTCGGTCTGCAGGGAGCCCTTCGAGATGTGAGTGAACATCACAGACATGGACGGAAGATGTGTGAGTAATGAGAGTTCTCACGTGGAAAGCTGTGTCGTCTAATCCATCGACAGAGACTTCTGCGATGAAGGCAGCGGAGGGAGCCACATCGGGACGGTAGCTGCGAGCGAGAACAAAAGTGAAGCAGAGAAGGAGAACGGCGGACCTCGTGGAGATCATGGTGTTCGTGTATTGTGAGAACCAACGATTCTTCTCCGCACGGAAGCTTCCGCGCGTCCTTCTGGACTTGGAAGGTTCCGTGACAAGCTGACACAAGACAACCCAGACATGACACACGTTTATTAAGAGTATTGTCCAAAGGATGGTCCTAGAAGAGGTAAGAGGTGAGAGGTGAGACGATGAGTGGTGTTCACCCTTCAGGATCTTCATTCTGGCTAGACTCATGGCAGCTGCGGCATCTTCGCAACTGTCGTGTCCACTGGCACTCTGTTGGATGAAGATGTTCAGATATCTCGATGTCAGCTCTTTCAGTGACCTTCTATAAGGCATCGTCGTAGATTGATACATGACACACGTGTCGATGATGCGATCGTGGATGATCTGATGGAGGGTGAGAATCCATCCATTCTATGTGATTCACCCTCAGAGCCTTCAGATCTTGTTGTAGAGATTGACCGACGAGTATAGTTTCGGCAAAGATGATCTTCATCAGGTCCTCCCGGATGTCATGCAGTCGTGTCGTCACTTTCTCCAACGTCTCTTCGGTGATACCACTGTTCCATTCAATCCTCTCCATCTCATCTACAACGCACCTGAACTGTGAGTTGTAGTCCACCACTTCGTTCTCCGGTTTGATGAGACGATCGAAGAGGGGTTTGTTCTCTTCGTCCACCAGTGTCACTCTCGCCAGCTCACTTCCTTCTATCGTGTACACCTATCCATGTTGGCGGGTGATTTGAAATTTGAAACGGATGACTCACCATCTCGCAGTCGATGGCGATCATACCCCTGTGAGGAGGTAGAGTAGAACTTCCCGTGACCTGTGAGATGTCAGATGAGATGTCATACCTCCCTCTACCTCCAAGACGGGCTTCGTCTTGTAAAATAAAATTCCCGCCTCCATCATCTGCTTGCTCGTTCCTTTATCTGGTACGTGACAACCTACAGTCCTTCAATCTACAACGATGACGTCACGTGATGTCACCTTTCGTACATCCGGGTGCCGTCTTGGGATCACCACAGCAACTGTACACTCTCCTCTTCCCTCCCTCTCCCTCTGTTCATATCAGTCAGACATAGACATAGAGAGACATACAAGTATAGAGACATACAAGTATAGAGACATACAAGTAGAGAGACATACAAGTATAGAGACATACAAGTAGAGAGACATAGAAATAGAATGAAAGACTCACGGAACATCCTTGATTTTCCATTGTGATAGATACAATACTCCTCTCGTATCAGTTTATCCTCCGCATCGAAACGGTAACTGAAATCTCTCGAGCATCTCACACACTTGAAGACACTCTCGGGCTCTCTGGGAGAGATCCTCTCTTCCTATCTCCCATCACTCTCTCTCTTCTCCTCTTCTCTCTCACCGGCTGTCTCGGATAATCTAACTCTTCCAACTCCCTCTCTGTCAGTAGATAATGAGAGGGGGGTTGAATCAATTGTGTCACATCGAAGGCAATGGGGGGGATGATGTGGGGGAGCTTCTCTTCTTCTACTGGAATGAGTGACGTCCCTCTTCTCCTCTCACCCTTGGGTGCATCACGTGACAATGGGTTGGGACCACTGAGACGCTTGAAGAGGGCGATGGCTAACATCTGATATCCGTTCTTGTTCTTAGCATTCTTGTATAACGTCTCCTCTTCCATCTGTTCGTACCATCAGCCCCCACGATCACACCATACATCCTGTCTTCATAGATATACATCCTGTATTCATCTCATCCTTAACATAGAATCACCTTGGCAACTCGAGCAGCCTCGACGAATTGATAAGGGAACAAGGGAACGATCTTGTCATAGATCTTATCCAGATACTTCTGTCTCACCAGATTTCCGATCTTGTCCCTGGCATCCAGATCCACCAGGGGTCTGTACGTTCCCTGTCCTCATTACATCCATCACCATCTCACTCTCTCACCTGTGCCTTCATCGCTGCAGTCATACCCCTATCACCCATCAGTCTGTAGATGAGATGGAATGTCTCACCTCTGTACAGGTTGTGCGGGCTTCGTGGAAGATTTGATGGCGGTGAGTGGCGTTGTAGATGGAGGTCTCTTGGAGGGAAGGAAAGAAGAGGCGGCGGAGGGTCGGCTCGGTGGTTCATCGACGGAGACGAATTTCGATTTCATGGGTGATTGTAGATTGCTGTTTTCTCTCTTGAAGAGAGGAACAGGTATCTGATGTCATCAGAGAGGTCATCAGATGTCGTTTCAAGAGAGGAACGACGACACACCTCTCCAGGCATCTGGGAGGCCAATCGATTGATGTATGAATCTGTGATCTTGTTGTAATATTCCTTCGTGATGCTCGCGTTGTAGATCGCCTCTTCGATTTTCTGACCTTGGGTTGAGTCTTGATCGGGCATTTTGGCTCACCTTGCTCTTCTCGGCCACTTTGTCCGTCTGTGCTTTCATCAATTTGGACAGAGAAGTGTTCAATCGATGCAGACTGGCTGTTCTCATGATGGGCGTGATCTGACTCTTCTCTTCCTTCTCCTTCGGCTTCGTATCTCCTGTACTGTCCTTTGACTTTGTCGTTGTTGGTGATCCCGTCGATTTATCTTTGAAGTTTGGTGGTGTGATGGGCTGGACTCCATTGGTGGTGGATGATTCTGTCTTTCCACGTGATACGGTCAACCTGGAACGAACAATGGATGGCTTCTGTATTATTTCTATCTTCTTCTCTGGCTTCTGTATTATTCCTATCTTCTTCTCCGGCTTCTGTTGTCATGTTATGGAGGTGAATCATCGTGATTTATGGAGAGATATCTATCATCTATGGATGATGTGGATGGTGAAGGACGATCGATGATGATCATGTGATGAGCACCTCCTTGGCAAGTAAGAGTTTGGGTTTCTTCCGAGCACTCTCCTCGATGACGTCTAAGTAATCGAATCCTATTCATTCCTTAACGATTTCTCCTGGGTCCATTCTCACCATCATCCGATTCGTCTCCTTTCTGTTGCATCTGCGTCTCGCTGTATTGTGTCATGATCGTCATCTCACGGAATGGAACACCTCTTCTCTCTGTTCGGCCTTGGGTCTGCATTTTGGCTCGTCTTGTTTCCATTATTGCAGCCGTATCCCATCTGTGGATAATTCATAGGATTGGACGAAGATGAACCTGAGGGGATGAGAAGTTGGGACATGATTACACTCCACCGTTTTGGTTCTGTTCTTGAGACATGTTTGGGTTCGTGTTTCCCTGCAGCTGTTGCAATTGCATCTGTAGAAGATGAAGTTGGGCCGCTTGTGCTTGTGGATTGTAAAAGTTCATTGGTATTGCTTTTCGGTGTTATTGGTGAACAGAATTGCTTCCTCCCCACCCCCAGAGAATTGATTACCATTAGGCATGGATAATGGAAGAGTAGTAGACGTCTGTGGGAGGTTGAGACCCATAGACAAGAGTGGACTGGGCTGCATGACGTTCTGTGATTGCATGGTGCCATTCTGTCCCATCAATTCAGCTTTTTTCTGTAAGAGAACAGTGAGCAGTTGATTGTTCATGGGTTGACTGGTATTCGTGCTCGGTTGTGTGTTGATGTTGTTCATCACAGGTGTATTGAGATTGTTGATGGTGGGTGTGTTGGCGTTGTTCGCAAGGAGAGAGGCGAGTAGGGACGTTGGATTAAATGATGGCATAGTCGGCACCACCGCTGGTGGAAATGGTGTGGGCTGTTGTGCTGTGTTTATGGAATTGTTGAGTGATGATGCCCCAGGATTTGATCTCTGTAAGATCTGCAGCAACTCTGTCATCTGTTGCAGCTGGGGTGCCCCACTGCTCGAGTTCATGTTGGCTGCGATCGAGAAGACAGATGATGAGAAAACTTGGTGTCAAACAACGAGACAGACACGAACAGAGAAGACAAACCTCTCTGATGAACGCGTTCACCTTTCTCTGTCTCGTGGGACTCCTGTCCTTCGTGGCGGGTTTGAACTCAGAGGACCCCAACTACGATCTCGCCGTCACGAACGAACGCTATTCCACTTACCTCAAACAATTCAACGATCCTTCTATTCCCAAACCAGGTGACATTTCCCTTCTCTTAGAACCTCTTCTCATTTTCATCTAATACCGACACAGATTTGTATCTCGCGGTACCTAACATCACCGTTGGCTACATCGACATTCTTGTGGCGAAACTCAATGTCGCAGTGAGTTTAAAAGCTTCTGTGGCCAACTTGGTTAAAATCAACGTTGGTGCATCCGCCGATGTCGATGAGGTATGTGGTCCTCCAAACCCCCTCTGAATCCCACAGACGAGAATCGTCATCCGCAGAGTGAACGCCCAATTATTATTGCAAGCTCGATTGGACAAAGTCAGAGCCGTCATCACCCAAGCTCTCGATGCCATCGACGCCAACCCCTCTATCGTAACGGTGTGTCTTTTATCATCGATTGGAATTCCAACTGAAATGAGATGAAGGGTGTGGCGACCAGCGTCGGAGGTATAGTCAGTGATACCCCTGACACCTCTGGAAACACAGTGTTGACCAGCGTCGATGCTTTGGGTAACATCTCTAAGAAGGTGAGCCATCGATGATCCATCTTCGCTCATCACTACAGACCGTCTCCTCTGCTGGACAGATCCTCTCTGTGACTTCGGTTGGTAATGTGAAGGACTTGAAAGTGGTGAGTCCATAGAGATGAAAGAGGAACTGAAGAGGTGCAGGTGCAAACGGAGACGAACAGCTTCGGCCAGAAGGTGATCGTGGTGGAGGACAATGGCATTCAGATATCTGCCACTCTGGACTCCAATGGAAATGTACTCTCTACCCAAGTGCTCAATCAATGAATGTTGAAGTCTCTACTTTCATCATCCTCTGGTGTTTGTGTCATGATGTGAAAGGTGTAAGACGTTCATGATGATGGACGAGAGAAAGAAGACAAACGAAAGAACAAAGAGAGGGAAAGAAAAGTGAAGGAAAGAAGAAGAGAGAGAATAAATGGTTGATTGTATTCTCTACAGAGGGTATCATTCTTTGACCCCAAATACAGACTGTACATTTCTAATTCTATCACTCAGCCGCCTCCGCCGCAGTCATCTCCACTGCATCCCCTCGGTTCAGCTCCTGGATCTTCCTCCTCTTCTCTTCCCTGCTGTTCTCCTCCTCCACCTCCATCTCTTCCCTCTCCTCTCCGTTCAGCACCTCCTCGTCTATGCCTCTTCCTGCCATCCTCTTCTTCCTCTCTACCTCGTACTCCTTGTCATCCACGGGGAGCTCGTAGCGGCAGGTGGGGCAGGTGCAGTGCTGTTCGAGCCACGTGGTGACACAGTCCTTGTGGAAGTTGTGCTTGCAGGGGAGCTCTAAAACACTCTCCTCTTCTACAAAGTTCTCCTGGCAGACGAGACAGGTCTCACAGGTGTGCTTGGCCTCGGCGGTGACGATGGGCAGACGATCGAGGACGTTCTTAGAGGTGGGTGGTGGTCCCTGGGGTTGGTGTTGTCTCATGAGATGGTCCAGGAGATCTTCAAAGGAAGAAAGTCCGAAGAGGGAGTTTCCGTTGTTGGCGTTGAGTGGGATGGTCATGGCAAAGAGGACTCGGCCCAGCATGTCGCCCGAGAACGGTTGATCTCCATTGAGGGCATCTTCAATGTTCGGCCCTTCGTCTCTTCCTCTGCGGTGAGGGATGTAATAGATGATGGAGAGACGGATGGAGGGTTGAGAGCCGTCCGCTCTGGATACTTCATTGGAGGCAATGGCCACTCCAATGTCGGGCTGGGGTGAAGGTGCCGAGGGTTCCTCTTCAGATGAGATGAGCTCGGGGAGTGTCTCAACCTCTGAGACCATTGGTTCTGGAATGATGGAGGGCGTTCGTGACGGGAGCTCTATCATCTCATCGGACTGGGTGGACGCAAGAGGGTGTTCGTGTTCGTCCCTTCGAATGATGGGTATCGTTCGGTAGTCGTCTTCTCTCTGTCTTCTGTTGCTTCTTCTCGATTGATTGGAGCCCATTGTTCTCTCGTTATCGTCTGTGTTGCTTGATGTTGTGATGTTCAGTTTCTCTTCCTCTCGTGAGGGCCCAAATTCCATTTACAATTGAAAAAGCTTGGTCTGCAGGCGTGTGTGCAGATCAAAGATGTGTCTTGTAGTCGCGTGTGTAGCTATGTATGAGGCCAAAGCGTGCTGAAGACTTGTTAGACATAACACTCTCAACGGTCCGATAGACCCATTTAGGTCCACTGAACCCCATTTCGATGGAGTTGAGCCATCGAGTTGAGGTTCAGCAACCGGAGAGTGTATACAATAAAGTGAAATGCACTTCACCTCGTCTTGTGTGGCCTGCTCTAAACTCGTTCCGAAGTATTGTGATGGACTCGTTGAATTCAATTTCCACCCACGCAAACGTAGAATGATTCACGGTAATTACCGAGGTATAAAAACAGTTGTAGGGAGAATTGTTTTTTCAACTGGAAATTTCGGAACGCAAGGAAAACCGTTTGGATCTCTTTCAAATCTCTCCTCGTCAGCTGCCTCATGCTGTGATTTAGAAGGTCCAAGGTGGAGGATCCTCCACCCCGTGAGGGCGATATGAAAGGAATATGTTCTGTAGGGATGGGTATCTTAAGGGGAAGAAATCTCCTCTGGCAGCTCCCCGAGCATCTCATCGGAGTGGAAGTGCAGCAAGGAGACTACCTTATGGACACCTGATCCAAACATAGTCGAGCAAAGTCGAGAGTCATTGTGGATCTTCAGGACAGCCATCATCTAAACATTGCAACGGACAAGTGTTCTACAGGAACCGAAGACGAGCTGCAATCGTCGCACACGACCGCCCTGAAACAGACCTGTATGATGATGATAAAATAATAATTTATCATGTCTCAACATGTTACTGCTGTACAGAGGCGCTACTGAAAAAAAGATTCATTTGGATGATAGATACGGCTGTTGACCGTCGCCGAGAACAGTCACAGCTTCTTTTGATTTTATGAAAGAGGATGCGAACGAGCGCATACCCCCGTACACAAAAATAATCAAGTTGGTAGACACCCGAGGGTATCCCATACCCACATTCATCTTTCTTGAAGTGCAATGAAACGATGAACACAGATATACCTCCGGCCTGATGGATCACCAGAAGTAACTTGCAGGTAAGTATGCTCTGCACGACTTTCTTCTTTGATGTTCAAGAGAAAGGAGAGGAGATAGATTGTGGTTTATTCTGTTGAAATAGTCGATAATATTCTCACAGAGTACAATATGAAGAGTGTAGGCTCATATCAGACCATACGGCATAGAGCGAGAGTCTTATTGATGATGTTGACTTACATTGAATTGCTTCTGATCACAATGCGGTGATTCCCATTTGCATCTCTCTCATCAAGAAAGATCTGTCTTATCGCATCTTACCTTCTGTCCGTTCGATGCGCAACAATCGAATCATATGATCTGAAACCATCAATTGTACCGGACATATGAACCAGACTACCTTTTATAGAATGGATCAAACGCTGCCTTCTATTCATAACTTGAGTTCACAAACCTTCCGGTTCCCTAAAGCCAGAGCTTGCATTCGAAGAGATCGAAACAACAATGAAAGAGAAACTATATTCTTCTTACATCTATATCTTATTCCAAGTGTGCTTTTCTTGCTTGTTGGGGATGTGATTTGATCGGGTGTGGTCATCTTCTGTCTGATCTACAACGGAAGCCATCGAATCATTTTTTCGTTTTTATCGCGAGGTGATGACACGACCATGATCTCATATTTTCTTCCTAGTTGACATCTAATTCATCTCCCTCATTGATCATTCCTTTGACGTACGGAAGGATGGGAAATGAGATAAGCAAAGATGTCCGCAGTTCAGACCAATGGACAGAGCGAAAGACACTTCCTGTTAAATATCACAGTAAATCATTCATGTTTTCAGTGGCGATGGTCCATTGACTCCATACAGTGAAAGTGTCCATTCACGGGCACAGAGGAACGGGTAAGACTTGTCTGTGGCGACGATTTCAGGAGCTTCCCTTCGTTGAGAATTATTCCCCGACCCTCGAGACACAATCATGCAGTATCACCTGGAGCTATAAGGGTGACACATCATCGCACCTGCTTTTCATTTACTCTTATCTAGCCAGCGATGATCTCGTTCAAGTGGACATCATGGACGTTTCAGAGAAGGGAAAAGAAGCAGGTGAGTGATCTCTGAGATGTTGAAGAGTCACATCAAGCAGAGATCGAGGGGATGGATGTCAATGCCATTATCATCATGATCGATCCAACGAAACCATTCACATTCCAATACGCACGAGTTTTATTAGATAAGATTCCCTCTCACATCGACATTCTAGTATTAGTGAGCTCATCCATCCTCCATCCATCACCGATCATCTCTCTTCAAACGACTAAAGGAGACAGTCCAACTTCAGAGACATGGCAGAGAAGAGAGTGGTGAGTGAAGGTGACATCAGAGAATGGGTCAACACGATCAATGGGAGCGAGAAGAGGAGTACGAAGAATGTTCACTTTTTGGAAACATCGATGAACAACCGATACGGAACAAAAACAATTGCCTCCTTTCTCAACCTTCCATACGTTCGATTGCAGAGAGCGATGATCGAGGAGCAGTTGGTCAGAAATGCAGAGGAGATGTCCTCTGTGGAGACTGAATTGAGTCTCTTATCTCGTGAACAGAATTACGAATTGTGAGTCACCATTCTATCGTTTTCCATCATGCGTCATCTTCTGACCACACCTCTGATGATGAACCAGTTACCTCAAATGGTTAGAACAGACGAATCGAAACAGAGGCAGTCGTCCCAGCGTATCTTCCAACTCCCTCTCCCTCTCCTCCAATCGTCCATCCACCTCGAACGCACCATCGACCGAAAAGTCCACTCCGGGGAATCTATCTCAGAGTGGAAGGACTCTCACCCTATCACAACCTGCCAGCACCACTCAGACCACACCTACCAATCCTCTCTCTTCTTCCGGTAGAGCCCTCCCAGGTGAGTCAGGGGAGGGAAGAGGAACTGATTCAGCACAGAAGTGAAGAAGGAAGAAGAGAAAAAGGAGGAGAAGAAGGTAGAACCACCCAAGGCCGTGTGGAATCCCCCCACACCTCCATCCAGCGTAGCACCACCACCGAAGAAAGGTTTCTTTCAGAGGTTATTCAGCAAGGACACGGTGAGTCGAATCATCCAAAGAAGAGACTGAAGTACAACAGCTCGATTTAGAGGCGGAGACGAGAGCGGCAAAGGCGAGGATTGCAGAGGAAGAAGCGAAGAAGACACAAGACAGCCTCAAGCAACTGGCAGCGTTGAAGAAAGGTAACACGTCATCGGTGTCAGTCTCTGAATGGATGCAGGTGGATCGCAGAATCTAGACGAGTTCGCACCGGTGGAGGAGAGTCTACCCGATGGGTTCTTGGATGATACCGATGATTTCTACAACAGTGGAAAAGGTCAATTGTTCTACTGCTGTTGATTGAACTGAATGGAATAGGATACGATGATGAAGAGGAGGAGTTCAACTCGCTCGTGACCAAGGAGATCGATGAGGTGGAAGACTTTTCCATCACACGAAAAGGTGAGAGTGAGATGAGATCGAAAGTTGATGAGATGAACAGTGTTACCAAAGAAGGAGAACAAGCCGAACAAGAAGGAGAGTGAAAACAGAGCTCCAGTGAAGGCGGCGACAACAGCACCTTCCAACTCGAAATCGACGACACAGAAGGAAGAGAAGAAGGCACCGACGAAGAAGGAAGAGACGATACCACCACTGAAGAAGGAAGAGACGATCACGAAGAAGCAACAAGTGAGCGTGGCTGTGAAGGAGGAGAAGAGAGTGGAGCAGAAGAAGGAAGAGGAGGCAGCTCTGGATGACTTTGCACCGGATGATGCGGGAGCGTTGGACTTTGATGACGAAGAAGAGAAGAAGGAAGATGCACCCAAGGAGAAGATGACCTTTGGTTCAGATTCAGATGATGAGGTATCTACTCTACCTTACATTCCTTTCCCTCTCTGGCTGTTCTTCATTCACCACTCTCTTCTGTGTTGATTCTGTACAGGTCAATCCATTGGTGGCAGGTGATTCAGACGATGACGAACCGAAAGTCATTGCTACTCAACCGGTGAGAAATCGAGAAGAGAGGAGTTGGTTTGCTGAGAAGAGCAGACGAAGGGTAAGAAAGAAGAGGAGAAGAAGAAGGAGGACGAGAAGAGAAAGGAAGAAGAAGAGAGGGCGAAGAAGGCGATAGAGGAGCAAAAGAGGAAAGATAAGGAGAAGAGAGAGCAGATGCAGAGACAGAGAGAGGAGGAGAGAAAGAAGAAGAAGAAGGAAGAGGAAGAAAAAAAGAAGAAGGAAGAAGAGAAGAAGAAGAAAAAGGAGGAGAGGAAGAAGAAGGTGAGAGCGAAGAAAGAGAGAGAGAATGACAAGAGACAGGAAGAAGAGGAGAGGAGAATAGAAGAGGAGAGGAGAGTAGAAGAGGAGAGGAGAATAGAAGAAGAAGAGAGGATGAAGGTAGAAAAGGTTGGGATCACAACGATGGGGAGAGAGTAATCGAAAACAGGAAAATGAATTGAACGAAGGAATGAAGGAAGAAAAGAAGGAAGAATTGAGAGAAGAAGCAGAGGAAGAGACGGTGCAAAAGGAAGAGCAGGAGGAAAAGGAAGAGGAGAAGAAGAGGGATGTGGAAGAAGAGACAGAGAAAGAAGTAGAGAAGGAGAAGACGAGGGAAGTGAAGACAGAAGAGAGAGACGAGAACGGAGGAGTCACCGATGAGGATGAGCCAGTGAGTGAAAGAATATAGAGTAAAGACTGAGGATGGAAGGATCAACCGGTCTCATCAAAGGAAGAGAAGAGAGAAGAGGAAGAAGAGAAGAGAGAAGAGGAAGAAGAGAAGAGAGAAGAGGAAGAAGAGAAGAGAGGAGAGAAAGAAGAGGAGACAGAGAGAAGGAGAGAAGAGATGAAGAGAGAAGAGAGGAGAGAGTGGAGTAGATCATCAGTCGATCGTCCAAATCAGATGTCACCTCCATCTGCAGATCACACAACTCATGAGACAACCCAATTCGACGATCTCGTAGAGAGAGAAGAGGTGAGAGGAAGAGAAGAGATATCAACTCATGCGTACAAGGGAGAAGAGAAGACTCATCATGATGGTGAGATGACAGTAGATAGAGGGGAATGAATGAGAATAGGATTCGAAGAGTTGATGTCTGGAGGAGAGGAAGAGAACACACAGAAGTACACCAGTGAATTCGATATCAACTTCCACTATCCCATCAAAGATGCCAAAGGTGAGAACAGTCCATGGTTGAGAGTGATGTGATGAGAAGAGAGTGGTGTGATGAAAAGAGAGTGGTGTGATGAGAAGAGAGTGGTGTGATGAGAAGAGAGAGTGAGAGGAGAACAGGGAGTCCAGTGGTGAAGCTACAGGAAGAAGAGAGAGAGCCTGAGATCTTCAGTGATTACAACCCTGAAGAGGGTATCTCTTCCATCACAGGATGACATCTGATCGTCAACAGATGGAGACATATCGGGTTTCTTATCTGAGACGAAATACAGCAGTAAAGAGGAGACTGAGCCACCGAGGGAGACGAAGAAGAAGCCAGAGAAGAAGGTGAGAATGATAGAGTGTGTGATCGATGTGACTTTGAACAGAAGAGTGTGTGGGGAGATTCAGAGACAGATGAAGAAGAAAACCCTTATGTCAATCGAGAGGGATGGGATGATTCAGAGGAAGAGAAGGAGGAGAAGAGAGAGACAAATGACTCAGAGGAAGAAGGAAAGGGAGGATATGATGACATGTCAGGAACAGAAGAGAAGACGAGAGGAGGATATGATGACATGTCAGGAACAGAAGAGAAGGGAAGAGGATACGCTGATGTATCAGAAGTAGAGAAGGAAGGAAAGGAGGAGGTGAGAGAGGAAGAGGGAAGAAAGGTGAAAGAGAGCAGGAGGATGGATGGGGAGTTCAGACACAAGGGGGAGAAGAGGACTACGAAGGCTTCGACTCTCCTTCCAACTACAACGCACTGAGAGGTGAGACAGAGAGTCATCCCACCTCACACGTGGTAGATTCAGACTTCCAAGCCAGCTTCAACTATGAAGATGGAGAGAGTTACGAGAAGGAATTCACATCCTTTGATTCCACCGTTGTAGACGAAGAAGATGGATGGGGAACACAAGTGACCTCCCCCACCTTCGAGGCCCTCGACTCCTTTGGTGAACCCTCAACCTCTTCAAAGAAGAGCACAACCGTTAAGAAGGTGAGGGGGAGACTTTTCACAAGGTGACGAGATCAGACGACAAGAGAGACGAAGAAAGGGAACAACCTTCCGTCTGTGTCGGTGAAGAAGGCAGCAAAGCCACTCAAATTAGATCCATCTCTAGCTGCCTTCTTAGAGGACGATGAACCGAGCGAGAAGAAGAAGGTGAGGTGGAAGAGAGGAGAGAGCTGAGAGAGGAACAGAAGAGCACGGGGGAGAAGAAGAGGAGCACAGGGGAGAAGACAAAGAGCAAGAGAGAGAAGACGAGTTCAGAGACGACGAGAACATCAACCCGCACAGAGAAGCCGAAAGCGGCAGAGCCAGTGAAGAAGAGCGTCTTCTATCTATAAATGATTGTGACATACTCATTTATTGTATTCATCCGTGCGTTGCTTCTTCAACTTTTCGATCACCTCGGCCGTGATGGCCCTCACCTCCTGCACCCCTTCAGTTCCATCCTTCGCCTTCTTCTCACCTTCTCTGTCACTTCCTCATTGTGTGGCTTCGTCTCGTACAGCTGTTTCAAAGCTTGTGTGAGGGCACTGCTGTAATTCTCAAAGCCTCTGACGAGCTCTCTCTTCTGGGAGTTGGACATGTCCTTTGATTGCAGGAAGGCTTCCTGCGAGCTCTCTAAGAGGCTTTGGATCTTCCTCTTTCGTGTCTGGTCTGTTTCCTTCAGTTTCATTCTTCGCGAACCACTCACTCTCGATGGGCTCGTCTTCTTCCTCTGAATCTTGCTCTTCGTTTTCCTTGTCCTCCATGTCCTTTGGATCCGTAACGAAATCCATCTTGGCCTCATCGTATCTTCTCTGCGTCAATTCTTTTTCTCGTCTTTCTCTCCCACTTGGCGTTGCACGATTCACAGGTGCACAGGTGCTTCCTCCAGCCCTTCTTCCAGAACCCGTTCTTCACCTTCTTCCACTCCTCTTCCTTCACTCTCTCTCTCGTTTCCATCTGACATTTACCATCCACCTGCTAGGGTTGAGAGGATGTACACATGCATCACGATGTTGGATACAGACTGACCTCTTCTTCCTTCTGTGACGAAGGTGAAACACCGACCGGGAGACTGTCGGGCAGTAGAAAATCCTGGATGTAGTGAGGGATGAAGGAGGAACCTCTCTGCATGCAATCCACACAGACAAAGTCACAAGGTGTGTCTGGATCGGGTACAGGTCTTTCCTCCTGTTTCACCGTTTAGAACATCATTGAAAGCGATGATCGTATGATGGTGGATTAGGGGATGAGATGAATGAAAAGTCACCTTGTTTCGGATACATTCGATGTGAAACCATTCACAACAGAGCTCACATTGGTACATGACCGATTCAAAATCCTCCAGGCCATCACACCAACAGTACTTTCCATCAAAGTTGTGGTTGTAATGGTTCTTGCTGTTATCCTCTGGAATCTTCTCTGTTTTGATCAGGCAGGTTGTGCGGCTTGATGGTGTGCCACAATCACAACGGAAGTTTCGCTTCTTAAACAACTCATAGATCTTGTGCTGAACGTGGCATGTCATGGAGCAGCCGTAACACACACCAACCTGTCCATCGATTCAATCCATCTTTACGAAGATGATTGCACACCCTCTGTTTGGAACCGTTTTCGATGTAACAGGTTTCACAAGCGAAGACCCTCTGTGTGATGTAGCCTTGGTCGTATTTACACGTGTCCTCATTGTCTTCTCCGTATTCTTCCAGCTGATGCTGTGCCTCTTCTTCGAGTAGCTTCTCCTGTTCTATAATCTCTCCAACTGATATCGATTTCTTCTCTTCCATGTTTGGTGGTTTTGCTTTGAAAAGATGCGAAACCCTGACATGCATCTACAAGGAGTAGATCAGCGGCGAGAACACATCATTCATTCAAAGCAGGGGAAGAGATGGACCAAAAGATTGTATTCAATTCTAGTATCGGGCAGATCGATACCACTTCAGACCTCCCAATCACAGACACGATAAGACAACACACGGGTTGGGCAAAGAATACCGCGCTCGTTGATAACTATCGTCGGTGAGTCACTCATTGCCCGTTCATTCAGGAGATTTTTCATCTCTGATCATGATTGATGGCTGATTGCATGTCAGCATGGTTGATCAATGCTTTCGTAAATGCATCACAAGTTTTGGTGAGCCAGAGCTGAGCAAAGCAGAGTCATCTTGCATAGATCGCTGCACTCAGAAATACAGCGAGACGGCCGCGATTGTCGATGAGCGCTCGAGAGAAACAACAAAGGCGAACGAAGAGCAAGCAGCTCTGATGCAGAAGCAATGGGAGGGATTGAGAGGAGGCGTTCCTCCAGGAGCTTCTCAGCCGATACCCCAAGATTACTTTGACAAAAAGGACGGGGAATCGAAGGAGAGGAAGGGTCTGGGTTATTGATAAAGAACTATCGCCCATTGAGATGATGGCTTCTGTAGTGTCCCACATGAATTCCAGTGTAGAATTTCAACGAAAGGGAGAACAAACTCTCCGATCCTCGGGCCGAGGCCACACAATTGTGACGAAGAAACAGATCACAATAGGAGGGTCATCACATAAAGATGCCATACGAAGAGACAGAGAAGACGAAGTTGTTGGACGATTCGAGTTATTCGAAACAGTCACGTGATGATGATCAACATAAACAATCGAAGCCAACGAAAGGGTTAAAAGGTGATATAATGGATATGAAGCACGGCCCTGAACTCTTCTAGACGTGGAAGTCGGTCAGCTTTTTGCATTAGCAAAACCAGAGAAATGGACACTCATCTCCGGAACTGTTGCTCTCGTTCTTTCATCTCTATCGATGACGCTGATACCATTCATTGTTGGAAGGATTATCGATGCCACACAAGGCACCGCAAAGGACGAAAAATCTATCGATGAGGCCAAACACAACCTTCTGATGGTGAACCTTCGAAGCCGATCATCCTCCTGAATCATCACAGGTTGTGATCCTTTTGGGCGGCATCATCATGTTTTCCTCACTCTTCGCCACGCTTCGTTCGTATCTGTTCACCATCGCAGGTGACACCTCTTTCACTACATTCAAATCAGCTGACGAAATACATCAGGAGAGAGAGTTGTCGCTACGCTGCGAAAGAGATTGTTTTCGAGCATCATCACCCAAGAGATCGCCTTCTTTGACGAAACGAAATCAGGAGAACTTCTCAATCGATTATCGAGCGACTGCGTGAGTCTGAGTCATCGATTCTTCTCATCGTATCATCAGACTGTCATTCAAAACACGGTCACCGTCAACATCTCCATGGCTCTTCGATCACTGATCAACTTCATCGGTTCCACCTTCATGTTGTTCTACACCTCTTGGAAGCTCACCTTCATCTCTCTATCTCTCCTTCCCCTCATCTTATTCGGTGACCCTCCTTCCATCATCATCCACTCATCCCACCACAGTTTCATTCGTCTATGGAAAATTCGTCAAGGGCATCGCGAAGCAATTCCAAGATGCATTGGCTGGAGCGTCTGATAACGCCACAGAGGCCATCACAAACGTTCGAACGGTTCGTAGCTTCGCCAACGAAGAGGGAGAGATGCACTCTTACGCCAGGAAGATCGACGTGTCACTCCACTGGGCCAATCGAAAGGGTGAGAGATCGATTGGAGAGGAGACTGACGGTGGGAGGTGTGGCCGTGGGTCTGTTTGCGGGTATGACGACGTTCCTGGCCAACATCTCCATCTGTGGGATATTGTACTACGGTGGCGTGTTGGTCATCAACGAACAGATCTCCACCGGAAAGCTGGCTTCGTTCCTCCTGTACACCCTCAGTGAGCATCTTATTGTCGATCCAGGAGATCAGCAGGAGAGGTTGATGGAACAACAGCCACAGCCACATCAGTGGGAACCATCACTGGACTGTGGGGTGATCTCATGAATGCAGTCGGAGCCAGCGAGAGAGTCTTCCAGCTGTTGGAGAGAAAGCCAAAGGTCCACTGGAAGGATGGAGAAATCATCACGCACGTACAAGGAAAAATCGTCGTGGAGAATGTGAGTCTCTGTGTCTCACGATGGGACTAAGAGAGAAACAGGTCAGCTTCAGCTATCCCAGTCGACCAGACGTGACTGTATTAGACGGTATCGATCTGTCCTTAGATCCTGGAAAGGTGAACGAATACGAACGTGAGGGCTGAAGGAATCAGGTCATTGCTCTAGTGGGCCCTTCTGGACAAGGAAAATCGACCATTGTGTCTCTGTTGGAGATGTTCTACTACCCAAACAAGGGAAGGATCACACTGGACGGACAGGATATCGCACAGATGGACCCTCGATGCCTGAGGAGGAACATTGGATATGTATCTCAAGAGCCCATCCTATTTGGATGTTCAATCTCTGATAACATCTCTTACGGTATGTCTGCCTCCCCTCAGCAGATCGAGCAGGTGCATCTCCATTCTCCACTGAGAGAATTCATTCTCAATCTTGTCAAGGTTGCAAAGTTGGCAAACGCCCACGAGTTCATTGAGAAATTTCCTGATGGATACATGACGTTAGTGGGCGAGAGAGGAGTGAGACTCTCTGGTGGACAGAAACAGCGAATTGCCATCGCAAGTGAGTACCACACATGATCAAAGGACTGAGATAATCAGGGTCTCTCTTGAAGAATCCAGCCATATTACTCCTGGACGAAGCCACGTCTGCCCTTGATTCAGAGAGCGAACATCTGGTTCAACAAGCACTGGACACTCTCATGAAGGGAAGGACTGTTTTGGTGGTTGCACATCGTCTGTCCACCGTCAGAAATGCCGATCAGGTGATAAACATCTCACAAAATGTTTCTTGCTGAGCAAGGGCAGGTGTGTGTTGTAGATGTGGGGAAGATTGTACAGAGAGGAACCCACAATGAGTTACTCAAAGATGAACATGGGCTATACCAACGTTTGGTGCAAAGACAATTACAGTCTCAATGAATAAACACGATATCGACCCATGTTTTATTTCGACCCGCAATTTCATCGTAGCCTCAAGAGAAAAATGCCAGGATCTTTTTTCAGCCACCAAAGAGATCAGAGGTCGTCCGGCTGAGCAGAGTCACTTGTGAAAAGATGATTCGACGGTAACGAATGTCATAAGAGGTGGGAGCTTGCGCATTTTGCAACATGTTGATGGCCACGCCAAGATGTGATCTCGGTGTGGCAACACAAGCACAGGTCATATTCGACTGATGTGAAGCAGAAGATGTGATTTGATGCACGCTATGTGAAGCGCATAAGATGCAAAGAGAGCGAAGACAATTGCACCCCAACGAAAGAGGTCATACACTCAGCATATGGTCACGAGAGGAGCACACATGTTGGCAAAGATCACCTTGTAGCGGAATCACAACACATATGTTAAATTCGCGAATTTTGGCGCCAAAATTGACAATTTGTGGGTCTTGCATCGAGTTTTGCGAGTGCATATTGGGCGCTCCAATGGCAGAGTGGTAAAGCCCAGCCTCTTGTTTGAGTGTCTGGCCTTTGCACTCTCGGTTCGAGCCCGACGGAAAACCCACCTTTTTTTGCTCTTGAGAGCAAAGAGAGAAACCAACGAACGGCACACACCGAGAGACAACCGATTGGACGACTCAAACTCACAAGGATGAATTACTACCTCGTATCTGGACACGCCGAGGTGAGATTGGATCATATCACAAGTTCCATTCGGCGCGGATGCATTGAAACACACATCTATAACTATTTAAGAGTAGGACGTTCTATGGATCAACGGTGAGGGCAATTCTAAAGGAGGTGGGATGATTTCTAATATCATTTGTGAGGGTTTAGGGTTTAGGGTTTAGGGTTTAGGGTTTAGGGTTTAGGGTTTAGGGTTTAGGGT